>JAOXNG010000002.1:1344442-1358988 GCA_028566535.1 Scolopax minor
CCCAGAGCAGGGGGTGGCACTGGGGGGCCTTTAAGGTCCCTTCCCACCCAAACCATTCTATCAGTCTATGGAGTCTCTCAGGTGCTTTCCTGGGATGTGGAGGACACCCAAAGAGCAGCACTGGAGAAGGGAGCAATCTCCTCCCTGGAATGACATACCTTGTTTCCGATGGTCATCCTTTGATGGACGTGTCTTGCCAAGCTTCATGGCTGAAAAAACTCCTTTCCCAGCTCTGGTAGAAGAGAAAAAGAGAAAAAAACAACAACGCACAAACATCAATTACTACATTTCAGTGCTGGTTTCTGGGACTTGGGGGTGAGAAGAGGAGGAGCCTTTCACAGCTCAAAAGCAAGAGAGAAAACACCAACAGAAAGACCAATCAGAGGCTGCTGCAAACAGGACAGAGTCAAGGTTGTAGCTAAAAGCACTGACTTTGAGTCTTGGCTCTTATTTCTTTTGTCTCAGAGGATGCCTCAGTTTGGGAAAAAACACAATCAGCTCTTCCCCCTGACCCATGGGTCCCATCTCTGCTGCTGGCCCTCACCGTGCAGACATCTCATCCCTCCTGACCCGTTCCTGTGGTTGCTCCCCAATCACCTAAAAAAACCATTTACTAAAAATTAAAACATCCGACCGCCTCCCCCTCCGCCTTGCTGTGAAAATACTATAATGCCTTTGGTTACAACAGCAGAAAATGTGCAGTTCCTAGTTTTTTTCAAGCAGTCCACTGCAGCAATGCCTTTTTTTCCCTTCCAGTTTGCCGACCACCAGTACCAGCTCTGTCTCAGCTCCCTGTCTGGGCAGTTTGGGCTGGATCAGTTGATAAAATAATGCTTTGAGAATGGCTTGCCAGCTGCTTTCTAAAAATATCCATTATTTTAAGGTGTGTTTAAGGTGTATAACTTCTAGCTCCAAGTCCTTCAGTGAGGCTGGGACCATCATACCAGCTCAGAAATCAGCCCATCCAACCACAAGAGCACAGACAGTCTGGACTCCTACATTACTCAATGTTTGTTATTCTCCTGTACAGCAAATATACACAAACACAGCATTTGGTAAATGACAGGATTTCTGCCCCACAATCTGGATTCCTCTCAACTGCAAATCCTGCTTATGGGCAGAGATTGTTAAAGGCAGTAAAAGCCTTGCAGAAATTTTCAGGAGGCCATTCCCTGTTATTTGGAGGCAAGTCCACATTGCTGTTGCAAAGAGGAGGGAGGTTCTGATTTACCCTGGTGAAAGTTATGGAGTCTCGATGTAACACAGATTTTTTAGCCTGAAGACTCAGCCAAAAACCTCCATAGGAAAAAATTTACATAATATCTGCAGAACTAACACCAGCAAGAAGTGCAAGTCAGAGCATGCAATAGCCCCGTTCTAGCGTTAAAGAGCTGGAGAGAGACTTGAAGGCAGTGGCCTGTGACTGTCCTGAAAGCAGAAGGTGGTAAAGCTGAAGGAGACTTTTTTTTAGTGGAAAATTCCAATTATCTGTAAGTGTTGCTCTTTGCAGAAACCTCTCAGGCTTGATGGACATGTTCTTGGACCAGCTTGGAGGCAAGGGGGAACTGGACCTCCACTGGACCTCACCTCCAAGCTGGATCTCAGCTCCAAGCCTTGACCCTACCTCTAGCATGGACCTCAACTCCAAGACTGGACTTCACTTTCACACCTGGACCTCACCTTCACATTTGAACTCTACCTCCAGTGTGGACCTCAACTCCAAGCTTGGGCCTCACCTTCACACTTGAACCCTACCTCCAGCATGGATCTGAGCACCAAGTTTCCTGCCAGGCCAGGGGATCTGGGGCTCAGGGCCAGCCCTGGACGCAGCAGGATTGGGATGTGCTGCCCATGAGCCTGGTGGCAGCACCAAAACTGCAGGTCTCAGCTTTGATCACCTCTGGCAGGGGCCAAAGGATGAAATTGCACCTTTGGATTTTTTTTGCAAACCAGTGCAATTGTGTCAATGCAACCAGCCCGATGCCTTGTCTTAAATAACAAGTGGAAGTTTACGGGCTGCTCACAGAGCCAGAGCAAATGAGAAGAAAATTAAGGAGAATAGGAGGATAATGTATTCACCAAGGGAGGGGGGAATTCGATCGGGGCAGAAAGCCAGCATAAGATACAGTAATTATTTACAGCCGAGGTTTAATTGTGACTAAAGCAATGCTCGGGCCTCGAGGCAGTCCATGGGAGCTGTGATTAATTCATGGGATCCAGTGGATCTCTCTTCCCAGGCCACTCAAGGCAGCATCTCAAGAGAAAAAAAGTTTCTGCTGAATTTGGTGTGTGTGGCGGATGAAACCTCCCAGGGAGTTTGAGGTCTGGTTGCTGCTGAACTGCGGTGTTTTACAGCCACGAGGGAATAAATCCCTGCCAGCACACTGATAGCAGAGCCTCTGCTCCTTCAGCCTCCAGAGACCCAAGAAACAGGCAATGTGAATTGTGAAACTTGGGAGCAGGCTGCACCTCAGCTGGGTCCTCTGCAGATCCAGCCCCAGAGTTCAATAGCCCCAGAGGGCAAGTACCTCATGAATTACTGTGCCATTACCTGCATCATGCTGCTCTGATGAGCAGATCTGCCTTCCAGCTTCCTCCAACTTCCCATCCATAACCAGGGCACCAACAGAATTAGCAAAAAGGAACATGTAAGACAATTGTAGTGTAATAGCAGATATGCTGTCTTACTTCACCTCCACTTAACCCCTGATTTAAGTGGGTATGAGAGGTTTTTGAGATGTGCTTGGTAAGTTTAGAAAAGAAAAAGTCTTGCTGTGAGAAAGGAGAGGAAGCAACTGCATCAGAGCTTCAGGTTAAAGGCTCAGATTATACTTCTGGGTGTGCATCTCTTCGTTCGTGGCTTTCCGAGGTGAAAATTAGCTCTATCAAAAGAACCTGCTTCAGGAAAAGATGTGCTTGATATTGGCCAATTTTCTTTTTTCCTTAGCTTTGCTCTCTGCCCTTATGCAGGACCTGCTGCCCGAGTCTTGCTGTGTGGCTCTGCTCAGATGCATACCTGTGGTACACATTTGCAGCGAGGTAGGAAGAAAGTTCCTTACGGGCGACGCTCCCCTGTAGTTCAGAAGGGAGCAGCCCCTGCTGGGGGGTCACCCCGTCCACGTACAGAAACAGGGATCCCTTCTGTGTTACGGGCTTCCACACCTTTCTCATTCTGATCTTTGGATTCTTCTGAGAGCTACCTTTTGTTACTGACTTTGGCTCACATAACATGTAATTACAGAAGAGCTTCACTAACTTCTCAGTTCTCCAATGAGAGATTTCTTTATTGAACCAACACTCAGGAGTCACTTGCTCAATCTCCCGTGTCTTCCTCTTCCATCCCTGATCCAGCTTGCTCAATCGTATTGTTTCCCTATTAAGCAAGAGGCAAAAAAGCATTGGATCTAGTTCACAAGATGGTGATAGGCTCTTTGTAAGCAGCTCGTGACTGTGGGGAAGCCACGTGTGAAGGTGACATCAGCGTGACAGTATAAATCTTGCCACTGGGACTCCAGAAATACTGAATGTGAGTTGAAGGTGTAGAGAAGATAACAAAATGTGAAATGAAAATGTCTCACTCTTGGTGTTCCAGAGTTTGTTCTCAGCTGTTCTGCCTGTGCACATCCTTTCTTTCCCTCCTGTGTCCTGTCCTGTAGCCTGAAAATAAAATGGGTTGTGCTGAGGAGTGGGAAACAAGAGAACGTGACGGATTTTGGCTCTCATTACTGTTGCACTGGTGTCTGTACTGTGCCTTCTGCCCAGTGAAGTCCATCTGTATCAGCCAGAGAGGTGCTGACAGCTCCTCAGGTCTGAGGCTGGGCTAATGCTCATCTGCTCTCTGGCCTGTAATCAGTTCTGATGCCAACGGGCACAAGCTGGACCATGGGAAGTCCCACTCCAATCTGAGGAAGAACTTCTTTGGGGTGAGGGTATGAAAAAAATAGAATCATACATGTTGAAGCTTATTGCTAAATAATCTGTTCAGATTCTCTTTATGTCTCGAAATGAATCAAAATATATTGACGCAGAATTATGAATCTCTCAGTTGACCAGGTGAAAACCACAGTAAAGCAACTGTGGTCTAATTTTCAATAGGAAATAACATGTTAAGGAAAAAAAAACAAAAGTCAAGGCATTGCAAATCTGTTACTCCTGAGTTCCCTGGGTAGCCTGCCAGGAACACAAACTTCAGGCTTGGATGGCTGGATGTACAACTGGGAGAGCACGAAGAGTGCTGCTGCAGTTCTACTGCTGACTCCAAAACCATGGGGCAAAATAAGGATTGGGCAATGCCTGTGAGATATCCTCACACCCAGTCAGGAGCCTGTCCTTCCAATTCCATCCTCTCTGCCAGCACGGTTGGCAGATTATAAGAGCATGGGGAAGAAAAATTTAATATTCCCTGGGGAAAAAAGGCTGAAATTAATTTTGGGGCAAACAGGATCTCAGCTAACAGGAAGGGGGAGAATGTTTCTGCCACAGACAGTCAGAAGTTATTACTGCATTCACAGAGAATATGGCAAATTAATTAAAGAACCTCAGGTTGTTTCCTTCCAGTGCAAACTCACCAGATGGATGCAAAGCTGCAAAATGCACTTCCTTCCCTCAGCCCGTACCCTGCAGTCTGCGGGACGCCAGCACAGAGCAGGCAAAGGGGTGGTTAAGCTTAATATGCCCTGGTGGGTCTGAAAAGCCTCATAAATTAAGGCACTTTTCTGGGATGTCTTTGTTGTTGAAATGACAGAAAGGTGAGTCATGACCAGTATGAAATATCCCAACATTTTCCTTCGTCTCCTTAAAGATGCTATTGAGTTATTAAAGTAATTAGACTGCAAGGTTTGCTCTATATTACAGTTAAATTTTAAAGTAAGTTACATTATCTTTTATTGCCTACGGTATTCCAACAAACATTTCTGTATTCTTGTATGTAGTCTGGTTAATTTAACCTGACTCAATGTGCACCCTTGGTCATTAGTTATTAAGGTTATTTCTGTTATACGAAATGAGGTTGTGAGAGAGAAATGCAAATGTGATCAGGCAAAACACAAAAGGCTGGGAGATGAGTCCTTTAAAAACTGTCTTGAACTGCCCCAAATAAGGCAGTGAAGAGAAATCAGAGGGACTGGTACCATGAATAAAACATAACAGAAAATCCAGTGGCTGCACAAGGCATTACTTTAGAAGTGTTTTTACCGGCTACGGTCCAACATAATTAATTCTAGAGAGCCCATCCCGGTCAGAAAGAGCTGAATTCAACAAATTATCCCAAAGTAGCATGATGTTCTTCTTCCCTGAACATTGTCTCCATTTGGATCCCAAATGCTTCTGGAAGTATAACTCCTGCCATTACTGTTATTAAAAAAAAAGCAAG
This sequence comes from Scolopax minor, assembly GCA_028566535.1. Taxonomy (NCBI): domain Eukaryota; kingdom Metazoa; phylum Chordata; class Aves; order Charadriiformes; family Scolopacidae; genus Scolopax; species Scolopax minor. The sequence goes on from JAOXNG010000002.1 coordinate 1,349,814, forward strand.
CAGACCACTGCAAAGTTCAGCAGTCCCTCCAGTGGAGCGGGCATGAGCACTTGAGCTAACTCTCACATGCACTAAGTATCATCATGAAATACTACCAGGGCAGATTAGCACAACAGAAGGAGAAAGAGAAATTTATTTTAGCAATTCAAAATACTCTAAAGCACACAGTTTGGAAAGCTAAGATTATACCATTTAAATGAGAAGCCATTTCAGTTGCTGAAAGCCACATGAAAGAAATAGCACAGCGTTCCAAATGAGTCGTTTGCTATTGCCTAAAGCTTTGCTGCAACCATGCCAGCTTTCAGTGAAATTAAAATTTATTTTACAGCTAGCAATGCAAACAGCAACCTCTTTTTTCCATGAAAAATTACATAAGGTAATTGGCAATAATTGTTCACTTTGTAGACGCTATGAAGTTGGTCAAAAATTTAATTTACAAAACCCCTGGTTAGTTATTACAGTTCTTGCTTGTCATGCCATTTTGAACACCAATAAACAGCATTTTTTTTCCTAATCTGTTATTGAGAAAAGCCAATGACAGAGATCCCATTTAAACCCAAAGACATTTATCCTATTCCTTAGCTATTCCTGTATTAGAAATTTTATCCTAATGTGTAAGTTGAACCACCTTTACTGAGATCAATGCCTATTTCTCTTAGCTTTTGTGCATGCTGGACCAATAAAACAGGCTTTTTCCTCAATCTTGGCATTGCTATGCTTTTACATTTTTATCACGTTTTATGCAAAAAGAAACTCTGCTCAACTAACTGGGAGCAATTTATGTGGCATATACTATTAGAGAATACAGTTGTGGGAAACAACCCACCTACACTGCCAACACCATTTCTAATACTTTTATGTTTTTAACTATTATGTTATTTTGGGGCCTGGACCTAAGCATCGTGATTTCTGACTATATTACTGGGTCACACAGACTAGCTTGTCTCTGATAAATTGTTTAGCATTAGAATTTTAAGTAGAAAACCATCACAATCCACACGAAAGAGTATTCATGGAACCCTCAAGGACCATTTCAGAAACGCTGTTCAAACCTGGCATGGTTTATATACTTCAAACAGACTATTAGGTACTTTTTAAATAAAAAAAATACTTCTTGTAGAAGAATTATATAAAGATATATAATTATTAAGTTAACATAAAGCAATCACAACATAACCATGGTACGACTTTATGCCCGAAAAGAATTTGGTCCCGTCTGTTTAAATGGCTCTTTGCAGGCTTCAGAAAACAAGGGACAGTCCCACTCCCAAGTAAACACCGATAGGGCAGAGAAAAACTGTGAAGGCAGGAGACATAAATAAATAAATCACACAATGGAAAAAAAAAAAAAAGGTAATTTTGCAAACATAATACCCAATACCTACGGGAATGGCACCTGCCGCAAGCTACAAAGAAAAACACATGATACAAAATGAATACAAGTGAAAAAAAACACAACCCTGATATGGATGGACATCATAAAAGCAGTACATTTGGGGAAACAGTGGTTACAGACAAACATAAAGTAAAATGAGACACAGAAAGTGCTCCAATGCTCTCTTAATAAACCAAGCCTGGCTTTGAATATGTTCTGCTTGAAAATCTCTGCAGAAGTTCTGGAAAGTTTGAAAGCCTGCACAGAAGTTAATGTTACATTTCTGCTGCTCCAATCCTCCCACAAGGGCTTACGGCTCTTCCTAAAACAAACAGTTTTCCACAATTTACTAATTACACCAAACTTACATAATATAGTCAAGAATGAGCAGACAATGACACATTCTGTACGTGCTTCAACATCCTCAAAGACTTTTTAGAGGCAATATATTTGGCTGTTTAATTCTTCAGGGTGTAGCCAGAACAAGCTCCAAGAGCATCAGAACTGCTCGGGCTTCCTGATTACTGGCGCACATTCATCTCCAAAAAGCTGTAGCAATAACAAAGATAATTTAAGGACACATCTTGGTTTTCCAGCATTCTTCATGCAGCAGATGATCTGCACTGAAACACCCACAGAAGAGAGCTGTTTCGTTGAAGAGATGTTTTTTGAGCATTTCTCTTCCTCATTTCTGGGTCAAAATAGAAATTTTTTTCCTTTCCTGACTGTCTTTGAAAAAAAAATCTGAGATTCACAGTCCTGCAGAGCTAAAGAAAGTGATATTTATCTGTATGGTTCAAAATATGAATAAAAAAGCTCTGCAACATTTACATCACCTTCATTTTGGAGGAAAAGGTGTCAAAAGACCAATAAGAGAACTGGGATGAGCACTGAGCAGTGCTTTAATCCCGAATTCTTGCAATCACCACCAAAATCCCCCCAGTCCCTCCACAAAGCAAGGGCTGAGGCATAAACATGCCTGTAAAGTCAGGCACTAAAAAGTGCAACACTTTTTAGATTTTGCCAGTTGGGGTCAAAGGGCCATGCCCCTCCTGGAGTGAAAAGTCCACAGAGGAGTTTTGAAAAAATCATCTTCTGTTCCTCATACAGCTGGGCTGCTCCTGGGAGATGGCAAAAAGCCAGTGCCAGCATCCTCAGTGCTTCCACTAATTAGCAATAGTGTTTGTTTAGAACAGGCCAGATAGATAAAAAAAAAAGAATTCCTTGAAGACTCCAAGGAATTCCAAGAGAGATAGAACAGCTTCAGAAGGCAGAAAACATTAGCTATTCATCCTACACAGATAAATCACTACTACAGTAGTGATTCGATGCTAATATTTTTATTTTTCCTTCTTAAGCAGAAAGATTCAGAGAAAAAAAACCACCTTTATTTTTATAATTCCTAAAGAGAAGCAACCTTTTTGCTTTGTCTTTCCCCTTTTGTTTGTTTTAATAATGATATTAATGGGCTGATACACTGGGAAGAATATTTCCTGAATTATTCTTTTGTAGTGTGACTATTAGTGTCACAGAAGTGCTATACAGGGACAGCAGTGTTATGAGAACTCTCCTCTTGAGAGGACACCGGCTGCAAAAACAAGTTCAAACAATAACACTGAAAGATAAGCAATCAGGCAAATAGTAAGGGAAAAGGATTTGGTATTAAAAATGCTTCAGTACTCCTGGTTAAAAAAATACATTATTTTTCCTTATCTGGATAGTAGGGTGGGTACTGTGTAGCTTTTTCACCAACCCTAACCACCTGAGCAGAAGAAATCAGTACTCTCCCATGGAAGCTCAAGAGTAAGAAAGGACTTTCTTGGGAAGCCTTATGTAAACAGCAATCAGAGCATATTGTTTAAATTCCTAATCTCAGCTTTGGTTTACTCAGGTCTTAAGGTACTCTTGTGGCTTAATTTAGTTTATGCCATTTAAACAGACCACTTAATTAAATCAGCACTCAGCAGTGTTGCTCTCGTTAAAGGTCTGTTTGCAAAGCCACATCTATAAATTAATGTTTGGAAGCTTTACAGCAGGACTCTATTATAATTCCCACAAGGTTTAAGTTTAGAGTGTGTTTTGGTTTTTTCTTAAGTTACACATTCAAGAGAACCTCTTTCTTCATGCATTTATCTGAGGACAGGGACATTTCAATACGAAATATAATCTCAACTGATTTGTCAATTAGGAGACCGAAGGCACGGTGTTTCCCAGTGTCAGTACTGGAAACTACCAGGCACAAGCAGGTATCCTGTTATTCACTAACCAATTTAAATAAAAACATGATGTAAAGCAAACAAATGTCAAGTCCACTAGGAAATGCTTTCGGGCCCTTGAATGGTCATTCCCTGTTGATATAAAATTCCAGGTCTATTTGTACTGAGACACAGAAATATTTAACAACCTCGGATCAGCTGCCCAAAGCAGCTTGTGCTCAACAGTGATAAACTTGGGTTTTGTTGTCTTTGGGGCAGAGTTAGTGCTCCCCATTGAAATATCTGCTGCAGATTGGACGGATTTTTTTTTTTTTTAAAATTATAATTAGTGATGTAGCTAAACCCACAAATATTTGGGCCACACCTATGTTGAAATTTCTATTGCAGGCAAACACAAGTATTTGAGGAACCATCCTATTCAATAGCCAAATATTTAGATAACTTCATGGGCATATGCTGATGTACCACGGAAAAGACACAACAGTAAAATGTGGATCCCTATTGTCAAATTTCTTGTTATAAATTTCAGAGCATCCCTCAAGACTTGAGGTATTGAAATCAGTAATGGAAAGCACTTTGGTGGGGAACAAGAATACCAGGATTACAGTAAAGACCTCATGAAGTAGTTTATATTAAAGGAATGAGTTACTCTTCCATGCAGAGGTTTATGAAAATTAAATATTTGCAGTTTGAGAGCATGCAAGTATCATGTGCTATAGTAACAACCTGATAGTTCCATGATTCATTCAGAGTCAGCAGAAATTCAGGATTTAACAGTTCAAAGTAATCCTAATTCTCAGTCTCGTACAGGTTCTAATATATAGTTACATCAGAGAACCTTGCATTATCCAATCTGCCTTTGACATCTTGTGGGCAGAGCCGTGCAACTGTCAGGGAAAGGTTAATCAGAGCACTATTAACTAAACCTGAAGAACTTCTGGAGGTTAATGAAGTCCAAAGTCTTTCTGTCATTCCTTTGGTGTAACAGTATCATCTACACAGGAGATGAGTGCAGAAACACAGGAGAGAGTGCAGAAAAAAAACACAAGCATGGAAAACCGCCACATAAATTTAAGTCTGAACTAGGAGACTGAATTCTCTTTAATTAAAAGAGTTGGTTTGAATTACTTCAAGCACGACAGATTCAGTGGCTCCCTCGCCAGCCCTCCTGCAGGGTTTCTTTCACCCCTGTGGACTTTTCATGTGCAGTAGGATTTTCCAAGGTTGTTGCAGCTACAAAGCCTTGCAGGTTGTTACCTCAGTCCCTGGAACACTGGTGGACTTGCAGATAGAGAGACCCCAGCAGCACGTTGTGGATTAACAGTGAGATTTTTGTACTATTTTCAGCTGGTCCATCGCCCAGCTTGGCAATGGAGCAACCCAGGCAGAAAGGGTTCACAAGCAGCTCTCCAGCTTGCCAAAACCTCTGCTCCCGCTTTCAGGCCATCCTTATCTCACGTGCAAGTCTATTGGTCTCACGGACAGACTCGCCTCGTTTCAGTTTTCCACCCTTAACTGATTACCTGCCTCTCTCCCCATTTTTGTGAGGTTAATGCACAGTCACGTGCTTTTTAAGACGGGCATTGATAGTGCCCTAAAATTCCAGATTTCTGTAACAAACAGAACTAAGGCATATTAGAACCAAAGGGTTTCACTAGTACTTTCATGGATAGAAAAAAATTGCAGTTTCCTTCTGCTAAAAACATCTAAGAATATCCCTACATTTTAATGTTTAATACACATAAGGATCACGAAACTAAAAGCAGCCTTCTGAGAAAATCTCTCAAATTAGTGGCTTAAAAAGGACTTAGAACTGGGGACACTAACTCATATGATTAGATTTCTGTTGTGTTCAGGGACACATTACCCAAACAGATTTTATACAGCACAATCAGGCAATAGATTGTAAGTATAAATACATACTGATGCCTGCAGACCCTGCTTATTCCTGTAGGAACCAACTTAGAGGATCCCATGAACCTGATCAAAGAAGAAAACTTTTGCTTTGCTTTTAAGAAGGCAGTGCTGACCAAGAGAACTTCACAAGTAACACAAACCACCAGCAATGCCTCCTGATGACTGACCCTTTCACTTATTCCATACATTCTACCCAGCACCTAAGAAACTCAGATCCAACAGCCATTTCCACTCGCCTTCAAACCGATCTTTGTGAATGCCCAAAAATTGACTGAGATATTGTAATGGATAGGAAGGAGATACTCTACATGACTTTGGGCTTTAAAACAGCTTCTTAGGATAAGAAATCCCTGCAATGCAGATAACGGTGCAGAAAGCATCTTTCAGTGACAGTGGTCTTTCCCTTTCTCAAAAATAATGAATTTAGCCATGTCAGAAGTGAAAGTTTCAAAACCAGATGATTGTTTTCAAACTATCAGGTTAAGAATTTAAAATTAAAGAGTATTGGAATATACTATAAATATTACTACAGAACTATGCCTACAACTTAGCTTTCCCTACGTATCTGAAGCTAAGAAGAGAACAGGAGAACAGAAACAAAAAAGAACACAGAGAACAACTGCAGAGACAACAGTGATTAGAGGAAAAATCAATATTATCAAAAAACACATAACAGCAACAGCCTTGGTGAGAACAGAAGCAGCATTAGACCCAGAGGCACAGTATTGCTGTTTGGTTACTATCCTTTTGTAGGTGCCCAGTTTTTACTATGAGTGATGTTGGGATCAGCATCCGGGCAGAGCAAAGAATGGATTGAATTTTCAGCCTCCTGCCCCGTATTTATCTTCTTCCTGCTTTGTTCCAACTACTACTTCCTTCCACTCTGAGCTTCTCTCTCCCAGTTTTCCCCACTGTGTGGCAGATTCATCCTTCTCACAAAATACACTTTTTTTTTCTCTTCACACTAAGCATCAATCATGTCTAAGAGAACGCAGGCTTAAGGAGAGCCAAGTAAAATATCGATTAGTTTTGCAGTTCAGACACTTTCAAATCTATTTGAACTCAGAATGAAAACAAAAAAGAAATGGTAAAGATATTAAGATCCTTTTTTTGTTATTATTTGTTGATTAAAATAATCTTGTCTCAATAAAAAGATGAAAAAAACTCTGAAAATAATAAAAATTTAAATACCATCGTGACGCTATAAAAGAAGGAAACGTACCTCCTCTACGTCGTTGTCCAACACTACGATCTGCAGGGGAGAAGTCAGGTTCTGGTTATCAGAGACAGTCGTTCCCACCGGGGAGGATTCGAGGATGAAGCCCTCGTACGTGTATCTTGTGAAGTAAGGCTTCTGATTGTTCTCATCGAGGACTTCGATATGCAGATTGGCAAAGGCAGGAAGAGGATGGCCGTTGTCTTGTTCAGCCTAAAAATTTTTTGACAATTGTGTCAAAGGCTCTCAGCCAGGTAAAACGACAGCTACTATCTTAAATACAAGTTACAACCCAGTTATAAAAATAATGTTGTATACATCACCCTATTATGAAATTTAACATTATGAAAAAAAAGCAACACCAACGAAAAAATAGCTAGGATAGAAGAACAAAAGGACTTTCCATTAAAATAATATTTGAAATACTCCCAATAAAACTCAAAGCCATACAGCACACGATTACAGTTCCTTAAATTACCACTATTTATAGTTTTGGGGAAATTTTCACAGGATGAAAGAAAACCAGAACCTGCTGATTGCACAACAGAACCTACATCCACATCAGCAGCAACAAGAGTTGAAACCAAACCGACAACGGCACATAAGTACTTGCTACAGATCACTGGAAAAACATACAACTCTTTCTCCCTCTCCCCCAAATCCATCTTTCTAGTGTTAGATGAGTGGGGTTTTAATTTTGGTTTTGCCTATTTTGGAATGTCAAGCAAAAAATCCTTACCTCAATTAATACTGCTCCGTTTTCAATGGCAACACCTCACCCGCCGAAATTTACTCACTGATACAGTTTCACCTGATCTTTTTATTTTCCAGCTCCCTAAATATAAAAACACTTAACTGCCCCTTCCAGTGTTCTAATCCAATATAAACATATGATGTTGCTTTCTTTTTTTTAAAATTTACTACCTATGACTAATTAAAGTAAATAAACAAAGGAAGTAGAAGACAGCAAGTAATTTGTTCTTTAATTTATAAAGAGCAAACCCGTTTTAATTATACTCCTGCCCACGTGCCTGTAGAAAGACCATGGTAGGGTACAGGCTCCTATTCCTGTGGCTTCACTGCTAAAAGCTGTAAGCACACAGACCCTGGGACCACAAGAGCAGTGCATTATTACCTTTATTATTTTATTATTTATTATTTTACCTTTCTGCATGTATGGGAGGTTTATTGTGCATTGAACTTCTCAGGTGTAAAAATACTTCAGGGGAGAAAGACCAGTACCTAAATGATTGTGGTCACAGTCCTGTTTGTTTGAGATTTTATTTTCATTCTGGTATTTCCCCCATTTCAAAACAAATTCCTCATTCCTCATTTTTCAAATCCAACATCCAAGAAGCCTTTTTCTGGACACATGCCATTTTGATTTTATCAACTAGTTATTTTTAATTTCTTCTTTTGACACATTTTTTTTTTCCTGTCTGCAAAACGTTAACTCTGGCTAAAGCTTTGCCCTGTTTACCAGGCAACAACAGTATGCTGTTGATGATTAAAAATTCCATTTCAAGTAAAAAGAAGTATAAACATCAAAGTTGCTATTTTGTTGAAAGTGGGTGATGACAACTTTAGTAATTCATAAGAAATTCATTCAAAACACTCAGTTCTTAGGAAAAATGTATTTTCCTCTTTAAAATATGTCAGAATTACTCTTGACCAAGAGATGGGCAGCAGTGATACTGGTGCAGATTTAAAAGCAACCACCAACTTCTCTGCTTGTCTGTGGCTATCTTCTGGCTCATTAGAATAAGGTCAGATCTGGAAAGTGGATTTATGTGAGTGGGCACTAGTATCTGAAAAAATCTTCTCCTAAGAGATTAATTTGTTAATGAGATAAAACACCAAGAAATTGGGAGCTCTGCTAGTTAATTCATTAGCACATTAAGACTTCAGTAACTCGGGTGCAGGAGGCAACATATTTATGTCCTGCTGTTCTTAGATGCTTCTAGGATACAGGATACTACCAGTGATCAAACCTGTAATTCCCTTGAGTAATTACTATCATATTGAGTACCTTTTTTTTTCAGCCAGCTTCAATTATTCATATTCAAATAAAACAAATAATAGGAAAACAGTACACCAGGCTCCCATCCACCCTGATGGATGCTGATGCTTCGGGGTGATCCCAGATAATTTTAGAGAGATGTGCACTAGCTGAGAAAGTTTGCCTTCACACTAGTCATTGTAAGAGAATTATGTATATTGTGTTTATTAGTACTGAATTAGAAACCTTCCAGTTGCACTGAATGTCATTTAACAGAGCAGCACTCAAAACATCCCTGGGGAAATCCTTGTCCTGTGGAAACTAACAGCAGCGTTATTTCAAATCCAACACAGCAGTAGCTGGTGATAGCACTGGAGACCGCATGAGTGACCCCCAAATGCTGAATATAATTTACAGAAGGGAGATTTATTTTGGAGTTGATGCTCCACTGA
>JAOXNG010000002.1:1368898-1383373 GCA_028566535.1 Scolopax minor
GGGGCAACTTGAGGCCATTTCCTCTTGTCCCATGGCCTGGGACTTGGGAGAAGAGACCAACCCCCACCTCTCCACACCCTGCTTTGAGCAAAACTTATACAATTTTCTGTGCCATCAAAGAACAGACAACTTCAGACTGTATCCAAAGGAACCAAACCTAATTTGCTCTATTCCCATTAGAGACCATCTTTACTGAACTGACTTCTCCAGTCTGTTCATGCAAATTTCACCTGCAGCCATTCTAAAGGCATTGTACAATTTAATCCAAGTAAAATTAATACTTCAGTATATTATAACAAGTTTAGCAATTAAATACTGATATCATCACCTCCTATTCTTTTCCTCTTAACATTTAAATTGGCAAAGCAAGAAGTAAACACTGAAATTACTTCATGCTTGCAAAACTGGGATTCAGTAGCCAGATGAAGGATACATTTTGATGTTTTCTGTGAAGACACACTCTTCACAACAAACTGATATGTGCTTTGATCACTTGGCTCAGTAAGAAGAACTGCAGACTGTTATCTAGTCAGACTGTAAAATTAAGGAGAGTGCAGTACGTACAAAAGAGAAAAGAAGCCAAGTCTCCTCATCAATGTCAGGAGTTGAAAAGATCAACCCCACAGAAGAGTTTTATGCCTTTTACCAGCAATAGGAGCTGAATGAGATCAGCCCTGGTTATGTTTCAGAAGCTTTCCTTTTATTCAGTAGCAGGTTATCCTTCCTCCTAATATTCAGTACTCAGACAATTACCTGTATGATTCTCTAACATGGGTTGTGAATGGGAAGAAACACAAAATATAAATCAAACACATTCCCAAGACAAGTGAGTTTGTAAACAGCAAATGTACAAGTGGTACTTACAGTTTGTTCATACAATATTAATGTAACATGAAATATTATTAACTCGATCATGACTCATTCCCTCTTAAAAATACTTCACATTTTTCTTCCCCCTGATTGTGCTAATTGAAGCCTGACACGTTAAAAAATAAAAAAAAAAAAAGAAAAATGCAGGAAAGACAAGCAAACCCATCCCACATTTTCTGTAGAGCTTTCTGGTACTTAGCAGATTTCAAGAACACGTGGAAATAAGAATTCTGTCAAATTTACCTTAATAACCAAGTCAAACTTCTGGTGCAAGTCCCTGTTTATTGGCTTGAGGAGTGTTAGTACAGCTGTTGTGAGATTCAGATGGAAATACTCTGGATAATCCTCAGGAGTACCTGTAAAAAAAAGACATTGAGGTTTGAACAAATGCTGTTTCTGAAAGGTTTAGTTAAACAATGTATTTATTTTATTCATTAGCCATCAAAGAAACAAACTATTCCTGCTATTATAAGGATAAAATATTGCATCAATTGTTCATGGAGCTGAAAGATGCTACTAACATCATGGGTTTAATATAATCATTATATCCTTACTCTTCCTAACCATGAAGATTATTCTCAAATGGGAATATCCCAAAGTACTTAGTAACAGCAGGAGTCCAAATAACCTGCAGCTGGTGGAAATTCTGCTTCCCAGTTTTCAGGAGATATCAATCTAATCAGATAAGAGGACACAGGAAGAAATGAGCTTTGACTGTAAATCATCTTCCACTTCTACCCACCACACTCCTGAAACTCAACTGGCTAAATGTATACCATCGAGAACTTCCCTCTTCCCCTTGACATTTTCCCGGCGCTATTGCTGGACGTACGCTGACATCAGTCAAAAGCACTGTCAACCATTTTTTTAGTACATATATTTAAACAAAGAAAATACACATTGAGGTGATGATGATGTGACAAAGATGTTACCATTAAGTTCATGATAGCATGTTATTGCTCACAGATGATGCTCTGACATTTACAATTTAAAATGCACACTTTAAACACCTTCGTTCTTGTAGCCCTCTGTGGCTGCTATGGGCAAGCTCTTTAATGCATAATTAATGACATGTACATAAGTATTAACAACAGAGACGTTATTTTAGAAATCCTTCTAAGAAAAGAAGTTTCTCATCCGGGAGGAAGCACCACATGAAACCTCATCTGTGTCTAATAGCTTCCACTTATTATCAGCAGTAAATAGTATCTCCGTGGCTGTCAGTTTCCAGGATATTCCCCAACCCAGTTAAAAAAGCAGCAGTCAGAGCCTGAACAGATTTGTGAACTCACAGAGACCCAGCAAGAGCTATCTATGCAAAGGATGGAGACAGCCATGATCTTGCTGGGCCTGGCCCCTAGGCTGGCCAGGGAGGCAACTGCAGCCCCAAAATGTCCCCATAGTAGCATGCTCAAGTCAAAAGGCTCCAGCAGCACAGACTGACACAGGAGAAGGTAAGAATTAAGCTACAGTGATTTTGAGCCACATTATTCCCAAGGAAAGTTTTCAAAAAATTAGTGGAGTATCAATTGCCAGGGTAGGATGAGGAAATAGGGATATGGGATACTGATCAGCAACAGCCTGTTGCCTGTAGGGGAATAGAGGCTATACCTTTTTTTTCCTAAAGATAAAGGGACCTTGTCTCCTAATTTGCATGGCAGAGAACTCTGTCTGCCTACTCCAGTCTCGGTGTCTCATCCCAGTTTGCTTTGGTTTAACTGTCTGACTTGCCCTGAGCCAGCCTGACTCTCAGCTGGGGAGATGTGAGAGCCCAAATCTGAACAGAGCAGGGCTCAGAAAGCCAAAGTGTTTAGAAACAGCATGAACTGTTTCTTATCAGTATCACTAGAAGTATGTGAAGAAACACAAATTACAAATCTAAAATCTTGAGTCATTTTAGGTCTAGGAATAGTCCTATGTAGCGACTGAGCTAGAAAGCACTCCTCTGTGATGGTACAAATGCCCCAATAAGTTATCTGAGCTCATGATTATGACATTTTAAAGCAGCTATGACAGCAGGACAAATATTGCTGGGAGAATACAGAACAACAAGGCATAAGGTTCAACACAAAAAAAGACCACTTTTCTGATAAATGATGCTATTATTTGTTCACTTTCCAAGTGGAATGATTACAAACTGTTTTTAGAAAGTCAGTAGCTATCCCAGGAGATAGATTCTGGTCCAAACTCACATGCAATATTTTAATTTGCAATTCATCATATGACAACCATACACATTTGCTATACTGTGTGTATATTGTGCTTATATATGTGTGTATATATACACACACTGTACATATTCTGCAAACACTTTTGTATACATATATGCCATGAACCCAGAGAGTAGTAATAGGAGAACCACAATGGATTATTTTTAATATTACACCACCAACATAAATGCAGTCTCTAGCTCCAAGTCCGCCCTCCCCTTCCCCCTCTTTTAATTTTGACTCCTAATTAACTGCTCTAATTTTTTAAGAGTGCTAGGCATCCAGCAGGAGCCCCAATATTTTGGCAGTTAACAGATTGCTGTAGTCTTAGGAGGCTGCACATGACAAGGGCTGATGCTACAGCTAAGAAACCTTATGAAATGAAGGACTAAAGGCAAAAGAAAAACCAAGACGTTTCCTGAAGGAGAACAAATACACAGGGGAGGATGGAGCCAGCTGTAAGAGGCACAAAGCAGGGAAGATGAAGCTCATATTGTGTAAAGATGTCATGAAAGAATCCAAGAAAAAAAACTAAATCACCAACCAAACAGGTAAAGGAGGAAACTACAGCAAGGCAGATGATCAGGAAAGTAAAGATTGGAGTATAACAGATCTGGATTGTCTGAATCCTAACTATGTCTGCAAAATTGCTGCCTACTGCAGGAAGAGCCCAAACTCCAGGATACCTTAAATTCTGGAAGTAAAGTTTTCCAGGAACAGAGATATCTGCTTCTCCATACACAAAAGTATTTGTATTTTGACAGAGCAGACCAATCCTCAGTCCACACTGTCACCTAATCTGTCTCCCAAGAGGAGGAATTTCCTACTGCAGCTGTACCTACATGTCTTCAAAATGCATCATCGGCCTATTGCAGACGAGCAGGACTGGCCAGAGAACTGTCCACACCACCCCTACACTGAAAGTCTCTCATGAGTCCAACTTCCAAGAAGAGGTAATCCAGGAAAAGCAGAGAGGCCTAAAGCTCTACGGATGAACTCTGAATGTCCCCACTCCAGAAATTCATCTGAAGAGATCTGGGGCATCAAAAGGTGGTGGGCCAGCATGCACTGGCGGGTCTGTAAGCACGCCTGAGAAAGGAGGACAGCACATGAAGGGTGGCATGTGGTTTCCCTTCTGTACTTTACCATGTTGATTGCACCATCCACACCAAAAATGAGCACCGAGAGCTCAACAGACTTCTGGCTACACTCCTTTGGCTCAGGCAACAGAAGCAGCGAGCCGACAGGCCAGGAGAGATCATGATCTCTTCTACCTACATCATCTTACAGCAGAGAGAAATGTCCACAAAGTGAAGAGCACTCAGAGTTCCTTCAGTAGGAGCCAGAGGAGGGCTTTTGTGGGCCACGTTGCCTGCCAGGCAAATGTGTCAGGGAGCTCACAAGACTGGAGAGAACCCCCCCTAAAATGTTGTGGGTTTGGGCTTTTCATTTAAGTATCAGACAAATAGAACAATTCATTGTCCAAAACTGACAGCAGAAATCACAGAGACAGTCCCAGGGTCAAAACCAGAAGCTGTCAATTTAAAGGAAAAATTGATTTTTCCCAAGGACCGGCCCCAGAGAAAACAAAGCCTTAAAATTACTAATAAAAATAGCTGATTCAAATAGGGCTGAGCAGTAAATACACGAGCAGCACAGGCTGTGGTGCAGTTAGCATTGAGGGGAAAAATGGGGTGAGACTGCAGATGAGAGAAGGTGAGCTGGCTTCTACTCCCTTTTTTATTGCACCTACATGACATACAAAGGGAGGGGGCTTGCTTTCGCACTTGTGTGCCTGCCAGACACTATAGGTGGGTCTATTGCAATGACTCAAATGTACCAATGTTCCCCAAAGTCAAGGATTGGAAAAATTAATGCATGAAAATTTTTTCCCAAACATTGTGTTGCCAAACGTAAAAAACATTAGGCATTTTGTAAGAATTGAAATATTACACATGGCCCCAGTTCAATCCTCTTCTCTGAAGGACTTTACTGTACCTTGGAAGGCAGTTAGTTGATCATGTACTTTAGCCAGTACTTTAAATAGAAGACAACAATCCTAGTAGTACTATGCTATAACTAGTCCTCTAATCTTAGGATGACCCTCAAGAATATTTGAGACCTAATCTTCTATCGTTTTATTAGTGTCAGTCCATAACTACTTGAGCAAGTACATGCAGACATCTTGATGCATCCTTTGAGAGGACTGCACTCAGAATGAGAAAGAAAGCAGAAAATAATGGGCCAGTAATACACTTGAGCTATTTCTTCATTTCTCAAGTGCCTTACCCTCAAGTTACTTTTCTCTTCAGCAGTGCTATGCTCAAGTAATTCAGGCATTTATTGTTACCTCACCCAGTGAGTCTGACTCTTTTCCAAGGAGCTGCAGGGGAACCTGTTGCTGTTCGAACTGCAGAGGTTCACTCCTACCCTTCTCATGGGAGAGATCACCAGATTTGGCGAAAGGGGCACTGAGGCATTTAACTGAACACCTGAAAGGCTGGTTAGCTTGAAACCATGACAGGCAGAGATCTTTATGGGTACTTAAGGATGCAGTCAGTAAGCCACATCAAGGATAAATGAGTTGTTGCAGTGATGCCAGGCTTTGCCAAAAGACATGGGTCTTTACAGTAGATCCTGAAGACACTGAGAAAGATGCACAGATTTCATATATAACACCAGTAGTGCCCAGAGCATGTGCTGGGACTTGTACAGGTGTGCAGTGGGAGGAAGAAAGCTGGGTAAAAGAAGAACCAAATTATAAAACAGTCAAATCAAATTAAATTCAAAATCATTCTCATAGTCAGTAAGTAGCTTATTCTCTCATTCTGTGGACCTTCCAGTGTTTAAAAAAAGACATACCCAAAGATATAAAGAACTACGTTTAGATCTAAAGCAAGGGGAAAATCCATATAACGAGATATATCTGCAAGGGCTATTTCCTGTGAAACTATTTAATATTTTTTGTGAGGTAATGGCTAAAATATAAATAGCACTGCATACTGGCAAAGATGAAGACAGACTTAAAATCTAAAAAGAAATCCTTTTGAAGAGCACGGCAGGGAAAAAAAAAAAAAAGATAGCCTTTTCATTGAAAAATTCCCCAAACTAAACCAGATTGTTATAATACATCTTTCTGAATTATTTCTTCAAGGTCAAAACAGTCATTCAAACATTAAAACCATCACAGGCTAGTGAAACAATTTTTAATTAGTTCACTCCTGAAGAACTTTGCAAGTTATGCAAAGAACTTAAAAAAAATGGCCTAAACACTGCACTAACGCATACCTGTCAATAGCAGAGTTTATAAATATGCCAAGGCCATTTTCAAATAATGAAATAAAACCAGCTGTTATGTTTCCTCTACAAGTATTTACAAACTTTGTTACAAAACACTTTTGCTGGAAGAGGACTAGATGACACCAATGCATCTCTTGGTCTCCAGGTTTGACTCCAGTGACAGCCTGAAGGATCTAGCTTGCTTCATGGCTATCCAAATAAAACTTGTTTTCTTTTCTTAGAGGTCTGTGGTGCTGAGACTGATCTGCACAACCATGTCCCTTGTGATGGTCCTAGAAGTAGAGCCCTAGAAATGCCCCCAGAGCAGCCTGTTGGCACCACACAGCTTCAGGCTCCTGCAGTTTGCACAAGTACAAGGGTACCTGGAACAGTGGCAACTCATTTGTACCCTCTGTATGGCACACATCAAACCATCTAACTTATTATTTCTCCCCACCCCACTCCAGAACTATAATGTGCATAAACTGATTAATTATTTTTTTAATGACAAGCAAAATATGCATTCTGCTCATTAAAATCTTTACCTCCACCTCTCCATGGGTGGAAAGCCACGTAGCTGCAATGTAACGAAGCAAGCATGAAAAAGATATGATTCCACAAAACACAGTTTTCAATTCCTATGATTTTCAAGTTCCTATGACATCAGTCTCTGTCCTATGGGAAGAGCAGGGCAGGTGGAGGACTTGCAACTGCAGACTGCTGCCTTAGGACTTCCCATTATCAAATCATACAAGCCAAGCAACTGGAAACAAATGCCAAACACAGGAAAAGTAGCAGGAAACAAAACCCAACCACAGCAGAACACAAGATATCCCCCAGCAAAGTGGATATCTCTGAACTCTTTCTAGAGCTGCATTCCCCTCTGGGCAGAAAACAGGATAAACTAAACAAACACTGAATTACAAGGGAAAGCCTGCAAACTGACAGCCAGCAAATTAAAGACGGGTGCGGTAAGACCCTTTCAGTTGCTCTCTGCCAGATGACTTTTGGAAGGAAAGCTGCTCTAATTTCCCTTTCTTTAGCATCTTTTCTTGCATCTTTGCACCTGTGAATGAAAAATACCCAGTAGCATCACTATGAGCAGGCAAGTCTCTCTCTTTTTGCTTCCTGTGTTGCTCCATTCACTAAACCGGACAATTCTAGATCGAATCAATAAATAATAATAAATAATGCAACCACCAGAAATAAGCTTCTAAATTGCAATTAAGTGTAAACAAGTAGAGCAATGATTTCAAGCCTCCCACTACCACAATATGAATTTTCATCAGGTTTCCACTCCCCCAGTCAATCTTTCTCTGGCTGGTCGTAATACAGCGACTGATTGTGAGCGACAGCAAGAGTAGCAGACACCAACCGACTAGGATGGAATAGAGGATGCCCGGTCGATCAGAAGGAGGCTGGATGTTTCGATCCTGATCTATGGCTTGTATGGGTGGAGTGACACTGATGGGATTCACACGTGCCTGAAATGAAAAACCAGACAGATTTGAAAAAGAAAAATTAGAAAGCCAGCAGGCAGATCTTTAGGTTTAACACAAAAACATCCCACCGACAAGCATATTTGCTGAAAGAGCAGGAGAAAACCTCCTCATATTTAAGAACAGTTGCAGCACATGTCCCTTTCCAAATCAAAATTAAGTAGGCAATATACATATTTCCACAGCAATCTCCTGTCTCTTAGACATATTTTTACTATAAGAGTATCTTCAAGGAAAGGAAGCTAGCAAATGTTCAAGCAAATACTTGACTATGCTTCTATAAACAGAGCCTTGAATCAGGTGTTTCAGACATCATCGTAGCAGTGAAAAAATATAGACAATGCTTTAAAAAGGGAAATAAAGACAAATTGAATCTGAGAATCATTAGGAGTTAGAATGGCTGTGATACACAAATATATACTGCAGAAGAAATTCAACCCAAGGCACAGACATTTCAGGGATAGGTATATTTGAAGAGTTTGGATGGACATTGCAATAATTCACACCATCATTCAGAAGTGGAGTGATCTCTCATGCTGAGCATGGAAACAGAAATCCAGAAAAAAGCATTCACATGCTTTCACCTTGTTCAGAATTTGTATGCCCAATTCTTTACCTACCAATTTAGCAGCATTCCCGTGCCTGCTAATAGCACTTAGCCCTCACTGTTGCTTTGAATATTTTCTAAAGTTTTCCTTCATGGTAACACCAGAGCTGCCCTTCCCAACTCTAAAAGAACAGTTTCAATAACCTTGGCTGCCTAATCAACTAGAAATGCTGCTACTCCATGAATGTATGTGCACCAGGCTTCTCCCTCCCCTTGGAACTTTTATCCATGTGCCCAAAATGTTTAACAACCTCTATGAAAAGCCAGACTCCTTTTTTCCACGTATGACTAAATCCTGGCAGCCTTTGCTTTGGAAAGCTCTAACAGTCCATGTTCTGCAAGAGGTAACTTGAAATTTAGCATAGGAATATGAACGAGACAAGCCCATGCTTGGCCAGGTTTTGGCACAGCCTTTAGAAATCCCCCATGGAGATGTGGAAGAAGTCTGCAAGAGCTTCAGTGATGCCTGTCAGTAAACCTGGAGGGAAAAGAGGGGAGCCAGGAACAAGACGGGAACGGCTGCAAGGCAGTTTGCAAGAGCAGAGAGATTATACCCTCATCCTGTAATTTTGGATTCGTAGCCACAATACCACATGCTATTCTGCCCATGATTTGCCCACCTAGAAGACATTTCCTACAGGTTACTTTAGGTCCAATTAGAGTTTTCCAGGGTCATGACCAGGGCTTGCAGCCACACATGGTTACACAGCTCTCAGCTTTGGGTGCAGCCAACGTGGGGCTGGTACCTACTCATGGCTTTTTCCAGAGCTCCCAACGAGCAGGCAAGGTCCTTTGTCACCCGCCTGTTTCCAATTCTGACCATTTAAAAAATTAAACTCTCAAAAGCGTAATGAGGAAGATGAGCTCAAAATAAGCATAAAGAAAGAGAGAAGAAGATATATTTGACATGTGTTTGAATTTTTAAAATGATTTAGGACTGCATAAAAGTTACATGCTGAGAGATAAGATTATGCATAAAACTGTCCAAGATTAAAATGCTATTTTTAAATTTAGAGATGACTGAAGCAATCTTAGACAAATCTGCATTACAGTTAAACACATACAACACAACCAGCCTCGTTTGCTAGGACTGCCTAGTTTTCAACCTCATCATTACAATATTGCAGGCCAAGCTGAAACATCCGAGTCTATGCTGGAGTAACACCGATGGATCTAGCCTTGTCTGTAACAAGCTGTCAGCGGTACCTGACTCCTGAAACTAGAATAAAATAATGCTTCTTGGATATATAACTCACATAGCAAAGCCTGAGAGAATTGGAGCTGTTCAGCCTGGAGAAAAGAAGGCTCCAGGGAGACCTTATAATGGCCTTCAAGTAACTGAAGGGGCTACAGGAGAGCTGGGGAGGTCCTTTCCAACCATGAGGATTCTGTGATCTGTGCTAGTACTGCAAAACACGGGGGAGAACACGGGAAGAAAAACGACAGATTATGCTAAATTATTCAGAGTAGAGCACATGGGGGTCACCTGCAAAAGCCTGCAGTTTTAAGCACTGAAGGCTGCATACTTAACATTTTACTTAACATTTTCCTTTTACATATTCAGTTGTTTTATGAAAAACACACCAACCAAAATTTGTAAAGAAATCTTCTTGGCTATGTTTGGGAAGGCAATGAGTCACAACGATCCTCCTTTTCACTGAAGTCAAACACGACTTGACTGCTCAGGGGCTGTGAGGACAGAGCACTGGGAATGATTTCAATAGAAAAATCTCTCCTTATTCATTACGAAATGATCAGTAAAGAGTAAAATGCTTATTTGTAAATACCATAAAATTGTGCCATTCGCCTACCCCACTCATCCAACAACACACACTTCAAAAGACAGGACTGTTGAGTTTCTGTCATGGGAAGGATGGGAAAGAAGACTGGAAATTATCTGGTTACTGTTATAAAATCAGAAGGGCTACAAATTAAAAAAATCACAACAGCAACTACTCCAGGTACTTTTGAGCAGGTAAATTGTTAACAAGAACTGTCTTTTTCACAACTGAAGCCAACAGACCACCAACCAACTACAGAATGGAGAAATACTACACCTTTAGAATTAAGCACTGTATTTCAACATGGCGAGGCATTTTCTACCAAAAATTCACATGGAAGACTAAGTTACAGACACATACACAAAGACTGGTTGGTACATCAGCTGCCTTGAACAATAATCCACCAAAGAGAGGAATGTTCACTTGCATTAATATTTCCATCTGCCAGTTTGCTGTGGCATTTCCCGGGCAGACACACAGTTAACCAAGTCACAATGTTACCAAATAAATTGATATTCTTTTAAAATAATTTCCTAAATCACAGTAAACCCTGTGTTACCTATTCACTTGTCCTAGGAGCTCTAAGGCATTCATATACACATATACCATGGAGGTACACAGGACATTTATAAGACCATTAATGCTAAACAGTCAAGCATTTTCTGTAAGGACTTTCAATAATTTGTCCAATAATAATTTGAAACGTCTCCCCGGGCATTTTTCTCCGAGAGCATAAGAACATATATTCAATTGTGAAAAGAAGATACCTAATTCCTAGATACCAGCTTATTCTAATTTATTTGGATTCAACACACATTAATTTGGTGGGGGAGATAAAGAAAGATACTTTTTCATATAATGGCAAGTAAGTATTTTGATCTGCATCAGCACAACTAAGAGTGGTGCAACAGAGATTGCTTCCCGCGTCAGAAGAGTGATGACATTATGTCACTCAATTTGCAACAGTTTATTAGAAATCATATTTTCTCCTACCTTCCTACGTACCAAATAGCTTTGACACCTTATTTCGTTGTTCAATATAACCTATGGCTGCTGTGTTCTTAGTTTGCTGTTGTGTCCAATGTTTATGCAGTTTACTAAAAATGAAAACTGTAAAATTCAAATATCCTGACAAATCATGCTGTTAACAGAGTAAGCTGTCAAAGAACACAATTCCTTCCATTTATTTATGAAAACAAGCCTCCTTTGAGGGGGAAAAATTATTTTGAAAGAATAGCAAGATAGCATAATGAATCAGAGCAAAGAGGAAAATAGAGACTATTTTTATCAATGTTTTCCAGGAACAGCAGGTCCAAAAAAGAATTGAATTTCGCCAGGATCTGATCACAGTGCTTACCAAATTGCTTTTTCTGTATCTGACATGCTTTATAAGAAATGTCTCCGACACAGCATCTGTGCTGGAGACTAAATGCAATGCATTATGCAACGAGCCTCCTTCCTCATCACCAGGTATAATCTCTGCACTTCAGGCAAAAGCAAGAATTCAATCTGGAGGTTCTCCTTGGTCCAATGTGACGATTGTGATTAAAGAACAACAAGCATTTCCTTTTTGACATTCCCCTTTTTTCCCATACAAACTATGAAGTCTATTTCCGTGCTTATCTTTCAAATTCTCGAGGGTAGGTTTGTTGTTGTTATTATTATTATCATTATCATTATTGTTGTTCAGGATTCAGAACAGCTGCAGGAAAGCAAGTTGTAAAATACACCTCCTTCTGCTTCCCACAGGTTCACAAAACATAGAAAAAACTTAAAGATCAGTGTAACGCTCTCTGTGATGACTTAAGGATTATTTTTGATTCCTAAGAGTAATTTCCTTACAATACAAAATTGTGAAGTATTAACCCCATTTTGTTTTCTTTTAAATGCACGTTTCTCTCAGAGGGCAAAAAGGCAGGAGGTGGTTTGCAGTGTCAACAGCTGCTAAATTCAGCTGAGGTCACAGACACTGACTCTGACTTAATACTGTAGAAGAAGAGGCCGATGGCTTCTCTATGCCTTGAGAAAAAACAGCCACAATATAATACACTAGAAAAGCCACGAGACATGATGGTCAAAGATATGAGCAAAAGCAGAGCACATAGTCTGAAGACAGAAGGGGCTCCAAACTGGACCCAGCCCTCCAGGTGGGACCTCACCAGTGCCCAGGACAGGGGGACCATCACCTCCCGAGTCCTACTCCCCACGCTGTTCCTGACCCAGGCCAGGATGTTGGTGGCCTCCTTGCCCACCTGGGCACACTGCTGGCTCCTGTTCAGCCCACAGTCCACCAACACCTCCAGCTCTTTTTCTGCTAGGAAGCTTTCCAGACATGGTGGGCCTTCATAGAGGCACCAATGGTGCTAAAAGCTTACCTTGTCTCAAATATCAAACACGTCCACAGAACAAAAATAATATATATATATGTATTATCATTTTTTAAGACAGCACTTCTAATTGAGATATAGGAGAACTCTTTGGGTAAAACAGGTGGGCCCTTTTAAACATTAATTTGTATGAAACTAGATAAAGAACTGCATATCCAACTGCAATTAATTTAAAATTCAAAAAAGCTAAATGTAGAATTTAATAGGTCAATATTTCATTCATATGTTTTGTGTCAACTGATTCATTTTACACATAGATTTTATTAAGATAACGATGGCTTTTTATTTACACATTTAGTGTCTTCCTTTAGATAAGTTTGTTTTGATAGTACCATTTTCTCACCCGGAGGAACAAGCGAGGGCAAGAGTCTCAAAGGAAAGGAAATTTTGGAAGTGCAGTCAAGTAGTGCTCCCTCTGGCCAGGCTGATACAGGAGTTTAACAGCTGGGGTCAGCAAAACATCACTACAGATCAGCACTCAGCTTTGTGAAGAAACACATTTTTCTTTACTATTTTTTCCTTGTTTTGATGGTTTGTGCGTTTGGTTTTGGTTTTTTGTTTTATTTTCTCAATACTTCCAACTAAACGGTCGCTTTTTTAGTTCAGGCATGGCAATGCCAGCTGCGACTACCCACCAACTGACTCGACTCAAATTGTATCCCCCACTGTCATTTTCTCAATAAAGTTTATCACCCTATCAAGAGATAATTTTAGGTAGAGATTTTGTGCCCAGATCCAGCTACAAATTCTGTATCACCATTGTTATTAACCACTTTATTACAATGCTTTAATGATAATATTAACAGTGACATTAATGCCACTTAGATTGAAGGTTAAGGGAAAAAAAAAATTCACTTTTCCTGGGTGTATTTCAAATGCTTTAATTTTCAATAATTTGTGCAGTCATGCAGATATTTTATACATGTGCATGTATGCACGCAATCTGCAAGGGTCTCTTCATCTGTAAGTTTATCCTCATAACATTTTCCAGTATAGTCAAATTTTACGTTTAAAGGCTTCTTTTCTCAAATCCCAAAACTCTTCCGGAACAAACAGGGGGAATTATTTACAAAGAGACTCCTCATTATCTACACAGAGAAGCTGCTTTAAACTCGCACCCTGTGCAGGTACCGATACAGAGCCGAACGCAGACTCATCACCTTGTCTTGTTTCAGAAGAGGGTGTTCCAGCTCACCAGGAATTTCCTCGTACTCGAGAGGAAAGAATGCTAGGGTAGAAGCAAGTTTTTCTCCAGAAGCTTTATCAATAGCACAGAGAAGAGGCAAACATAATCATACTGGTAATGGTGATGATGGGCTGTCCCCTCCCTACCCTATGGAAATGCTCTTTTGCAGGGCACAAAACATTTTCTCCAGCTTCTTTCACATTTTAGACAGGGGGCAGGGTGCTGGGAAGAACTGAGCTGCTGGGCTGGGACACCAAAGCTCTTCTGGCTGCTCCCTCCTTGATGTGATTCCAGCCTGGCCCAGCTGGGAAGGCTGCTGGCCCATCAAGGGCCAATACTGTCTTGGGAACACAACAATAACAAGTGGAACAAGGACACATCTGTACCATAAACTGCAGTGGCAAGGAGACACCCAAAACAGCCTCAGAAGACAACCAAAAAGCCAGGTATGGCATCCCAAGGTGAGCTCTGAGCTGCCATGACTACATTGCTACCAGGAGCCACCCGGTGAACGCCAAGTCTGGCAAGGAAGTCTGTGCCAAATTATGTCCCCACAGGTGCTTAATATCACACAACTGCTGACGATGGGGTGACAGCAAATCCTGCTGCCCTGTTCTTGTGAGAGGCCCCGAGACTTGGTGGTGATCAAAAGCTCT
>JAOXNG010000002.1:1688302-1705421 GCA_028566535.1 Scolopax minor
GGCAGAACAGAAGCAGCAGCAAAGACTGGTACATTGGATTGTGGGCTTCACTCAAGTCTCAGCCTACACACAGAATACGTGGCAAGAGACCTGCATTGTTCCCTTCTGGTTCATTCATCCAGCTTCCTTTATAGGTTAGTTTTATTATTTTTTAATGCAAAAGTTCAAATATCCTAAGAGAAAAAGAATGTGAAATTCCTTGGAGGTTTTAAAATGGAATTTTGGGATGAATCGTCCCCAGAAAAATTTCCAATGGTCTACCCCAAAGGAGATCCACTAAAGCAAAAAGATGTATTGGAGCTACTGGCTAAAAGAGAAGCAAAATTTTCTGATATACTCAAACATTAACAAGTGGTCAAGTGTCTATTTAGTGCTGTTTCTCTTGAAGAGAAGCTAAAATGAAGTAACTTTGTTCTATGAAGTAACTCTGTTGAGTTAACCTATGCTAAGCAATTAATCCATTGGCTTTCTTTGATTTTCTACTGCCGGAATGGGAAAAGAAGTCACCCAACAATAACCATGCCACAGAAGACTGTTCATTCCCAATCAGAATGCTTTAAAAAAAAATTACAAAAAGAAATAAAGAACAAGAAAACCCCAAAACACATACACAAACTCCACCCAAAGTAATTGTGAACACTAAAGAATTCCCATCACAAGGTCAAGAGCATCCCAAGCTGTTTGCTAAGCTCCAAAGACTGATGGAGCTTCACTTATGGTGAAGTTCCCACTGACTGGAAAAGGAGAAACATAACCCACATTTTCAAAAAGGGAAAAAAGTTGGCCCTGGGGAACCACAGGGTGGTCAGTCTCACCTCTGTTCCCAGCAAGATCCCGCTGAAATCTCTGCTGAGGCACATGGAACATCAGAAGGTGACTGGTGACAGCCAACATGTCATGCCTGACAAATGTGGTGGCCATCAAGTACCAAAATAGGACCAGAGGATGAAAAGTAACAGCTCAGTCTTCCTTTTAGTTCATTTCAGCATCCTACAAACTGCAAACCCCAGGAATACTTAATACTTGTCCAACATTGTTTGCTTATCCACTGCTACTTTTCTTTCAAAAGAAAGAACAATTCAACAGAAAGCATCCAGATAAAAATGTCCCACAAACTCCTGTCCACGTGCAAGTAGGTCCAAGAAAGCAAGAGTTTAAGAGTAATAAGTCTCTCAGAACTAAACATTCAATCCCCTATGAGGAAGTTCTGTAATTATCAGGCACCTTTCTCCTTTTTCATTAAAATGAAGAAGCAAGCCTAAGTAAAAGGAAATGTATTCATCTGCTACTAGGAAGTAGTCATCACTCAATCTGTCATGGAAATAAGCGTACAGTCCATAACTACTCCTGTTAATTAACTCACAAATTCACAGCTGAAAATAATCCCCTTTGATTAATATCTCACAATATTATTTCACCTCACCAGATGGGAACTAGTGCTTTCAGGTAATTGTGAATATAAGCAGTTATCAAAATGTTAATGTAGTCCACGTTTTCTGCTTTAGAAAAGAAAATAAATTCTTATTTCTTAGTTGTTTAATTGTAAGATGCTCAGACATATGCCAATGTCTGAGCCTGAAACTAACCAGTTCCTTCTGGTTTAGAACAAATCTTTAGTGATTTCATTCCTTAAAAATGAGTACAATGCAAATATGAACACTTCACATTTTACTGACTAACGGCCTAAGATCTATGATACTGTAATAGTATGAGCTAATCATCCGTCTTCATAGCCTTTGAAATTCCTTTAAAACTCAGTTTCTCACAATTTTATCCTAATATGCATCTTTTTAACACTACTGCTTTCAAAACGTCAAATTAAATGTTTAACAATTTTATTTATACTCAAAAGCTTTTGAGAAAGAAAGATCAGGTAAAATGAAGCTATCGGCCTAGCATCAAACTCAAAATGTTACTAGATTTCTTTGTATTTTGTGTTGACACCTTACACACTACGTGCACAAGTTAAGTAATTAACAGCCTTTTGATCTTCAAAGGTGCAGGTGTCTGTAATGATCCCTGGGTGTCAGTGTCACTTCTGCTCTTGGATTACTTTATCAGAGACCAGACAACTTTCACTGATTTCATGCTATCTTCTGCATTAAATACATCTGGACTTTTTAACAAATACTCAACATCAAAGAAGTCAGTAAAGCTTGTTTTTCTTTCCCCACTGGGTTTATAAATATTCCACAGACTACATAATAATCAGAACTTTTTAGCAATCTAAAATCATGCAAATTAATTCAGGCACTCATTCTTCTTTAAGACAAAATTTGTTGAAGGTTGAACTGCCACACATTTCAGGTGGCAAATGGTAGCTTTCTGGCTCCAAAAGTTGAGCCAATCATTTGAACACATAAATTTGATTTAAGTACTGAAACCCTCCCAAGTTTCTCTCATATGCGATTGCAGAAAATTTAGAACACTGTAAGTGTGATTGAAAATAGAATTATACCATACTCTACTACACTGCAGGTAGTCACAAATCACTTGATTTTGTTAGCATTGTAATAATATTCCTTTGTTATTCACAACTTACTAAATTGCTTTGTTGCTAACCTCTTATTCAGAAGTGGTTTAATCCAATATCCAAGGATCGAACAGCCCTACACACAAAACACCTACTAATTTAAAGTGAAATGCATATGGAATATATGAAGGCCTTTCATAGCTGCTAGCTCTATGTTGGGTCTGGACAAGACAAGTGACAACAGAGCAACCGTGGTTTACAATTTCATTATTCATATATCACGGAAAGCCCATTGTGATTGCCCCATTCTGAGTCAACCTACAATGATATTAAAAATAGATTTTTACTTGGAGGAACACATTTCTGAAACAGTCTCTCAAAAACAACAGTTGGGTAAAAATACTAACTGCTACTGAGACAGAGCTTGCTTTTCTGCAAGGAAGCGCATAGTGTGATTGCTTATAGTAAAGGCAGATGGAAATTCATGGTCTTTGAGACTCCTGAGGTTCCCACAGTCCTTTCAAAGAAAAAAAATACACAATGAGTAATAATTATTCAAGTACTTATGGATACCACAAGTATTTCAGGAGCCCTGCCATTGAAACACAGGTATCTATAGCATAATGAACATTTCAGTTCAATAGGAGGAAAACAAAATACATCGGGAATGATAAATACTGTGCAAGATGAAGATCAGTTCATTATATGAAAAATAAAGTAGTATTATGCTGTATTAATTCCATCAAACAGCAAATAGCCTTAAAATCGCCCAGTTATTCACAAACCACAAATACAAACACTTCCTACATAAACTACAGACAACTCTTAGGTGGCTACACAACTGTGCTACTTCACTGCTGCTTCTCTGGTCACTGCACTGCTCTTTCAGGTCTCACAAAGCCCTCACCCATAAACCAGTGATATGCTGCCAGTATGTTATAGCCGCCATAATCAGCTTATAGGCCTTTATGAGTCATCCTCATTTAAAAACAGTTTTCCTACTTGCTCATAATGACAAGACACAAATTTTGCCACAGTGCCTTTTACTATAGGCTTGCTCAGCACTTGGTCTCAATGGGGATGTCTAGATAGCACGTATCTAGATGAAATAATTATCAATGAACAACCCTGAGGAGTCTCTGTTCGAGCCATTTAAAAATAAAAATCACAGATATTACCTTTCCTGTGCATAATGTACTAAAACTGTAGAAGCTCATAGACCAAACAGACCTCAGAGAATACTCAAAAACTATACTCTTTTTTCTTTTACACATAGAAAAAACCTTAACTTCTTTCAACAGAATATTTTATAACTAACGATTCAGGTTTTCTCCTCTGACTGACATTAAGTAGGACTTTGTTCTCTTACTTTTCCTTCCACATATAACCACCTACCCACATTAGGTGTTCCAACTGCAAAAAAGTATCTCCTAAGATAATTGTGAAAAATTAATAGATTTTCTTTTCCTCTTTTGCTTCTATTTTAAAAATAAAACAGTGTTTGATCCATTTTCCTGATATTTCATGGTTCGGTTGAATGAGCTGGTTTTGGTTCACAGAGCTAGAAATTACTATTAAGTGATAATAGAAATGGATAGACCCAAACTACTTAGTTTTAAAAGCCTTTCACCTCCTTCTTATTTTATTAAGTCATCAAATACTTTTTTTTTTTCATATTTGCCAAAGGAAATCTGACATTTGGTGTCTATTAAATGAAAATTACAGATATGAAAAACACTGATTTTGATTTCAGAATTGGCCTATATATTTCCAAAGGATTGGATAATTCTTAAAGGATTTCAAACATTTAGTTTTTAAAATAAAACACAATTTGTGGCTTGAGCTAAACCAAAACTTTTCAAGAATGTCTCATTTTGCAGAAGCATCTTCTGTATTCAGTTGAAGATGTGAAGTTTTCATGCCAGTTTTTCATACTGGCAGTAAATGAAAACTTGATGGAACACTTCCTCTTTGCCGTGTATGTGATCTGGCTAATGCAGAACAGGCATCATACAAGTGCACACATCACCACGTAGGCACAAGCCAAACAGGGGGCTCTACCTTTTCTCTGCTCCCACAAAGAAGGGCAACATACGCTTGTCATGCCGAGGTAAAATGAGTGAAAGAGCAACTTTGAAAAGATGATGCTTTATCCAGCCTTTCGTTCCTCTGGAGGGCCACAAAGATGATCTGAGCACCTCTCCTCTGAGGACAGGCTGAGAGTTGGGTTGTTCAGCCTGGAGAAGGCTCCAGGGAGACCTTATAGTCCCTTCCAGTCCCTAAAGGGGCTACAGGAGAGATGGGGAGGGACTCTTGATGATGGAGTGGAGAGATAGGATGGAGGGCAATATTTTAAACTGAAAGAGATTTAGATATTAGGAAGAAATTCTTTAGAAGCTGTGGCTGCCCCATCCCTGGAGAGGCTCAAGGCCAGGCTGGATGGAGCTTTGAGCAACCAAGTCTGGTGGGAGGTGTCCCTACTAAGTAAATAAGTATGTGGGTTTTTTAAAAGAGGATCAAAACAACAAATAAAAAAATCAAGATAATGATAATTACCAAAAGAAAGGTAATCCATCCATAGAATGCTAGTTCTACACTTCCTTTCACACTTCTGTTTCAAATATTCCACTACAGCACTTTCTGTTCCAGTGTGGTGTGTTGTTCTGCAGGCTAAGAACAGCTTGAGCCCCGAGAGCCGCCCGTCTCCAGAGAGCCATTAATGAGGAGCGGAAGCGCCTGTCGGGAGGATTTCCAGTGACAGAGCAATCTCTGCAGTGGCTTCACTGATAAGGAAAGGCTTGGCCAGCAAAGCCTAGTCTCTGCTAACAGCCTCTTAGTATTGAAACAAACAGTAACACCTTTAGACTTACACAAAATCTACATGAATTTTGAATGCTACTGTTAGCAACTCAACACTGATTGCTGAGCTTCCATTTCATTTCCCTCAAAACTCGAGAGGCCAATGTTTAAGCTAGTGAATCAGCTGCTTCAAAATACAATTCGCCTATGTTCACCTTCCTTGTAAAATCAGGAATTACAGCTCATTTCCTGAAGGAAACAAAAAACTCTCGAGTTATTGTTTATTTCTCCAATACTAATGAAAATGAAGAGTTAATCCAAAAGCTGTGACAGAAGGAGATCACAGATTTTAAGATTCAATTTTTCTTTTGTTTCATTTGTTTTAATTACGGAACACTGTTACCCAATTTCCATGAGAGTTCC
The DNA here is from genome assembly GCA_028566535.1 of Scolopax minor. NCBI lineage: Eukaryota > Metazoa > Chordata > Aves > Charadriiformes > Scolopacidae > Scolopax > Scolopax minor. The sequence goes on from JAOXNG010000002.1 coordinate 1,693,998, forward strand.
TACTTCTCTTTTGACCACTGCAGCTTGTAATTCTGCTGCCACACTAGCCACTGTCCAACAGCACAACTGTGTCCTGGGCACCACTGGTTGTGTACTGCTTTCTCTTTAAACAACAGGAAAAAAAAATCCAGCTGGTTACTCTGGGAGGCAAAAGGAAAATGATAACATATGAAGAGGGGAAAACAAGGATGATTTTGTGAATCTTGCATCTGTCTTTACAGGAGGACTTGTAGTTAAACTTTTTGTTTGCTTGTTTACCAAAGGAAAAGGAAACAAACGCTCCCCGAGACAAGAAAATAATTGTTTCAGTTCACTGAAATATGTCACATCAGATGAATATGGGAGAAGTGTTACCAAACTATTGTTTTAACGCACCACATCAATTGCTTCTGCTGTTACACGGAGGCAAGCAACGAAATACAGGGTGAAATCTCACACTTGGCAGAACCGACCATGACATTGCCACTGAACTGGAAGAGTCGGGCAACCCAGAGCTGGAGACACTTAGAGATACAACCCTGTACCCTTTTTGCCATTGCTAAAATCCAAACTTAGCCTTTGAAATGCCAGCTTAGGACACCAAATACTGAGTTGTCTGGGTGCACAAGAGCACCTGTGTGCCCCCTGAGGTGTGCCAATATACCTTCCCTTTCCCAGCCTTTTGGCAAAGGACCTCCTTCTCCTTCACCCCATTCCTTCGGGAAGGAGGAAACCAGATTATTTCCAGCCATTCCTTACCCCAGAGTTGAAAGTATCTAGCATGTTTGCTGAAAGGGGGCATCTACCCCAATCGGGCAGGTGGGGAGCCAGGGGAGGGGTTCCTCTGCAGCAGTTCAAGCTTTACAAGGACTGGTAAGGAGGAGTGACTCTGAGGAACACACACGGATGGGATAATTCATACGGCAGAGGTGCCTGGGACTTCTGCAAAGGATTTAGAGGTGCTCTGTGTTTGGGAAGTCTGAAAGCGAGACTGCTGGTTAGAAAATGACAAATTTTTTGGCATGTGGAGATGGCAGAAATACATTCCGTGACCCGAGTTACTTTACCATGAGGAGATGCAAGTTCATATTCAATTCCTGCTACTTGAATAGAATGGAGTATTAATAAACCTAATTTCCTATTCTGGGCTGATGTGATCATCCATTATTCCTGAGGAGAGGAGTGAACCAACTAGAGTTGATGCCAGAGCAGGACCTCCTTGCTATTCCCAAACACCTGCACAAGGCATTTGCACATGGAACACAGCAACAGTATTTGAAATGCTAAAGACTTTGACTGCAAAATTCACAACTAAAATATAGTTCCACATTAGAGTGAAAAGCGTGGTATTGGAACAGCTGTTAAATATTTCAGTATGAGCATTATATTGCATTGCTGCAGTGGAGAAGCTGTTGCTCTTTTCTTACTTCAGGTAATTATTTTGAAGAAGCAAAGGCAAGGTGCACTTATAACTGCAACAGCAGACCTCTAATTGAATAGCAGACTCTCCAGAGAAGCGGCATTTCTTCCTCCTGTCACACACATAGCAACAAGAAAACTGGCTCCTAAACAATACTATCTAAGGATCAGCAAAGCTCAGCTCCAGAAACCATGTAACTTATCTGGACTTTGTGTGAGTGTTAGAATAAATTCTGCCCCTTAGTCTCTTCAGGAATAATCGTCGAGGACACTTCCCAATCACAGGATGAGTGAGGCTGGAAGGGACCTCAGGACACCTCTGATCCAATCCCCCACAGTTCAGGACCAGGACTAACTTCAGAATTAAGCCAGGCTGCTCATGGTGTGCAGAGGAGTTTTATATCCCAAGCTGGCAAACCCAGAACCTGAGTAACCTGCTTTCATTGTTGCCTTCATTGTGACATTTTTCTCCAATACTTAACCAGAATTTCCCTTGATGTAACTAGCAATTTCCCCAGCTCCGCTGGACAAAAGACTCTTACTCCTTAATTTCAACCAGTAAGGAAAACCAGTAAGTTTTCCATGTATATTGCTGGCTTCTATCAATCTCTAAGATTTCAAAACAATTTCAAACTTGAGCACCCTTATAGTAGTCTTAAATACAAAGAATCCACTATAGCTAGACTGAATACATTACTGATTATGACTCAAGGGTTTTGAAGTTACTATGAGTTCAAATTTCATATGTCTAGGGGCATTTTTGTATTACATGCTTAAAAATATCTATTAAAAGAAATAAATAGTGGACAAAGAAAAACTCTAATCTAAAAATAAAAAGAAACTAGTTCTCCTAGGATTAAAGGCCCATAAACTCTTCTCGGTTACAAATAAAAATACAATAAAGCAGGTCAACTAGAAGCCACAAAACTGCATTTGCAGAAAAGCTTATTAATCTTTTTTTCAAACAGATCATAAGCAAAAAAGCTTCCCAAGAAACCTGAAGAGCCAACAGATGATTAAACCATAGAAAAGAAATTCATAGAATAATGTTTTTGTCTGTATATTTGATACAGGGAAGTTTGGAAAAGCAAGAATCCTTCTGTACGGGTGACTTCTCAAAAGATCTGTCATAACTGCTGGCAGAAGGGCCTACGGGATAAAGCTAAAAAAAATAAAAGAAATAAGAAATCACCAGAACCAGCTAATACACAGTATATCTAAAAGACCTCTCCAGTGAAACAGTTAATTACCATCCCTGACTTAAATTCACTTTTAAAGGCTTTGGAGAGACCAAGAGAGCTACAGATCTCTATGTCACTGTCTGCACCTGGTAAATTGGTAGGAATAACAGTGACCAACAGACTGGGTGCACAACGGAACAGGGATCCAGGAGGGACAGAGGATGGTGATCAAAAGAACAAAGCAGCACCAGAGAAAGGACACCAGCAAGGACAGGACACGGCAAGGGGAGAAACAGGCAAGTGAGAGGAAATACAAAAGATGTCTGTACATGAGGAAGCCACCACAAAAAAAAGAATAATAAAAATCTGGCAAAGAGCCCAGGACTTTACTGCTGCTACAGGTCATGATAGTTACCTAAGGCTACAGAAAACTACAGCAGGAATTAGAGATAAGGAGATGCCAGAACCCGACCAGTCATAACCCCAAACAGAAAAGAGACATGAGGAAATAGCCAAAAAATATGTGCCGCGCTACTGGAGAGGAAATCCATGCTTGTTCAGTAGCAGCAGAGTATGTGCACACGAAGCGTGGCTCTCCCCAGCTTTTTCTCAGATGGTTGAAAAAGAGGATAAAAACCAGGGAACGGCTGGCTGACAGCACAGCAGGTGTAGGAGGATACTGCTCTCAATCCAATGCCTGTCTAGGGGTTTTTTTTCAGGATTTAACTTAGTTTATACATTTATGGAATGCCAAAACATCCTATCACCCTTATTTCAAAATAATCATATCATCATTCCCTGATGCTAATAGAGAAAAGAATTCTAGACAGATAAGCATTCTAGATCAATGTTATATAAAAGCAGCATGGAATTAGCTACAGATCAGATCTGTTCCTATTTCAATTCACTGTTCTGCTCCTATATATGAAAATCAGCCCCAGTTTTGGCATAAGCATGCCTCTTTTAATCTAGTGCAAGTGACAAATAGGTACAGTATGTACAACTTCCAGCACTGTGAGGAGAAAAAAAAAAACCTGCAAAAGCTTCTCAAGCACCAGGATCCAAGACTGGCACCAGGAAGACTTTAGGCTCTTGTAGCCAGGCCAGGACTGGATAGACTGGCCAGTACTGGGTAGAGCATTGCATGGTTATTTGCATAATGCTCTGTCACAGTACACCTGCCCAGCAGATTGGCTCTGGGGCTGGGAAGCTGCTCAGCCCTTAGATAAAGGCCACGGTCACGATTCACCTTTTCCTTTAATGTTTATTTTACTTACAGTCTTACACAAGGAATTCCCTCAACATGAAGTCCCCTGGAAATATGGCCACGCTCCAAGGATAAATATATCAGAACAAGACTGACTCCCTCCGAGACCATCTGTTTGTTGAAATCTCCCGAATCACTGTGACTTTGGTAATTTCCATAGGAGCCAAACGGATGAGGAATGGGCTCCATTTGGAAACAGCCCTATTTGCTGATCCCTTGTGGTAAATGGAAAAGAAAGGCACACTAACTATGGGTCCAACCGTGGTTAGGAGATGATTACTGACAGCTGAGAAATGGCATGGTCTGACTCATCCATCAGTCATACACTCTGCAAGCTTGAGTTTTGGTATGAGGAAGCTGGCTTACCTCAAGCCTTAGGGACCAGAGAGTTTCTAGATTAAATTTAGGGAATGCTATGTCTGAGCCCGAGTTTAAAATGAGGAAGTAAGGAAAAAGACACAGATTCAGCCCCAAATTTAATATACAAAGCAGACAAAATGGCAAAAGCTGTAGTTCCACATAATGACACAAGAAGCCTAAAGATTGCTTTTTCCTTTTTCTTAAAAAAAATTTTGGTGGGAGGGCAGAATTTGGAGGACAATGAATTAATTTCCAAAACAGCTACCTATAAGTGACAAAATATTTTTAAGTATGGACATATACAAAAAACTCATCTTCAGTACTACACCTCATTGCACTCTCTTGCCTGCCTTGCCAGGTCATTGATTAATATGTTGAGCCAGACCAGACCCAGTACTGACCCCCGGGAACAATTCATTCACTGCCTGCAAAAGCCCTGGGTTGTGAGTGCAGTTGAACAGACTTTGCTGTGGTCTTCTCTTAAAAGCAGAGAATCAAGCATGGGCTCCATTCCCTTAAGCAAGTAATTCTCTTTTTCATACTAGCCACATGCCCAAGATAATATCTTCTACACATTCCAACCCTTGTCAAGCTACCAATGATAACATTACTGAGCAACAGTAGAGGTTTCTGTTGCAAAGATCTACAGACACTTTGAGGCTACTCCATTTTAGCTCTAACTGGCAATTCCAACAAATAGCATAAAGACATAATGTTTATCAAGACAATTAGTTCACTGGACACAATTATGTCTCACTCTATTTTTCCTGCCATCATCTTATTATGAAGGCACCAGGAAACACAATTAATGAATCTTTAAATGATGCTTCTCCAAGAGACCATATTAACAGTGTGGTCACTGTTGCAAAAAATAACCTTCCAAGAGCCCTGTCAAAGCTACTGACGGTTCTATAAAGTTAACGGGCTCATGCTGTTGTGTGTTGAGGAAGGAGATGCAGTATTCATCGTTGGAGACCATTAATGCAGAAGATCACACGAGCAGGTCATTCAATGCTTACCCGTTGAGTGCCCCAAGGTACATTTCATCAAGACACCTTACATGCTCCTACACAAACTCTCCATGAGAAACAGTTTTTATCTTAACGCTCAGAAAGCAGCCTAAACCTTGCTTTAATAGACCCAGGGTGAGTACTCTCGTCTCTCTGCTAATGGAGAGAAAACACACAGGGAGAAAAGAAGAAAGGGAAACCAGAAAATATTTGGATTGAAAAATAAGTAAATGCTTATTTGGACTACATCTGAAAGGTGTTGGAAATCATTCAAACCCAGCAGTAACTCATGCAAAAATTATATATCCAAATTGAGTACTTCTCAGCTGTATCTTAGCCCAACCTATAGTTTAAGCAGGTTTTCTCCAGATGAAAGTTCTTTATTGATCAAGGTTTTGGAAAATTAAGAGTATATGCCCACACTAATGCTCTTAACTTTAAGAACTATCGAATAACCCAGTTCTCACACTTTACTTTTCTAGATCCTACTGAGTCTTAGAGAATATAAAAAGAACTACATGTTTCTACATTCAAATTACATGTTGCTAATAATTTTGTTATATTTCTCTGAGATGAACATAAGGTTTAAAATATGCAATCTGCCTGAGTTGCTGTGATGTTTTAAAGGTATTAACCTATCAGATTCATAAAATATTTGGAAGAGCAGTGAAGCAAATCTGTACATAAAGCTGGAAAAAATCATACTAATATGTATTTTAGAAAATAGATGCTGCAGTCAGTATATCCACTGATCTCCTATTATTCAGACAATTGGCAGTATATCTTCATAACATGTGACCAGTAATCTCATCTACAGCACCACCAAATAACACATACACACACACAGAGCCAGTGCATAAATTCAGCCCCTTGTACCACACTCTGAAGTGATGTGAAAATTCTCACCCAGTTTGATGCAATGATTTGAGTTTAAATCAGTGTGCTTACACAGGGGTGTCCTGAGAAACAGAATCCTTCATACAAAACATAATGGAAAGAAACGATAAGTCTGTGTGACATGACTCTCAAAAGCCAAAAAGTATGCTTCACATAAGTATGGTTCATGTAACAGCTGATGCCCAGTAAAGCATCAAAGCTTCAAGGGAACTATCAGCTTTTACATTAGCTGAAAATGTTGTCCCTTGAGCCTTAAACCCAGTGTGCAAAAAAAAAAATAGAGATCTAGCTTGAGAATAAATTCAATTTGAATGCCAAATTTCCTCTCTTTGGACGGACAAAATCTTAATATTATCACAACTACTGTTCTTTATATAATTTGCCAGAATCCTTTTGCTGTGTAAGCAAGCACACGGAGACAGCCCATCTCTGAAGTGTGAGATTCAAACTCGGAATGCTTAACAAGTGAGAGAAATCCTTGTCACCATAGGTCCCGAGTGGCACTCGCAGCACGAGGCAGTTTGCTGCTACTGCCTCGGTCTCCTGTGCTTCTCTGCCCCAGGGGACCACTGCTGTACTAAGACAATTGTGACTGATCTAATTGTGATGCCTACCACTTACTACTTGGGTATACAAGTTCAAGAGAGCTCCAGCACATCGAGGACCAGCTTTAAGGGGCTTTCCTGTAAAAAATACACACCTTTTCTCCACATGCATCCATTCATCACACAGGAGCTGCTTGGGCATTTATACCCTTGGACTCCATGTTCACACTGTCACAACCGCGTGCATCGAGGCTTCCACGCGTTGGCTGCTGCACGTCCACTAAAAGCTTTGAGCAGGGTTATCTCTTCCTAACACCTCAACTGCAGTTTGGAAGTGGCAAGAACATCTGCCCAGCACTTACACATAATAGCCAAATTCTACCACTGTTTAGCAGCATCAGAAGCACATAGTTTTTATGTATCTAGCAGTAGTCCCACCAAACATAACACATGCTTTCTGGAGCCAAAAGATTGCTTTCCTTGTCAGTAATTGATCAAAAGGAACAGTACACAATCTTCCAAAGGTTGTCTCACAGAGAAGTGTTACTCCAGCAGTGCTTCCTGAGGCAGCCAAGAGACTGGTCAGGTGAGGACAAGTTTGTCTGGAACAGACCCCTTTACAGTGACATGCATGCAGGAGTCCCTGGCACTGTACCTGACACCAGGCTTACACAGCTCCTCCTGGAACTGTGAAAATAAATTCCAGTATCTCTGTTAAAAGTCACCTGCCTTATACATCAGTGCTGTATAAAGCTATTCCTATGCCTTTAGATGCTCACAACTTCGACACCAATCCTTCACAATGAACTGTGGGGTTAGAAACCTCTTGTTATTTTTAACTGTTTTCTTTGTACTTTCCACTGAGGAGCTGCCTCAAACCCTCAGACCCATTTGTGCAGCCAAGTTCTTCCCAAACGGATCAAGTTTCAAGTTAAATCAAAGAAAGAAAAGCTTTTGCTCAGATCAGTAAATGCAAGGTGGAAAAAGAAAGAAAAAAATTACACCATCGGCTGGACTTGGACATAGTCCGAAATTTTGGAAACTTTTGTAGGGCAATACATTACAGGGCATGATCAAAAGAGGTCTCCCTGGAGTTCCTACACTTGGATTTTTCTCCTTGGTTCTTCAGTAGGCTGCTACTGCCCAGGCCTAGGCGAAAATCTTTTGTTTTCCAAATTTTACAAAAAGGAGGTGCCCTTGCACCGTGTCTACTGCAGCCATTTCCAAGAAGGAGCTATCCACAACAGCCACTATCCACGTTTGACTACTTCATGTCTCTTTTAGAGTAAGATGACATCCTGAAGCAGGCAATACAATCCAACACTTCTGGTGCTACAATGCCTATCAGAGAAGTAAAAGTTCTCCCAAGGCATAAAAATACATAAGTCAAAGAAATTAACAGGCGTGTAAGCCCAACACTGTTCATTTCCATTCAAAGTAATACTTTGTTTAACCTTCCACCCCGCCTTCTTTTTTTGGAGAGGAGAACAGCAATGTCTATCCCCTTGTTCTAGGATCAATATTTATCATTCAAAACAAACACTCCTAATTTACTGTTGATTTCAATTTTACATTCCTGCTCTTTCACCCAGACAAGCTCCCAGACTCCCAAAGTGTGCCACACGGGGACTTCCTGGGCCAGAGACTTTTTTAGATATTTAACTTCTAATAAATTTTTCTTCTGTAATCATATGCAGTTTCCCCTTATAACCACATAAATGTCAGACAGCAGAGTCACAGCTGATCGTGTCAAGAACCACCTCCAATTTGTTTCCAATCTGCACGTCCCAGTTTGCCTTGTAAAACAGAGACAGTGATCACTGCCCATAATTTATTAACTTCCATTATATACGCACTGAATTATCACTTTACTGGCCTGAAGGGCCTGAGACATATGCACTCTATACATTGAAGCTTTCCTGTGATTGTGGTTATCCCCACTCCCCTTTTCTGAACCTCCTGTAAAACCACAGTCTGAAGATAAACATGAACTTCACACAGCAGAGATGCACTTCACTCTCTCCAACAGTCCTTGACATTGTTTACATTTTTTGATAGGCCATCAACATTGAACTGACAGTTTTGTCTAACCATCTAAAATAATCACAAGTTCTTTCATTCCATTCTAACACCGTTCTTATAAGCTTTGTCTAGCTTAACTGCTCTTAAAAATGGATGCCTTTATTGCTATTTTCATTATACTTTTGCAGAAGACAATATATGTTAACACTGTTTCGGTTTTGTTCCCAGAAGCAACTTAGGCAACAGTTTAGACTCACAATGATGCACCCACTAATGCTGCAAACTCTCTGCAAACAACTTTGAATCATAACGATCAGCATCACAAATTTTTACTGCCACAAAAATGTGGTTTTGACAATTTTTTCATTAAGTTTCCCCATACAAAAGAAAACCCCCTTCGATTATCTTTTCAAATCCTTCTTTAACATTTTGACACCTTCACAGAAAGCTGCCCCATCTGCAGCTTGTGACTGAACACAAGGTACAATCCATAGCTGCAGTTGCTATGTTTTACATCTCTCCACGCAGCTCTTCCAGCCCTGCTTCCCTTTTCATGTCCACTGGTGGCTGGAGCAGTACAAGTTACTTGTGCGTGGCGTGCAGATACTTAATCTGTTCACTCCGTTGTAAACCATGTTACTTTCATCAGCTATTCTGATTTTAAGCCCCCCATTCCCTCTCCATCTTGCCCTTGGTCTCTGCCCTAGTGCTGTTAAATCCAGGTGTTCAAATCTCAATTGACTGATGCCAAAAAACAAAAATTAAAGTAAAAATCCTCAGGTTGAGGATATATTAGGATTTTTGAATTTTCTTCTGCTGTTAATCCTTTTGGGATTACAGGCTTAAAACTTTGTTATGCTTTTTTCTGCAGCCACAAGGCTTGCTTGCATTTTAAAATGAAAGCCAGGTTCACACATAATTACATGAAAGTAGCAGCTACTGCGGGAAAGGAAAATTATTTTAAGACTTTCTACGGTACAATTTAATGAACGTTAAAATTGCATTTGCAGTATTTTTAGGGTTTCAAAATGACACACAAAAATTGACAAACCCTAGTTTGTCATCCACCACTGAGATGACCACTTCTGTGGTCACTTCTGAGGTCATCTGGGACACTTTTATTCCCGGTCCCAGGGTCTGCTCGATTTTCTTTGGAAAAGACCTGGTTTCAAGGAAGAAGGACAATTTTGAACTCCTTCAGGAAGCTGCATCTACAGCACACCACAGCAGAGTAGAAGAGCCTGACAGTTTACAGGCTGATTTAAACAGGAGAAGACATTGAGAAAAGTACAGGCCACTCCTAAAGCTCTCCCTAAAGCTAAAGTAAGCAGCATTTTCTTATTTTTAAAACAATTACTGTATAACAAAGAAAACACGCTTTCAGTCATCAATGCTACTCCCCTATCAGCATACCTATAGGTAAGTGTTTCTCATGGTTCAGGATTACCAAAATGCCTTTCAAAATAATAAACTTTCCCTTAACACAGACCTTAATGGTCAACAGCTAATTGAGCATTCACTATCAAAAGCTGAGTATTGTGGACACGGTTATAGATACAATCTTTTCTACAACACACTATTCCTCCTCTTTAGTCACTGCTAATCACAAATAATTTAGCTATTGAACCAACTGCAGAAGTGATTTTTAAAGGTACTTGAAGGCTTTCTGTATAACCATCCATATTTTCCTGTTCACTACTTCCTAAGTTGTTTTTTTTTTCTGAGCCAGAAAATTCCCATTCTTGTTTCCTGTCTCTATATAAGCACTTAAAATCTCCAAATCCTTTAGTTAACATTACAAATCTCATCTCTTAGAAACATTTTTGTGGACTCAGGAAACCTATAGCAGATCAGCTGATAACAGAAGGTTAGCTTAACAGGAAAGATTTTTAAATGCTTCCGAAAAATTAAAGTGCAAACCAGCAGCACCTCCGATGGATTACCGTAAGCGTCTGTGATCTCCTGAAGCTATCAGACAATCTCTCCCCTGCCACTGCCTACGGTGCTGGGAGTTTCCAGGTAGCTTTATAGTTTCCTAGAGCTCAACAAAGACTTTATCAGATTTGCATGACAGAGCAGCCGCATCTAGCCTTCCCTCTTCTGACACTGAGACAAGCGAGAGAAGTGCCCTGCATGCTGAACACGCCTGTTGCCATGACTGCATTATGAAGTAAGCAGTGCTAAGACTGTTCTTCATTCATCAGAAGAAAAAGGACATTTTCTGTGGACTTCAGGTTTCGCAAGAGTTTAGATCATCCTATCTTTCCATAGTTCAACACTAGTTAATGTGGTGTTCCTGTTTCGAAGGTGTATTTATTGTAGAACCAGTATTTGTTTACCAATACACATACACAAACCTTAACATATAGTTCTCCGTGTATGTACTTAGTACTTGTGTGTGATTTAATAAAATACAAGCCCTGTTAATATTATTGAACACTGAAGGAATAGTTGTGTTTCTCTTCAGACCTTTCATCAGTAAGTTCATGAACATAAGTTCACTCTCTGCTGGAGTGAAGACTCTGCAAGACAGAAACACATCAGGTGTCTCTGATGTCACAAAACCATCAGATATAGAGATTAAATAGGAAGAACTAGAATCCCAAGGTAAATAAAAAGTATTATAGACTCAGAATAAAGTTTTAGATTTAAAATATGAAAACTTATAATTATTAAAAAAGTAAGTTTAAGTATTCAGATGTTTACAAATAAATCAATAATGACAGTTGTTTACGTGATGTGGG
>JAOXNG010000002.1:1923742-1948709 GCA_028566535.1 Scolopax minor
CCTCCAGGGATGGGGCAGCCACAGCTTCTCTGGGCAACCTGGGCTGGGGTCTCACCACCCTCACAGCCAAGGAGATCTGGTTAGTGCGAAGACAAGTTTCAAAGGGCATTGATTTTAAAATAAAATAAATTTAAATAATAATTTTTTTTCCTTCTCTAATAGAAATCAATTTATTAATGTATTCTCAAGGTCCCTTTAATCAGCTGAACATTTTGGCTTTTTCTGTTGGGAAAAAAAAATAATAATCATTTTCTAATTCAAAAAATGACTAACAAAGGAAGACCACTGCAGCCTCCTGCAGGTCATGTCTGCACTAGATGGAAACACTGCAAGACTTCATGCTTTCATGGCTCATCTTCATTGTATTTATCCTGTGCCCCACTACAGTAAAAGCAGAAAATGCTAATGAAGAACTTTGCAAGAAGTCAGATTCAGGAAGCTTTCTGTACCCTAGCACATGCAATCGCCATCATCCTCTATAAAGAAAATGTTTATAAAGATAGACAAGAAGAGACTCTAAAGCCACATGGCATTTTTTCAGTAGGTGTCATTTTCAGTAATTTAAGAAGCGTAATTGACTTTTCCAGACCAGTTTACTTTTTGTTAACAATTTTGTACCATGCCAGGTATGACAGTTTGTTGAAAAAGATAAATTGAGATGTCAACATATTTTCCAATTTTGAGAGTGTGTACTCTAAATATTTAATGAGCAGATTTAGAAACTTGAATTCTACATTTGTGTGTGATTTATTTGCTAATCAGTATGTTTTCCTTATACTTTTTTATATTAATGTATTGAGCATCCTCCCTCGCTCTTTTCTCTTTCCAAATTTCTTCAAGTGGCCAATGCTAAAACACCTCATCTCTAAAGTCTCAGGCAACGGTCAAGAAAATAAATGTCTCCTCTCCTTTCCCTCCCTTGTGCTAAGACATGACGTTATTGTCTCTCTCAAGACAAGCAGAATACACTTCAGAAAAACAGCTTTGCAGAGTGTCCTTATTAAACTTGGAAGGGAATTCAAGTTTTTCAGGGGGTTACACAGAGTTCTTTTCACTTTTTAGACTAGTCTAGACATTGCTCTATAATGCATAACATTAAGTGAACACTCTTCTTGATGTTTTAGTTTTATGAAAAAAATTCAGTGTCTAGATTTCAAAAATGAAGACATTAATTTTTCAATGTGCTAAACCATCCTAAATTAAATTTGCGATAACCCACTAAGTGCCAGAAAGTAATTTTGCCATTTAAGGCAACGACAAAAAGCAGGGCAAGCTCAGGAAAGTAACTATAACGTGACTTGCTGTTTCCGTCGGTTCATCAGTGTTACACGACGGGCCACAGCGCGGTTGGTTGTGCGTGATGTCCTCCTGGTGTTGTGGTTTCTGGCCACCCCACTCTGGAATACCACGGCTCTGATGTGCTGCAATGAAACAGGAATTATCCAATGAAACAAAGGAAAAAGAGAAGGGAACTCCTTTCTCAAGGATGGATTACCACCTCAGCACCAAATCTTCCAGGCTCACTATACTTATTTAAAGAAGCCTCATCTATAATAAAATAAACCAGTATTTTGAAAATCTAGGTTAAGCGTATTTTTAACAGTTGGAACTCCTGGAAATGGGATGCATGTTTGATATTCTAATCAGTTTGCTAATGGAAACTATCTGTTCAAAATTTATTTGCTTAACTACACAAAATATTTAAACAAACTATTTAGTTGCTTGCAACAGCTGCTGAAGAAATGACACAGTATCCTTTTGAACTCTAAAACACAAAAAGAGAGCTATTGAAGCAAACTCCCCATCAATTACTGGCTCAAAATTATTTCAGAAAAAAAGTTCTTCTAATCTCCAGCAGTATTTTTTATGTAATCTTCTTTGTAAAAGTTTAAAAATATTTTAAATAGCACATCCAAAACTCCTACTTTCAACATCTCAACTGATAAGACAAATACCTTTTGTGCCATACTGTGAGCTGAAAAACCTAAGCATTTCCTAAAGTGGATGTGGATGCACATGAAGAACACTTCTGTGGTATATAGTTTTTGAATCAATGGTAGGACACATAACAACACACATCCTAGAGTACAAAGCCCTGAAAACTAGAAACAATGCACTGAAAAATACTGCTGGCACAAAGCACACTGTTTGTCCCAGCTATTTGCATGGAGGAGAGATTCTAGGCACACAGGATTTTGATAGAAATAATCCTAAAAGCCATCGCCCAAGTCTCTACATCCATATTCAGTTTCAATTTAATTCTTAGAGTGAAATCCTGGCACTGAAAGGCCAATGGAACAACATCCCTTGGCTTCAGCTGTAAGAAAGCTTCCCTCTGTGTCATTGATCTAGAGTATCATTCATTATTGTTCTAGTTCAGAACAACCTCTCAGGAAATAGGAACAAATCCTGTAAACAGTTTTCATAAACTAACAGGGGGGTTGGACTAGATGATCTCCTGAGGTCCCTTCCAACCCCATGTCAATCTGTGATTCTGTGATCAGTGGATGAATCACTAGTAGAGAGCGTCCTGGAAGGCTTGGTAAGCTGAGGAAAAAGAAACAGCATGCTTTATAATGCAGGCAAATATTAAGTCAAAGTTCAAAGAAAAGGATGCCCAACTTCCAAAATGGAGGATTCCATCGGGAGAAGCAATAGCTTTGAAAACAGCTTGAGAAAAGTGTTGCAAGAGCACAGGATTTCTGTATTTTTAGATGATAACAAATCCAAAAAATTAAAAGAAATTTTGCGCAGCTGGACTCATAATATTAGCTTAAACTCAAATAATCTCCCTTTATATTCTTCAGTTTTTCCTGTTTATTCCTTTTCTAATGCTAAGGCAATCTCAAAATGCAAGAGATCTTTTAAAAAAATTCCCACTCTTACATCTCATCATATCACTTCTTTTTCATCTGAACTACTCACTGAATTTATCCTGGATTTGCAAATAGCTTTAGTGCCTTAAACTTTCTCCATTCAATTAATAAAGTCTTCAGATAGAAAACACTGCTGTGTACTATTCATTCAAGTAGTTTATTGAAGGGAAGGTGAGCATATGGGGACCAAAATATAGGTCTTAGAGAAGAGCCTTGAGAATTGGCTTTTCAGCCTAGAGGAGCAGCTGATGCACTCTCATAAAAATGTCAGAGAAGAGCAGACAACAACATTAATGTAATAGAATTGCTGAGAATGGCTCGCTTTCCTCCACAGCACACATCTGCTTAAGAACACACAGCAATCACTTCACTTGTACTTGAATTCACCAACACAAAAGCTGTGGGTTACTTGAGATCTCTCCCTGCTTGTTCCTTTGTTATGTTCTTTGCTGTGCTCTTCTATTTTTTTGGTGTCCCATTTCCGACATAACAGAAGCATTCTTTTCTTCTCATTCCCTACTGCTTTCATATGCTACCGAGTCTATTACTTGATTATTATACTGTCTGCTCCCCGTGAAGTGTCTTGTATTCCTGATACGCAGCCCTTTCCTTAGGATCCTCCACACTGCTCCTCGTTTCTTGCAAAGTTAATTTCCTCCTCTCTTCCCTCCTGAAGCCACTTCATTTAACTTTTGTTCTCTTCCCTACTCATCACCCCATCCTTTCTAAGGGTTCCTACTCTTCGTAGTGCCTAGATCAAAGTAGGATCTTCCTTTATAGCTTTTCTTCTGGCTTGCCTGCCCTTGAGTTGTTTCCAGCCATACTCCAGCTTCACCTGTACTATGTGTTCCTCAGAGAGTGAAAAACTGACAAGGTATCCTTTGAATTCTGCATGCTTTCATAGCTAAGGGAATGTTTTGATATAACTCAGAACTGTGTTTCAGGGATGCTGAAACATTTTTTTTATTCCCCTAAGCAAGTACTCAGTTTATTGATCATATAAGAACAGGAAAAAAAAAAGATTATTTTTTGACTGAAAAACAACTATATATGAAATATAGCTGTAGTAATATGTTTTTTCTCATATGTTTATGAGCTGACACTTGTTCATGTCAAGAAAAATATATTATCAAGGCAAAAAGATGGTCATTCTTAGAATCAGTCCCAACTTCTTATTTAGGGGTTGCCAGCAAAACGGGAGCCAAGCACACAATCCATGTGCAGACAAGGAAGCCAATTCCCTTCTCGCAGCCACTTAACCTGAATCAGCTGACACAACGTGCTTTCACAAGAGCCTCCTTCAGCTGCCTTCATAGCTTCCCTTGAGAATTACTGTCACTGGGCTAGGTGCTGCCAAGGACAAGTAAAATCAAGGTGGTATTTCAAGCAGCAAAGCTGTCATGGAGGACTTGCTAGAGAAGACGTGAGTCGGGCTGAGGCAAACCTTATTAAAAGCCAGAATAATTTAAGAAAGCTACATTTCAGCCATAGAACATAATTAAAGAATGAGAGAAAAAAGCTGAATTTTGAAATCTGGAGTATGTATAACAATTTAGAAGCAGCATGTGAGAGAGGAAAATCCTTTCTATTTCTTCTCCATTCCAACTCTGCTGCAGAAAAAAAGGTTCAGAGGCATCATGTTGTTATACCTATGGTAAATAAAACATTGCTGTCACTGGCAATAAGCATCTCAATCTGTATCAAAATAGACAGTTTCAGCTTATTTCTGCTTGGTGATTCTGTTATCTGCTCTATGTTAGTGTCCAGAGGCTTTAATGAGATGGAATCCAGCTTCATTAGGTATGTACAAACACACAGAGAGAATGTCTAACCCGTGTCTCTTAAAGAGCTGAAACAAAATGTCTGGAAACAAATACAATAGAAACTCTGGTGGTTTTGTTGGTTGCAGAATAGAAACACAGAACAGACAAAACCTGTTAATTAAGACTCCACATTTGACCCCAGCATATTTGCACATGGTTGAAACCAACTGACTATGTTTTGTGAGATGTTGGTGAAACCATACTAAGAGACTTCAAAGCTCTCTCTCTCACACTGGGCTATTTTCAGTGCTGACCACTTGGTCATATTTGGAAACCTGAAGTTCATCTCTCATATTGAACCCCTCCTATGCAGAGAGACACAAACAAACTCTGATCTTAAAAGAAGAAAATCTGGAAAGACACAAAACTATTAAATTTAAAAAATCAACTGTAGGTCACCTCAGCTTTTCATGGGAAGTGGTAGTTCAGCTTAATAGACTTTATTAATGATTTCTTTAGGAATTTAGAATTATGCTTTAAATTTTTAATTACAAGAAATACAGAGAAGTCAGATCAGCAGGGAATAAGAATGCACAGCTAGAAAGTATCCATTTTTCAATTTATTTAGTAGTTTGTGACTTGACACTGCTGCCATACACCTCTGGGATAAAAACGTGCTGTCGTCATTTGAAAATCCTGCCAATATCACCAGGTGCCCAGTGAAAGATAGTCAATACGAAATCCGCAAAAAAAGTTTTAGGCTTTTTCTGCACATCATAAATGTGTCTGAAATGCTCCCTTGAAGGGAGCATTGAAAGTGCTCTGATGTGAAACATTAGAGGATATCAAATTGGGGGCACTTGGCATTAAAAAAAGCCATCAACAACACTTCCATGTTGGAGAATCTGTGGCATCATGGAGTTTACTACTACCTAAACTAGAGACAACATGAAGGAGTTTTGAAAAATGGTTAAAGTTCTCCAACTTTGATATATTTTTTTTTTTAAACTGGAAGACTAGTTAAATTACTTTACCTTGACACAAGCCTTAGAGGTGGATTTCTGAGGGCAGTGGAGAAAGGGCGAGGGAACAGTTGGGAAAGCCCAGCTCTTCCAGGGTGAAGATACTCTGGATCCTTCCAGGATGAAGATACTCTGCTGGGGCAGAGCCCAGGAACAGCCACTCAATGCCCACCCCCCCAGGAGCACAGCGTTCACTCCCAACACACTGGCCAGCAAACTTTTCCCTACGTACCAGAGAACAAAGGTCCCTGAGGCTGCCCAGAGGGGGATTTGGAATGTTTGAACGCACAGTTCATCCCCTGTGGCATCTATTAAAACAAGAAAAGCACAAGAGGAAAAAAGACGAACGGTGGGCTAGCACACAGGCTTACATTCAGAAAAGGAAACGTCCTGAAAGGGAAAAAAAGTCTATGTTTCAAAAGAAAATCCTTAATATGCTTTATTACTGACAATGTTGTCTCCTTTTGCTTTTAGGAAAAGCACTGTATTATGTTGACGAATGTGAGAGTTTTGCAATACTTGAAGTATGTGTAAAAGCATCTTGCTCTCCTTATCACTAAAAGCATCATTATTCTCTTGGCTAAGCAACTTTTCTGATTGCTACTGAGCTTCCAAAAACTCCTGGTCTCTTACCCACGGCTTCTTAAAGAAAAAGGCAGATGCTTTAGAGTGGTATGTGCCCAACTGCCTCCCCCTTCAGCCATACTCCTCTTCCCTTCATCACACCCCTGCGAGTCTTTCCACAGGCACCTCCATTTTCTTCTTGTCCACAGCAAAACACATTGCTCCATACTTTCCCTTCTCTCCTCCTTTTTATTATTTATTTTTAATCTTGTCAAAGACACACCGTTACAGTGGTCAGTGGCTGCTTGACTTTAGTTAACCCCATCATCTAATTAGACTGAACTATAATACAAAAGAGCAAAGTTTATTCATTAATCTTGCCATTCCCTAGACAAGGAAAAAAATCTGAAATCAATACCAATGGTGCAAAAACTTTGTTTAGAATACAAAAAATATCAGTATATGCTAATATTTTTCAATCTACCTGTACAAATTAGAGGAAAAAAAGTTGGATGTACCCAATATTAATGTGTGGCCCAGCAGTTGATATTTAATAAAGTAAAAGATTTCTATAGCTGATTTATTAAAATGCAGATATTAAAACACTTTTCTGTAGCAGAAACTAGAATCTTTGTTAGAGTCCTCGTCATAATCTCTGTTTGCAACATATGTACGATATGGGATTAGAATTCAAAATCATGAGAAGTAGCTGAAAAGTAGGTTAAAAAAAGAACTGGAAAATTCTATACCTGAAAAAGAATAATTGTCTGAATATGCACCGAGGAGCTACTGGTAAGGAAGCACTTTCGCAGAAAAGAACCTGTCACTAGTTGTAACATTGAACTGAACAGGAATCAACAGTTTCATTCCTTTGCAAAAAAGGAAGACACATTCAAAAGAATATAACTTACTGTTATATTTATAGGAATATAACTACCTGTTAGCTAGTCCTTCCACTGTAGGTAGGGTTAATAAACACACAGCTAGTATGTTGTGTCTTACTTTACACTCTGCAGGTCTGAAAAACATGAACCAACTGAGCGGAGTCCAAATAAACCACAAATCTAGACATCATGTCCTATGTGGAAAGACTCAAAAAAACTGGAGTCACTTACTCTAAAGAAGAGAAAAATCATGGGGGAATAACGGTGGCTACGCACCTACTGAACTGCAAAGAGGAAATGGCAAAGATGAATAATCTTTACTCCATGTCCACAAGCATAGAAGAGGCTAACATTAAGGACAGCAAGAAACTTATTTAGATCCTGGAAAAATATTTTTAACCATAAATATAGCAAAGTAATAGAACAGATATGCTGGGAACACTGAGATTTCTGCCATTCTCTTAGGAATGCCATAGGCTGAGTGGAGGTGGCTTAGAAAATCTCTTGGGTTTGGGTAGTGCTTTTCTACAACTGCACAAATCTCTCCTTCAAAAGAGGTGCAAAGGAAAGCTGTTGCAGGACAATAAATCTGCCAAATATTTAAGCTTCTAGAATCCATAGCAATGTAACGGGTTTTAGGTTTTTTTAGTTTCTTTTTCACTTTCCATAGTTTTCCACCTTTAGAGGACAACTTTTCACAGCTCAGTCTAGAAATTACACAAGACCAAAAGCACTTCACATTATTGTTCTATACTGTTTTAACATAGTCTCTGAAGTTCTGGTTTTCAAAGATGTAGTAAATTTTCAGAGAAGTACTTAAAAAAAAGGACAGTTTATTTGCTAATATTGTTTAATGGCAAAGATGCATTCTTATGTTTATACATTAATTCATGAAAAAGACAGCTACATATGGCATCCAAGAGAACTGAATAAATTAAGTTTCTTGTTTTGACATATTTTTGGTGTGAAAAGAAGGAACCAGTATCTTTAGAGGAAATAATTTGAAGTCAGGAGCTACCTACCACTAAGAACTCAATCCTGCTATCCTTGCATTCCCAGTGCCTCCTTTGAAGCTTCCATTCACCTTTGAAATGCCTATATCAAAACAAAGTTTGTATCTTAAAAGACCTTCTTCAATTATTCTGAAATTTAGTTAATAGAATCACCCTCTCCTTCCATCAACTCAGAACAGAGATTGGCAATACAGTGGCACAGCAGGAGTTTAAGGGTTGCTGAAACAAAATTACTGTTCTAATGATGATTACTTTGCTGTTATGTCTGTTAGCAAAATGAACGTTTGGAGAGGCCGATGATCCTTGAAATTTGTTGTTTCACTGTTATCAGAGTTACCAGAATGATTTCTGAGTCTGGGGTCATTTTTCACTATTACTCATAGAGAGAACATAATGCCTGAAGTTAAATGTACAAGAAAAAGTCAGTTAGGAATTTCAATATGCTATGATGTCTTGGTTGAGAGAAGAGACATGGATATTCAGAATCAAGTGCTTCTCATAACTCTCACCTTCAAATCAAAACCAATCTTACAGTATTTCTCCAAGACTTCAAGTATTGGAACTAAGTTACAAGCAAAAATGTTCAGTGCCGTACCGCACGCCAAAGTCATAACACACGGTTTTGTATTGGGAGGCCACCATCAGCCTCTGGGACCAGGCTTTGACCTGCTCTGGCTGCCTAGTACCCTCTGCCCCACCTCTCCATGGGCTTTCTTCTCCCTGAGGTCATCCTCTGTCCCCCATTTTTCTCCTGCTTTAGCACCGATGCTCCAAGCTACACATCTGTGCGTTCAAAGCCTTGCAACTATCTTTTGTTGGTGATGGCAGTGCCTCAATGCACAGCACATGTGAACGTGGTTATGATAATAACCTCAGCAACTGCCTCTTCATACATTTTTGGCAAAGCATCGACAGTGTGTGTGAACTGAATGTTCTCTGTGAGACCACTGTGCAGTTCACTGCCCTAGTTATGGTTACAACAGGTTAAGAGGAAAGGCAGGGGATATTCCTTACCAGCTATGCTGTAACGGGGCTGCTGCTGGTGCCTTTTCGCAGGCAAGGCCTGTGGAAGAGACAAAGGCCTTAGCAGGAGGGAGTGACAATAGACAACACTGAAATGAATGGCTGTGTGTAAGCAGGGAAGAAGGTAAGAGGGGGTTAGAGCCTCCAACAGCCCTGAACTTGACTAAACATTTGAGCTGGACTGAAATACCAGAGATGCTAAAGAAAAAGGACTCCCCTGGCAAGGTCCTGCTTTTAGATTTTTGAGGGTTTTCAGTATTACCTGGAGGAGGAGGAAGGACACCTCTCAAGTGGTTAATTAGACAAGACAAATGCCAGCCTCAATGCTGTAGTGAAGAGAGTCATCTTCTAACACTTCACCCATACACTTGACAGTTCCCATGGTACTTCATGCTGACAGGCCACATGTTCTTGCAGAGCAAACATCAATACAGATTATCACCACACCAAGAGCTGTCATGCACCAATACTAGATACAACATCCTCATTTCTGGTCTCAATGAGAAACAAGCTTCTAAAAAATTGGTATCGTGTTGAATTTTTAAGAACAGATATAAATTAAAGCTATATACACAGCTGGTAATTACAAACACAAAAAGGGAAAGTGTGAAAAATCTTCGTGCTGACGTAAGTAAAGGCAAAAATTAAGACTGTGATTATGGGAAGGAAATATTTAAATACAGAGCAGAGGTGGCACGTGTCATTCTTGAATCCTGAGGTATATCACACATCAAGGATATTCCAAGCCATCTTAATACTGTTCATATGATGGCAGATACAGGGGATTTTCCAGAATGCCATGGAAGCTCTTGCCTATTGAACAATATGCCCACAGTGAGATACTTTTAGAATTTTTCTCTGAAACTTAAAAAAGACTAAAAGAGAATTAATAAACTATTGCAAAAGATAGAAAGTACACTTCAAAACCAACTTCTTCTTCTCGTTGCCTACATCAGCTGACTTCCTGAAGTGCTCCATTTGTCTTTAAGTGTACTCTTAGAGAATCCTGTTGAAGACTTAAGAGCCCTCAGTGCTATCTTTTCATCTTCTTACCCTGCTGCCTGCTTTGAGGCATCTGCAGCAGACTCACATGCTTGAATGAAAATGCCACCGCTCTGGTCCTCATGTCTTGCTGGCTCTACCCTTCTCAGCATTCAGGTGTCTACTCATTTCTCATGCAGCACATCATCTTAGACTTTTGTGACTTAGAACCTAAAGTGCTTTTTTCCTTTTCTTTTTTTTTCTTTTTAATTTTACAATTACATAGTTCAACAAGCAAATAAAGCAAGAAGGGAATTGAGATCATAACTGAAATGTGAAACATCACTAGAGGCAACTACCCAGCCTAAAACTCCTGCTCGGCGACCCCAAAGCTTGGAACATTAAGCCATAATGGCCTGGGAGCAGTGGTGTGGCCAAGCACATGATTTACACCCCACACGCATCTTCTCCCATGCCCTTTGCTGTGTCTCTTCTATCTCTGCCATGGACAGTTTCTTCTCACTGCTTTCAGCCACTTCTGGAACTTCTCTCTCCTCTCCTTTCCCTTCCTCACTGTTGCTGTGTGTAAGAGCTCACAAAGAACAGGGAAGGAAAAAAAGTGAGATGGGAAGAAGAGGCAGAGACAGATATCAAAATGATGAGTGGAAGAACAGAACCTGGTTAATTCTGCCTCGATGAAGTAAGAGAACCAGAAGCAAATTTAGGAAAAGGCTTTCTGGACTCACTTCTATCACAGTGCTTCAAGATTGTCAGCCCTGCAGAAGAGAGCACAGTAGTAGCTGCTCAGCTACGGGAGGCCCTATATTTTCACTGTCTATTTAGAACATTATTTATTGCCTCGGCCTAAAAGGAACCATTACACGGGATCCACAGGTGCTCAAGACAAGGCTGGGCTGTACGAAGGTTGACTCAGTAGAAGGGCATGTCATTTTTTCAGCCTTTGACTGTTACAGTGCTGATTGGCCATTAATCTTAAAAGCAATTCATCTTTCTCATACTTATTGATTAAAAAAATGCAGAGTACCAGACAGTGACATTGTTATTGACCTTGAGAATTCTACTGTTGTTGCCAAAAAGGCAAAATAAGCCACATTTGCCTACAGTTGTTTTGTCAGAAAGCTTAACTTTCATGTTTCCTTTCAAGATTTTGATTTTCCATGATAACATGGAAGAAGAATTAGTACAGCTGAGCAGCTATACTCGCCTTGCTCTGTTTCCAGGTGAGTATTCCTGTGAACTTCTACTACCTTGAAATAAGTGGAATTACCAGCTGTGTCAGAGATCTTTATCTCTAAGGAATGTTGCTTTTATTGGAAGAGCTGAGCGAAGAGCTCTCTTATGAATCTGAGAGTAGAGATTAGACTTGTTGCCTTTAGATTAAACCTCTCCTAATTAACCTTCCAATTAACCTCACATCACTCCTTTGAACAAGACTGTAAATACAAATGGTACTACATTCCCTTTTATCGAGGAACAGATTTTGCTAGATAGAATTATGATACATGACCATAATCTACAGTGAATTATATTTGCAAGAATTTTAAACTCTGCCATTAGTCACCAGGGTGAACAGAGACGGCACAGCTGCCATGGCAAGAACAAAAAGCAAAGCATGAAATTTTATAATCATAGCTTTCTTCTGCAAAGAAATGAGCTCTGAGATGCAGGATCACTTGGAAATAGTGGTTGCGTTCGCCAGGTTTGAAGAGCAACTTCTCTTTAATAAGACTTCTAGTCTTTATTGTGTAGCTGGTTTCCACTGGGCAACAGTGGTTGCCAGAGATGCAAAAGAAACTGGGATAGATTGCCTAGGTGCTAACAGGATCATCCTCTGCTCGGTGTACGTAACCAGCTACCAAAGTTAGGTCCAGCTCCATATTCTCCCTGACGGACAAACAGAGCATGGACAGGGCAGTCTGCCACACCTACCCAAACAAACCATCATGCCATCATTGATACTGAACTACCTCACCCTCTGAGAATTCATATTCCTCTGCTAGAAGGCTTGATGGAAACACAGGAAGACCTTTCATGCCAGATTCTTATCAAGTCAATACATCCTTCCTAATTTTATTGGGTAAACCAAGAGCTCAGGGAGTTCTGGCACTCTCATCTGACACTCTACGTCTGTTGACTGTATCTGTTGTTCATGCTGCAGCAAGATGCAAGCCATGTCTCCTCAGCTGTGTTCTCAGAGCTATCCCTGCTCTCTCAGGTATAAATCTCTCCTTGAGGAGCTGCCTTTCTTCTCCCACTGACTTGATTTATAACCCTCCCTTAGGTTCCCATGAGCTGCAAAGTGTCCATTTCATTTAAAGGCTGCTAGCAAATGTGTCTTCCATGTGTCACAGCAGACTTTTCTCAAAAGATTTAGGTTTGCCTTTGATTTTTTTAACATGTATTTGTATATACATGTTTCACTGCTCTTCCAGAAGTAGAACTAGAAATGCCAAACTCTTACCAAGAGAAGAGATATGTCTCTCTAAAATCCATCTCACTGAAACGCTCAGCTTACTTTCCAAAGCAAAAGGAACTAGCAGTGCACAGAAGCCTACAGAGGAATTTAAATACTACTCGGACTCCAGGAAAAGGTAGCAATTTTAAGTTATCTCGCCCGTTTTTTTGGGCAGCACTCTAGCAACAAGTAACCTGATTTCATTTTTTCACACAGTAACTCAAAATGCATGAGTGTTTTTTCTTTCTGTTCCCCAGCCTGCAATTCAAGCCAGAAATGCTGTATTTTACAAAGCTGTGATGCTAGCATATGTTACTGGGCTACCACACTATGGAACCAAGAATACATACATATATCTGTAAGATTGTGCAAAACATCACCAGTACTTCAAGCTGAGTCTTTATCTCAGTCTTGAGTCTTCTTACAAGGCTATTGCTGGGGTTAAATTCTTTCACTTTCCTTAGAGAGACTATTTTTGCATTTCTTTGTGGGCTGTCTCGAATCTTAGTCTATCTTTTGAGCTGAAGGCTTCATCTTGTTGCTTCTCAGATAAATGATGATCACAGAGAGCTACTTACCCAGACTATGTGAGCAAAGGTCTTGCTGTAAATGCAAAGCACTGCATGAAAATTTGGATTGATTAAGGACTTCACAACTGAAAGACTTTTCATATATTTGATGTATTATTTTTATGGCTACTCATTATCTCGATTTAGTTTTGCTAAGGCTGGTAGAGAATAAGATCACTAAGCCAGTGCTGTTACAAACAAAACTCCTGTGCTCGAGATCAAACAGAAAGGAACTAGTTCTTTTTTTAAAGGACGACTGCAATAGGTATTGTAAACATATATAGCACAGCCAGTATAATACCCAGGAGAAAAAGCAAATGAATTTGCCTCCATTTCAGACAAATAAGGGGAAATCCAACTTTTCTACACAAACAAAAAGGAAAAGAGAGATAGTGGTCAGCATTTTCTGGGCTTTTATTTCCACACTGCAATACTGGCCAGTCCTCAGACCATGAACTGCTTGACACTTCCCTTTAAAACATTTAATGGCTTCCTGCTAAATCAGCTGCTTCTAAAGTAAGATTTTCTGTAAAACTATATTACTAAAAAAAAAAGATATTCAAAAGACAGACCACTGCCCCTGCCCCAGTAAAAGAAATAATGCCCTAGTATCCACAGCTAAAATATGGCAGAAATTTAATATATAAGACAGCATTGTGTGTTCTTATAAACCTTTTGCAAGATGTGCTAACTTGTTGAATTTAGGATTCAAAGGAATACTTTTTTATTGAACAAGATTTGAACAGACTTTCAGTTTACCACCTCTGAACTCCTTTTAAGTTTTTATCACTGAACCTTGTGTTCTTCCATCCTGAGGCTGAATCTATATTCATCTTGGAAAGCAACAACTGGGCTATTCCTACATAAATAAGGATATCACCTCTGCTCATTCATAGCAATGCCTGCATCTCTGATCATGATAAATAAAAAGACATTGTTCCAGGCTGGGATTAACTCTACTGTACTGACCGGGGTAGATCTGAGAAAAGGGCATTTAAGTGCCCTCATTTTTAACTACACTGACATCTACCAATTGCACTCTCTCTTGATACAATAGGGCATTTTCACAGTGTGAGGAGAAAGAACTGAATCCAACACGCCTGTGTCCCACCTCAGTGCTTTAACCCAGAGTCTACTTACTCCCTGTGTCTTTGGTGAGCAGAGTGTATCTAGTCACTGAGCAGATGGGTGCACACTAAGGACAGGGGAAGGAAAAGGCTGAGTTGTTTGGTCTGTGAGCTGGACCAGAAACAGGTTTCTCAACCTCTCTTGCCTCCCATAGCCCTTGGAGAGGAGTCAGGAATCCCTGCAGTGAACAGGCACACTGATACCTGCAAACTTTCACATCCTGACAGCTCTGGACACTTCTCAGTTCTGTTTCCCATCAGCACTCTCTGTGAGGAACTGTTTGGAGAGAGAAGAAAAAGAAAAGAACTTATAAAAAAACCCAGAAGTTGATTGTTTGGAGAGAGAGTAAAGATGGTGGCCAGAGGACCTGGAGGAGTAGATGTAAACTTAGCTTTATTACCTCTGCATATACTGTTTTAATGCAACATAAAGTAAGTCTAAAATGTGTGAAAAGGCCAGGCTGAACCAGCACAGCCCTGAATACACAAGCCAGGAAGAGGAGGACTTCAGTAATGAAGGAAGGAAGGAAGGAAGACCCACAGTCCCTGCAGGCAACATGATCGCCTAATACCAATGAAACGTCTTGGGGAAGAAAAAGGGGGAATATAACACTCTGTTAAGTGCCATCATAGAAAATCATGTCTGCCCAGTTTAAAAAACAATTCATTCTACATTGGGTGTAGATACAAACTAGAAGGAAAACTATCAAAAGTTGCACATTATAGACAAAAATATATAGAAGATGGACCAAAATATTTGGGTCTACAGCACCCCACTGTTTTACCTTTCTCCCCTCATCCCCTTCTCTTCCTCTGCCAAGCTTTATTACTATCAAATACTATCAAACCAAGGAAGCTTACATGTTTTTCTGTTTCATCTGTAAGCCCTCTGCCACAGAGGTTTTGTTTTCCACTATTTTTCATCTTCCTAACATAATGTGGGCTAGCAGGAAAAAAAAAAAAAAAAGTCAAACCAAAACTCAACAACATGTTCTCAGCGTGAGGGCCCACCCAGGTCAGTAGCACTGTCAGGTGTTCCTTCACCACCAGAATGACAATAAAATAAGCAAAATCAAGTAATGAGAACATTTGAGGGAGAACCTGAAGAACCTGAAAAGAACACACAGGAAATAAAGTTAGCTTTTTATTCCATATAGATATGGAACATAATACCACAAACTGTTCCATCCTCTTGCATTAATACTTTGCTATTATTATTCTTGTTTATTTATTTAATGCTTTGGCAACACTGTATTAAATATTCACTGTAGATGGATCTACTAGAGGCTGACAAAGCCTGCTTGGAAGGAACCAACTCTGTCAGCGTATGGCACTGGAATCAGAAGAGCAGGAGTCAGTCCAAGCTGTAGTGTTGCATGACTCCTGTCCCATAACTTACTGCAAGGGAGCACTGAATATAGTGCCCAAAGGAAGAACTGTAACTTCTGCATCTCACGATGGGCTGTGGCTTTTTAGGGAATACCCAAGATGATGGTGCCACAGCCAGAAGGGAAAGGAATGGAATGTGATGGGGAACCCCAAGGGGAGAAAAGAAACTCCTGTGAGCAGATGAGCACAGAGCTTAAGGTTCAGACGTGATGAGCATCTACCACACAAACTGAGTCCAAGAGGTTGTCCGGATACTCAGCCCATCTGAGCACCAGGACATACACTCTACGGATTTATTAATATTTCAGCCTGATATGTATTTTTAATCAAAAGATCTTAAAGTCCAGTAGAAATTCAATTTTATATATTCCAGTCCTTAGATGCTTTCATTACTAAATAGTTTATAGGATACAGACCTTGCACAAAAATGTCAAGATTTTAATGATTTACATGGATTTCTAGGATGATGAAGATTCACAAAGATAAGCTGTGTATCTTCTAACTCAGAACCAAAATGCAATTGACCATTTGAGAGAGACAGTTACAAGTGAAAAAGTTTTCATAAACAGGATACATAGTAACATTTTAATCCTTTATATTAATTAGACCATTCTGGCATTCCCCTTGTATTCAAATCCAGACTGAAACTGAGCAGAAGAATGGAAAAGCAAGCAAAACATTTAGGGTCTCTGTGATTCACAGATACTATTAGAGGGATATTTCCCAGGTTGTCACCAGACAGAAGCCTTGGCTTTCAGAGCACCAACCTGCCTGAGGGAATCTGTACAGCAGATCACGGTGGAGAGAAAGGTCAGAGCAGCAGCTGGACATACCAACAGCGTAGGGAACGTCCCAGCTCTTCAGTATTTCAGAAGCATTTGCCTGTTGTTTCAGACTGACCACCTGACAACTCCTAACTGCAGTCTACAGGACAATTACATCAAACCAATTAGAAGAGAATTCCACATGACTGCTGCATTAAGGAAAAAAAAAAAAAAAAAAAAGATAAAAAAGGGCTACCCCGTGTAGAGACAAATCAATTTAAACTCTAGTGTGAAAGGAGGAAAGGATCCTAAAGTGAAAAATCAAATGCTGAAGGCAGAATCATTGAGAAATATTAAGGAAGAACTCTGTTTTGGTGGTGGGTTTTTTCTGGTTTGTTTGGGTTTGTTGTGGGGTTTTTTTTGTTTGTTTGTTTTGTTGTGGGTTTCTTTGTTGGTTTCTTTTTTCTGGTTTTTTTTTTTTTTTTCACTAGTTGTATGTGAAATAGGCTCAGGAGATCAATTTTTAAGCTAGTATCCCTTGACGTATTGGGAATCAAGGTGCAAATTCCCTGCTGTGGTCATTTTCTGTGTGTGACTATGAGACATTTTACAACAAGTTTCTACAGCAGTGACTGGAAATTACTCTGGGATAGAAAAAAAAGTAAATTTCCTAAAGGTCCTTTAGATGTTTTCAAACCTTTCCTCTCTGAGACTAGCAATAAATAATTGCAAATTAATTGACAACTCTGGAACTTTGGGGTTAAGGGCTTAGGAAAAATGATAATAAATTATCTGACTTTAAAGATCACAATGCCTCCCTTGTCTTGTAGAAGGGGTGAGAGAGTCCCAGCAAAGCTTCAGAACCCATGGCTTAAGGGATTTGGGAACTCAGTCCCAATTGAGTCTAATTCCTCTTGTTCTTTTTAATTGGGCTCATGCATCTAAACCCCTTCGGCAAATCTCAGCTTTAATCTCCCCACGCCCTGGTTCATCGTCTGTTCAATTATTAACATCTCTAATTACTATTAAACATGTCTCTCTTCCCAACTTGCCAGCTGTCTGCTCAGCTCCGAAGCTGGGAGAGGGTGGTTTTGAAGAGCCCAGTGCCCTTTTCTACAGCACCAAACACTGGATGCATCCCCAGGGATTTCTGCATCCCTTGGGAGCTGCTGGAACCCAGGATGAGGCTCAGGGCGGCTTCATCCCACCCCAAGGCAGGTGCTGGTGGAGGATGTAAAGTGGTTTAAAGAGCTGAAAGGGACGGTAAAGCCAAATGAACAATTAGCAAGCCCCAAAAACCAGGAGGGATACAGCTCCGAGCATCACTCCGGGGATGCTCATCCTCTTTCAAAACCAACCCAATTTGGGAATGGGACCTTTCTTTCCCGTGCCTTCTCCTTCTCCCATCCTTCTCATGATGCTCAACCTGGGAAAAAAAAAACAGCTCTGTAATGTTACCAAATCAAAGCAAACTTTCTTATGAATCTTCCCCTTCATTTGAGGTTTTGGCCAGCAATGGAGAAGGATCAACACCCCTCTGCCTGCAAGCATTTGAAGGTGGAAAACTTGCTTATCCTTCCAGGTACTTTGTCAGGAAGAAGCAGGAGGATATATTTTCCCCTGGTTTGTGTCCGTGCTCATATCCCACAGCTGAGGAATATGTTTGTTATGCAGAATTGCTTGTGCCTCTCTCCTGGGAACAACATTTGGTTGGTAGATAAATCCTCACCTAGGCTGCTCCGTGTCAGCTCCTTACAGAAGTCGAGCATTAGTATTCTGCCCTACCGCCGGATGATTTATGTCACTAAGCAACACAGCATGAACTGCAATTTTTACAATCAAATATACAATTTACGCTACGTTTTCGGCTGCATATTTTAGCAGAGGAGCTTGAAATCGCTTGCGGCGGCGCTCAAGCCACTGAAGAGTTTGGAAAGAGCCCCAGTCGGTGCCGCGGCCTCTGCGTGGGGGTGAGTGAAGTTCACTTCAGGAACTTGGCAAATATTTGAAGTCGATGTGCACCGAGTCAATATTACAAAGAGGGAAACTCCTCTCCTTGGCTTTTTCAGCCCAAATCCTCCTTCTGCCATTTCCCTGCCTCAGTTTCCCCCCTCGTATCCCTGGCCTTCATCTCTAGGGATGATCTGGTGAGAGGAGCCACTCAGCTGCCGGCATCTCCGTGGGCTCTGGATTTCCCTTCGCAGCCGTGCGACGGATCAACACTTACTGGGAACTGCAGCTATGAATTTTTCATAGAAGCAAGGAAATTTGAGCCCCGGTTTGGTTGTTTTATTAAACATACAAGCAGGCATCCTTCAGGGAAGACATTGTGGGCAATTATGGAGCTGTGATTGGCATGGTAGATAACAGAGCTGTACAGATGTTAATACCTAATTTGCTGCAGAGCTTCGCCCCGGGGAGATCTAACTAGGAAAAGAGGCAATTTGTTTCGGTTCAAAACCTCAGGAGAAGTCCACCCCGGTGGAAAGGGGAGAAGAGTTTGGATAACTCAATTAAGAATCATGTGTTTTAACCCAAAGGTGAGGGGAGGTCTCCAAACCCAGCACCGAAAGGCAGAAGGGATGGGTGAAATCACCTGTATCCCAGTTTTCTTCTAGAAGGAGTGACTTGGACTTCAAATACAGAGCGCTATTTCACATACATCTGTAATATTTTTTCCGAATTTGCAATTACAAAAAATTCATTTTAATTTAAGGGAAGGATTACAGAGGCGGAAGATGAGAAAGAGCAATCTTGGCCTCTAATTAAAATTAAATACTTCTCCTATGAAAAAAACTTCCATTATGTAAAAAGCAAATGGTTACACTGTGTTCAGTGCAAATATTGCTCTGTGGGGCAAGGGACTGCCATGGCCAGAAAAGGCCTTTTTTTAACCCAAATGAAACAAGAGCTTATTCACAGTGTCCAAGAAACCAAAAAAATCCTGCCGCCCAGAAGAAAAGACAAGGTCAAAATCTGCAGAGAGTCACAATGCTTAAGGGGAGGAGGAGAAACCTGGATTTGATGCTATAGGGATTTTTCAGCATGACTTGGAGACGCAGAGGTTGGTGTATGAACTCTTAAAGCATCACTGCAAGATTTGGGCTCATTTCCCAAATCCCTGCACCCTCAGAAGGGCCATGATGATTAAGGAAGCAGGAGCATCAGGTCTGATACCATCCCATGAAAGCAAGAGGTGAGAGGAGAGAAAAAAAGGAGAAGGAGCCTCCCCAAAGCCTGCAGCAATTCCAGAGCTTTCTGGACAGAAAATTAAAGCCTCTCTTCTCCAGCTGGGAACATGTAATGGTCCATATATCCATCTCCCTGGCCATAGTGATGTAAAAATAGACTCCTGGTTGACTCTATATGAATGTATGGCTACATTCAGCAGCACCTTCAGGGACTACATGATGTGCATAATAACAATTCATTGCCACTTTCCCCTTTTACTCTGGCAAAAAGTTCAGACCAGCATTTCTTACAGCTCATTTCCAGCTCTCCAGATTTCACTTTAATCAACTTCAGGTGGGAAAAGCCCCGAGCTGAAGCACTGCCTGTTCTTGGGGTCTAAGAAATGTGAAAATTGGTGGGTTTTGCCTTAAATCCCTTGATCCTAAAGTCATACAGGAGGCCCAGCTTTTATTAAAAAGCAGAGTACGTCTGCTTTTTTCTGGCTATAACTGGGAGAACAAAAACATAATTTGCACCCCAGATTCCCTTATTAACCTTCCCAAGGTTATTCACTTCATTCACTTCCCTTCTCTAATCCATTTCCTATGTGTTAGTGAAGGGTAAAAAATACTTGGGTACTGTGTTACAGTAATTGTGGTTTCATATGAAGACAAATTCCTGAGGCTGGGATATTGTGACTAGTCTGAAAAAATGTGCATTCTTCTTTTGAACAGAAGTGGGGAAAGTTTGCAAAGGATGTGGGTGGAAGAAATGTTTGCTGCTTTCCAAAAGTGGGTGAGAGGTTGGAATACAATTGAAATTAGATTGTTCAGATGGTCCTTGATGGTACAGATGAAACCTGTTTGGATGGAATTTTTAACCACTTTATTTCTATTGTCTTAATCAAGTTAATCAATAGTTTGTGGAACCTCATACAGTCTCCTTAAGGGTAAATAGGAGCTCAGCTGGAAGCCCACACTGTCAGAAGTTCAGTATTTAATTTTCCAGCAAGAAGTTCAGGTGATGGATGTGTTCTCAGTGTCATTGCCATCAAAGCACTGGTTTTTGAGAACTGATATATTAAGATACAAATTAATGCACAAAAAGACTTGTAAGTGCCTGCAGTTTAGATGTTGTAAAAAAATAGTCATCTGTATTTAAAGCAATTTATTTCCCTTTCTAATTGATTTCTGAAGTGGGAATACTTTATCAGCAACTTGCTACTGAGAGCACTAGGACCATTTGTGAAGCAAATCAGCTCTCACCTGGCAGGAGAGGATGAGGAAGGTCGTTTGGGCTCTGGCACTGTGTCTGTGACTGGTGCAGGTCGCCAGTACTGGACTGACTTTGCTGCCTTTGAAGTCAGGCAGAAAGCAGGAGCTGATTCAAAGTTTTTTGGAGCCACCCCCTTTTGTCAGAGAGCAATGATTCCCTAAACATCATCAGCATGTTGGAAATAAACAAGAACTCCTCCACTCTGCTTTTATTAATTGCTAATATACTTTGTGAAAACCAGCTAAAGGGTGTTACCAGCTTGCAGCTTTGCCAAGGCAGTAAGGTGGAGCTGCATGTGGGAATGAAGCCTTGTTTAATCAGGTTTTATTATTACTTGGATACGATTTTAGCTAAAGCATGTTGGGTCAAGCAGTTCCTGGTTTAATATACTTGCTGTTTAGTTTTAAGCTAAAGATTTAAGATTTTACACAATACCCCAAACAAACGGGCCTGTCCTTGTCAAAGATAAGTCAATAAGGGATATCTTGTTGACTCAAAAAGATACTGGCTCAGCACAATTACTGCTACTACTACAAATGCTAACTACTGTTTATAAGCATTGCACTCTTTTCAAAAAGACTGTAGTGACCTTTAAAAACATTTCTGAAACTATTTTTCCTATTTAGACTGAAACCACAATTTAAAATAATTTTTCTAATGTTCACATTCAACTAACCCAAAAGCATCCCGTATGCAGTATTATGATGCAATTTCTGCATTCCTAGATTAAAAACATCTGCTCAGGATTCCAAACATCAATAAGAAATTGTTTGTCTCTATTTTATACTTTGTATGGTGATTCTCAGCTTGATTATAATAATACATTGAAATAAATGCCTCTTCGATTTGCCTATTACTTAGGATGATTCTATTTGTAGAGGCTTTGCTTCACAAACCACTAAAAGAGCATTACAAACAAAGCAACAGAGAATAAAGAAGTCCAAGGAAGGGAAGCTGCAGTAATAAAAAACATTTACTATTGAACATCATTCTCACTCACCCTGAAAACAGTTTTACTTTCTTTTTCCTTTCAGTTTCATTATCTGTATGAACCAGATCCCTATCCAAGTTTAGGAGTTATTTCCATTTTGTCTTTGTCTATAGGATAATTTGTCTAATTGTCAGCATAAGAAAAAAAGTGTCCAGCTTTGCCAGACCATCAGTCCATCTTGAGTTGTAGTTTAACAGTGGAAATAGATGCTATCTGGAGAGAACACGTTATCATTTTTATGTAGGACAAACCCAGCACATTCCTTCCAGTGGAGGTAAAAAACATTGTAACAAATGTAAACTTTTGATTTTTAATTTTGACAAAAATAAACCTATCCTCACAATGTAGCATTTTGCTACTCTGACATTGCTTATACTAGAGATCTAGTTTGCATAGCACTGCTGCCTCAGGCTAATTTATTTTGTCTATTTAGTTTGACCTAAAACATAACTATTGCTACAGTGACTATAGCTCATTATTTCTATACCTAGTGCAGGGCTTAGGGCTGGATGTGGGTACGCTGTACCATAACAGATAACCTGTTTCAGTGGGTTTTATTCACTGTAAATGCTGTGGTGAACTGTGCTGTGATTTTCTAATCACCAAAGCTGTTCTAAGCACAGTCAGACTTTTTACTTTCTTATAATCTATTTTCTATTGGAAAGGTTGGATATCTATTGATACCTCCTCATCTATAGTGCGTAAGAAGACAATGTACTTGGGGTCTCTGGATGGAGGAGAGCCTACAGTAGCAGAGCCAGGAAGACAAACGCTTCAGGTATATTGGCTTCACACAGATTTCACACAGATTTCAAAAGGCCTTAAACTAAATACACACCATCAAAAATATTTTTCTTTGTTCCAAAATCTACCATTCAAGGTAAACTAGACAGAGAACCAGTAAAACAAACTTACCTTTACAGGATCAGTGATCAATATTTACAATGTGGAATAAAAGATTTAAATCATGTGTCATACAGCCTTAATCTGAAAATGGCATACACTCAGGAAAGTCTACTCCCAGATGTGCAGGTCCATTGGTAGAAAGATTCATTTGAAGCTCTCTTAATGCACAAAATACATAAAGAAGTTCTGAGCAATACTTCAACTGTCATGAAGAAAAATAGTTATTCAAAATTCAAGTGATTCCCAAGGTCACTAGCATGATATAACCATGCCACTAGATTTCTTTGTGTGTTCAGGGAAATTAAGTTGAAAAAAACAAAAACAGCACACGTCAGAATTGTATTCATAGTACCAAAATCATGGCAAAATTTAAAAATCAACTACTGAATTCTTAAAGTTGTGTGATGCATATTAAATACAGCAAGATAGATAAAATAGCTTGCCAAAGAGATAAAAAGTGTTACGTTACATCATTAAGTGTTTTAGTGAAGTTAAAAGATTTATCAGAATTTCTGCTGAAGAGAAGGAAATAGCATGTGATTAAAAGAAAGAAAAAAAGAAAAGAAAGAAAGGATAAAAAGAAATATAAGAATCACAGATGCTTTAATGGAACAGGAAGCAAAGGCATCTTGAATAGCAGTGAAAGCATCCTTACTGAATTTATCTGTAGCAGTCAATGGCATGTGACCGGCAGCGAATTAATCACTGGCTCTGAAAACTATTAGTCATCAGAAAAAAAGAGTAAATATTTCTAAGCGGTTCATTTTTATGTTAATACTTCACTAGATGCCTACCAGCAGCAATAAACTGTTTTGTTAAGTGCTTTTAAGGTAGAGTAGCTGCACAAAACATTTTTATACCTCTTATTTGACTGGTAGCTGATGGAAGTGGAAGAATGCGGGTTGAAACTAAAATGAGACAAAAGTTGTATTTTTAAAAAAATTACCAACAAAATTGGGATATCTTTTCCTATAGTGAATTTTCTTATGAATAAAAGGTGCTCTTAAGTGCTAACGTAAACAACATGTACATATTTATAACCACATAAGATCAGTATTACATTGCATTTTGCTTATCTTATTTAAGCTAGCAATCATAGTGAAACATGAATAATGGTAACAAAAATTAATGAACTAAGTATATTATCCCACAAGTCAATTTCATTCAGTTTTGCTTGTTCTTTAGTTGTGGAATTCTAATTCAGCCACTGGACTGCTTGCTTTGACATTCACCATTTATTTATATTAGCACAGAAAAGTAAATATGAGTTTCTTTTTGTCAGTGTCATAAGCTTAAGTTGCACCTCGAAAGCAAACTTCAAATGAACCAAAGTCCAAAGATCATCGAAGTTTCCTAGGACAAACCCACAGGAAAGATAGGCTGGAAGTAGCTGGAGTAACAACATTAAGCCATCACATTCAACTTTTCCCTTGCAGTACCATTCCTCTGTTCATTTACTAAACAGAGTTTTAGGTAAACACGTACTTGTTTTTTTTTTTTTCCTCTTAGGGAAACAGCATCATTTCAGAACATAAATGATTCAGTTATCTAAATACAGAAAGTACTTAAAAGCCTGCACAATGTATGATCTGAGAAATCTGTATGTTCAGAATGAACACAGCTCCCATCTAAATGCCAAGCAGTGCAGGGCTACCAGAACTACCAGAAGCCTATCACATGCTAGTTATTTTCCTAGCTTCTGGAGAAGAGTTTTTCTTCCCTGTACCACAGACACGATGCTTGGATTAAAATCCTAGGATCACAGAAGCTATCCCTTCCTTTCAGAACCATAATCACAACTCTTTCCGTCGTTTCTCTTCTTTTTTTATTCCCAGTTCCATCTCACTGGTTGCCCTCCAGATGGAAAAGCCAATTGTATAAAGAACTTCATAGTTTATTTAAAACACTCCTGCTATGATTTCTTCTTTGCAAGTGAGATTGTAAGTGAAAAAGTAAGATAACATTGCAGATTTAAGAGTAACACAATCAGTTAAGGATTAATGACTTCAAACATTCCTCTTAAGCAATATTATAAAGATTTTACTCATGTTAGGTGTTATGCATATGGCCTTGCTCACAAAGGCAAAATCACTATAGAACTGGATCTACCAAAGTTTAAAATCAGATTTAAATAGTTAAGGACATTGATCACGAAATTCTCCTGCTTTTTCTT
>JAOXNG010000002.1:1994490-2008632 GCA_028566535.1 Scolopax minor
GATATTTGTGTGCTGGCTGTGTGAATGTCTTCCTGGAGACTTAGCTCTGTTTTCTGGTTGTTATTGTTATATATTTGTTCATCACCAGAAAAAATGAAGAATTTCTTCACACTTTGTTGTGATACTGACCTCTCTCCGTGAAACTCATGAATGGTGCTTTGCTTAAGGATCTTTGCCACTTGCTGCAGTGTAGCTTATTCGTAGTGTGAGAATAACATACACCTGACTTACACTTAATTAATTATTATAAGTTGGATATGCAGTTTTGCTCTTCTGCCTCTCTGAACATTGGTATCTGTTAAGACTGAAGACTAACCTTCGGAGAGCATGGTGATAAAGTGCAGAAAAATGCTCTGCTCCAAGGAAAATGACTGTGTGAGCAGCCTTCAATTCCAGCAACGTGACTTGGCACACCAGTAACACCTCTTACAATTTCAATCCAAACAATTTCATTAGCTTCTCTGACCGAAACATTTATCTTGGCTTCAAAACACAATTAAGGTGGGAGTGGACCTCCAGAACAGTCCAAAAAACATTCTCTCTAAAGAGGCATAGGCAAAGACCCCATGAGACTAATGCTGGCTCTAAGAGCTCCCTTAATATGCAAAAACCCTGCAAAATACTTCCATAATGTTGTAGGCCATACAAGTGTTTACAGAGAAGGGAAATTCACTTTGAAAAATATGGATTGTAGGCAGCCACCCAAAGCCACATATCAAAACACCTGATACAAGTCTAGGCTGCAAGGCTCAATATTCTTTTAAACTAAGAAAGCGCAACTTTGTTTTAGCTGAGTACAAAGAAAAAAGCAAGACAAATTAGGTGCTGATATTGGGAACTTAATAAGCACTCCCATTTGTTTATTTATAAAATAAAATGGCATCTAAAAGACAACTCCATTGTCATTTGCTGAGGATGTGGAAAACATTTTCTCAGTGTTTTGTCCAATGTGAATGAATATCTACCTACTTCTGTCCTATCTGTTAGAAAGGGCTTTCATCTGCAGTGAGGGAAGAAGGAATGGCTCCCTTGCAGTTTGTGGTATTTACTATCACTGAAACCTCGCATGAGAGTCCTTTACAAAACTAGAAAGTGAGCCAAGAGAGCTCATAATAAATATAGAATAGTAAAGCCCTTTCATAAAAGAATGAATTAATGAATAAGTGAATGACTTGTTATGGCAAATACAAAATATTTGAATACTGAATGCTTACCCTGAAAGCAATTCCAACAGAAAGATTTTATTTTACTACAGTTCATACTTAACTCAAAAAATCAAAAGGAGGCTAGCACTGGTAGAAACTGGAATCACTTTTTACATCCTCACAGATGTCTAAATATATCATGTTATGGTAATTGCTAAACCAAGATTTTATTTTTTGGTCCCTTTTTCTGACTGATTGCTTTTCAAGTTGTGAGTGCGCACATCTGAATTAATCCCATTGTGATTTTTGAGATAGTGACACCCCAGCCAGAATGCTGCTCATCTGATGTCTCTGATTTCAATGTGCTAAAATGCCCAATGGCTGGCCTAAGGACTTTTAATCATCCGGGGAATCACTCGGCGTTCCTCCGCAGTATCTGAATTACTGAATTTTCTTTATCTAGAAAGAAATGGTATGGCCTCAGACACTATGGTTGTTAATCTATATTTAAAAAAAAAAAGTTAAACTATGCAAAATACTTGTCTTTGAACTAAAAGCCACATAAAGCAAAGACTGCCTGTGTTCCCCATCCTGCACCCTTCTGCTCAGCAGCCCCTCTGCTTGCGCGATGAGAGGCACGTGCAGACCCACAGAGCATGTGATGGGGGAGCACACTCAGATATACCCCCACCAAAACCACCTGTAAAGCCCACAGGAATATCTTAAATACTGACTTTTCTAAAAAGGAGTATTGCCTAGTTATCATTATTAGAATGTTTTAGGTGAAATAAAGATATTTGAAAACCCCTTCGATGCTGCTGTGGGCAGGCCACCTTACCAGCTATTGAGGGTCTCTGGGGCCCTTGGGAAGGCAAGAAGCCCTAAAGGCGAGCAGCACTGAAGGCTAATTTTATTGTCATTAGACCATGAAAGCAGTTAGATTTCCCAGGGAAATAATATGAATTTTCTTGCATTTAATATTTAAAATGTGATTTAAATGTTAATAATTAATGTCAGACTACTTTTAATTTCTATCAGTGAAAGCATACGCTGCAGTCTTTTCCGTTTCCAGTGGGAAGCAAACTGTGGGGGCTGTAGTCTTCTGTTATTGAAGGATTACAGTAGCAGTGTGAGTCTGTACAAATGTTAATTTGTCACAATTTTCTCATAAGATAATATTTACAGTATTTCAGGGTACATGTATGTGATCAGCATTTTGTACCCACTTGGCAATTGTATCTGAACATCTGCTTTCACGGTTTATGTTCACAAAGGCCTGGTTTTTTCCATGCTGATGTGGTATGGTGACTTGCATAGCTGCAGCACACTGCTCCTGTCATGGATCTGTCCCATTTCCTCTTCAGAGCCACGCTAAGCAACTTTTGCCAGGTTTGTACTTTATGAGACACATACCACTGCAATTCAGAGCATAAGAAAGCCTCTGGGCAAACCAAGAGTGCCAAGATCTTTCGTTAACAATGGTCACCACCGGCTTTTCAAAAACATCTGGAGACATATCAAAGCAGTACATGGGGGGAAGGAAGGTGAAGGAAGAGGAACTGTTAAAAGAAAGTCTGAGAAATGAGACAAATGGCTATAAAACATCGTGCACTGGCTCATCTCAGCTCCCTCACTTCTCTCAAATCCAGTGGAGCTGAAAACAGCACACTCGTCCACTAGAAGAACAGAAAAGTTGACATAGGAAAAAAAAAATCAAGTTAAAAAAATAGCCTGCGCAGATAAAGCCACCAGAGAAAAAATATTAAAAACCCTACAGCTTTTAGAATTACTTAACAATTTTAAAACAGCATAAAAGCAACTGGCAAATACGTTTCAAAGAGCATAAAAGAGAAAAACGAACAAGTTGTCTAGCACCATCATAAAAAGTGAAACAAAAATGCTCATTCTAACAGTCAAATTTATACTTTTACAAAAGAGAGATGAAAGGATGCAATCACATGAATTTTAGAACAAGTTATTTCAGTGTATATGTAATGTATTTGAAAATGAATGTCTGTCTCCAACGAAAAGGGATGGAACATAGGAGAGGCTTGAAAAGCAGTTTGGCTTATTTCCCTGCTTTAAGACTGGGTGGACCACAGTCAAAACGACTCCTGGGGAATGTTCTTCTATCCTGTTCCTAAAAATCCCGATGAAAACTTCTTTCTCAGTGAAGAAGTAATGAAGACCTCACCAACTCCTTGGCAAACTTACTCCAGTGTTACATTGCTCTGTGTAACTCCACGTTTTTTTCCTAACGTCCAGCTTGTGTCACCTTTGCTGCATTTTAAGCCCTGCCCACATACCGTGGACACTGAGAACAGGTTCTTTTAGTTGGAGTAAACTTTTACATACTTGATGGCTTGTAATGGCTTTTGTCAGCCCTCTCCTGACTAAACAAGCCACACTTCCAAACTTGTTGCCGTTTCCCTCATTCTCCTCTGTTTTTTCCAAATGCCCCATTTTCCCTGGTTACAAACACTGAGCAGCACCAAAAGATCGTGGCACCTGTAGATTATGCTGTCCTGGCTGAGCATTTCATTCCATGTTTGCCTCTCCTGTAAAAAGCTGACATTGCTGAGTTTACGACTCATTATACTCACCAAATTCTCCCTGCGTACCTGTAGCTTACTGTTTTTCCTCTTGCCTGAGTCTGAGCAGATGATTACTCCTGCCCAAGTGTGACAGCTTACACTCCTCTCTAAATCCTATTCTCATTTAAGGCCAGACAGTTTTTCAAGCTTGTCAAGTTTCTTCTGAATTTTAATCTCTTATAGCCCCTTTAAACCAGTACTATCTGCAGCTGACTAACCATGCTATTCCAGCATACAAGGCATTCATAAAAATGATCCAAGAGGAGACTTTGGAGGAACCAGGCCTTGCATTTTAGAAAAGAACCACAGACACACTGCATTCCTCTTGTATTAATTTATCTATGTTCTTTTATTTTCCTTATGGGAATGCCACGTGCAACACTGCCAAAAGCCTCCTCATCTCTGCTGAAATCTAAGCATAGGACTTCATTTGCTTTTCCTGTAGGAAGGCCTTCTGCATTATTATTGAGATCAATCAGAATGTTGTGATTTAATTTGCTTTTGACAAAGTATGATGCCTCTTATTGATCACTTATCAGAGGTTAATTGTCTTGGAGGTGCTCACAAATAGTTTATTTCTGCCAGGATTTTTTCAGGAACTGAAGTTAGGCAGACAAGCCTGAATTTTCTCCTGCCCATCCATTCTCTCCTTTTATGACAGTCACAGGCTCTGGCTAACTGATTATCTTTTTGCTGGAAGTGATGTGCAGGTTAATAGGTGTTTTAACTCCTGTCATGTGCATTTCATAACACATCTTCCCCACACATTCAGCAAGTTAGAAAGAGTTCCAAAATAAGGAGTGGGAAAGCATTTTCACAGCATTATTACACAGAACATGTAACCTTTCCAGACTGCTTTGTATGCAACTACATCACACATCATAAAACAAATCAGTAATTCCCATCTCCAAGAAGAAATGTATCTCTAATCCAATATTTACCTCAATAAAGGACAATATTGCAACTACACAACTGTGAAGTCAGCCTGCCATAAATCACTAGTGGAGCTTTCCCTTTTCAGAGCAAAAGAATTTTTTTTCTATGAATTAACTTAAGAGAAATACAGACTTAATGGGTGAATCATACTTATCTGCTAACTTAAAGTAACTTCAAGTATGTCAGGGATCCTTTAATATTTACAGTAAGGTAAAATTTGACATCATATGCTGTACGGAGTCATCTAATACTGGCAGAAGCTTGAAATACTCATGCCTGAGTAAAAGGTGAGAAGGTTGATTGTGTCATCTGAAGTCAGATGTAACACTCAACCCTGTTATGGGTTTTGAAGTTCTCTGGGTGCTGAGGAACACACTTTCCTCTGCAGCCTCTTGCTCAGTTGAAATAATTGGAAGAGACTTAAACTAATTAGCACAGGTGAGCTCGGATCTCTGCTCCAGGAATAACGTTGTGCCACTTCTCTCACTGGTTGTACGTTCTGTTTCACTTCCGACACCAACAGGAGGTGTGCTGCACTCGCTGCCTTCCGATGATAGGCTGAGAAAGCCATGGAGAAACTCACACTTTTTTAAAACTGTGGGTTGGAATAAAAAGCTTTCCCAAATAGCAGCAGTACCCTTGTATTAAGCACAATTTAACAGCAAAGTCCACAAAGTGCTTCCATGCAGCCTCCAGCATGTGAAAATTCAGTATATAAATGACTATAAAATAGCACCTGTTCCAGAGTGGCAGACTAATAGAGACATGAGGTTTGGAAAGGAAAATTCATAGTCGAGTCTGTCTCTGGTGTTCTGAAACCTGTCATGACACTTGAGGAAACAGCCTGGCTCCCATTTTCCTTAGTTCAGCACATCACCTATACCACCAAACCTGAGACACGCACACCAGAGGATATGGGACAGAAATACCAGCACAAGCTATCCAATCTCTGTTTTGGAAAGAAAGGCACCGTGGTCAGAAACGCAGGCACTAAGGGTAACTGTCCTTCTGCAGTAACTTACAGAGCATGACACCGAGAGAAATAACAAAGGAACATTTCAGCATTAGGCAGCTCCAATTCAGTGCAATTTGGAGCATAATGATAGACTTTATTCTTGTGGGCATTATAAAGCATTAAACGTGTGTATCAGAGACAGGCCAGTTTCAGTACTAAAATATTGCCTCAGGCAGCTTTCTTACACAAGGAGAGGAAAAAGCTGATTTGCCATTGGCTTTTATAGCTAGTGAAATGAAATATTTAACAGGGGCAGGAGAAAAAGAACAAATTTTCACAGTGTTAAGGTGTACTGTAGGTCAAAAGGCCTGTGCAG
The DNA here is from genome assembly GCA_028566535.1 of Scolopax minor. NCBI lineage: Eukaryota > Metazoa > Chordata > Aves > Charadriiformes > Scolopacidae > Scolopax > Scolopax minor. Next base: position 2,000,497 of record JAOXNG010000002.1, read on the forward strand.
AATTGGTCTGTGCCTCTTAATGAGTCTTCTTGAAAGTCACAGGTAAGAATTAGCTGTGCAATGAGGGAGGGGAATACATTAAGAAAAGCAGTCTTTAATCCATTAATAAATATACCACACTAGGTATTTCAGATTAATACTGTCATTTCTTTATGACAGAGAGTGAAACAACTTAGAAAAGTTAAGTCTGCAGAGGAGTCAAAGACTGAATGGAAAGATTGCCCCAGAGAGTCCTCATAATAGGAAGTAAAGGCTGAACACATCCAAAATTCCAGGTTGGTGACTCAGCCTGACTCACACCTTAGGAGGTGTGATTAGAGGACATAAACCAGACACAAGACAGAAGAATTCTCTCGACTCAGCAGTTCAGAACCTTGGCACATGCACCTTGTGCTTTTTCAGAACACCCCAGCTCCCGAGGCCAAGGCATGGGGAGAGTTACTGCTCAGGGGTTTTTCTGTGCCTCAGTGCTTGGTGTTTGCAGAGCAAATGTATCCTTCCTCCCTCTGGCACAACCTTGTAACAATTATCTATGCCTTAATTTTTTCATTTTACTCTATTTTTTATGCATTTCCTCCTTTGACACACAGTCATTTCTAGTGTAGTCATAGTTTTATCAACAGAACAAGACAGCCTTAGTGGCATCCACACAATCAACATACAGATATTTAAAAGAATTTAACATGTACAATTGATGACCACATAACATGAGTGATGATCTTTTACCCAATTCTGTCTTCACCTTCTTTCAGAACAAAATAGACATACTTGCCCCTGTATTTTCTTGCTATGGTATCCATCACAAGTAACGATTTCACCAGGCATTTTTTCAAGTTACCTGACCTGGAAGACAATATTTTTATATGCCGCCATCATTGTAACACCTAAGAACCTCAGAAAAAAAAATAATGAGCAGTCTCTCAAGTATAGTCTTTATCCTACAGACGTAGCTCTCAGTTACAGAGAGCTTAAGGGTGGATTTAATTTCCCTGAGCACTCCTATGTGCAAAAGCTGGGCACCTACCCCCAGCCCATCATTAAAGTGGGTACTGCACTTCCAAAGGTCACGTTATTACATTCCAGAATGCCTAACAGAGGCAGGATGAGCTACCTGCTGGGAGCCAATAGAGCTCTACTCTTACGAGGAGGCCTAAATGCCAGTTTAGGCTTCATGCCTTATTTCTGCATACTTAAGACTACAATCCCCACCTATTTCAGTGTGCCTGAGCAGACTTTTCCATATCTGAAGCACACCATCATTCTTCTTTTGTCCAGGAAAGCCTTCAGTCATAGGCAGCATACCTCGAAAGGAGGATGGCGCAATCCAGCCTACGAAATTTTCCATTCAAGCACTTATGATGAAAAATTATAGAAAAGAAAGAAAGTTATAAGGTGCAGCATGACTTGCAATTTTCAGGAGTTTCACTTCTTGCACTAGATAAAGGCTAGTTAGCAAACGTGCAGATGTCAGGCTGACTATTTCCAGATATGTTGTGGTATGTCAGCAGCAGGCAGATACCAGGATGCTAAATGTTGACATTATCTACGTGTGACAGCTCCGACAATGAGACGTTAGCTGGGGAGAGAGACACCATGTACATCTGCTCATCAATCCTGCTGAACAACAGAAGCCTCAGAATTTGTGATGGACCTCATGGATAACCTGAAAGCACAACACAAACCTGTTCTGGCTTTCCAAACTTTAATCAGGCCCACCGGATTTGGCACCAGATCCAGTACAAAAGAATGCAAAGCACAGCAAAACTCATGCATAGGTTTTTAATTACAAGTTGGAGCTTTTTCTAACACCTTTCACTCCAGCAGTACAGCATCATCCTGGGCTGCAGTTTGTCACTGAATAAAGTGCACTATTAAAAAGTTTACCAGTTATTTTCTTCCTGATAAATCAGATTCCTCTATGTCCCTCTATTCTCTCTCAATTATTTTTGTTTGTGATACTTCTTTCAGAGTTGTAACATTGCAAATTTGCATAATAAATTTTATCTCACTCCTATTCTTTTTCTAGAGACTTTCCTGCCCTTAGTAATACCTCATACAACGAACCAACGACAGGCCTCAACCTCTGCAAAGTGGATTTAAAGCATTTAGCTCACCTATGCATCTAAAAGCATGTGAAAGCTTCATCTTGGTTCCCAAGGAAGCCCTATCTCCTGCTCTTCAGAGGACCTTTCCAAAAAGTTTTGGCTTCATCACTCCAACATAACTCAGGTGCTGAAGGGGAAAGGAGGAAGAGGGACCAGAGATATGCTCATACCTCATTAGCACTCTGGGGTTTAGTGAGAACCTGAGATGTGAAGGGTTTAACTGCATGCATTATCTAACTGGAGAGAGGTGGAGCAGTACCTGAAATGCATGCTCCTGGTTGCTTTCTCTCTTAGAGAAATAGCAGAGAAGAAATGTTTCTTAAAAATAGATGAGGAAGGTTATGCAATCTCTGATGAGAATTCAAAAAGAAGATTGTGTTCATACTTTCTGTGGTATGGAGTCATGTGAAGCATGACTCAAGCCATTTAACCTTGCTTTTGGAACAGTCAACAATAGTTTGATTGGTAATTAGATGAGGTTCTATTAAACATATATCGTGGAAAATTAAGTCCTTTATTTAAAGTCTTCTATGAAAGGACATTTTTAATGCTCCCTCCTCCCTTGCAGATTAAACGTTTATCAGCTAAAGCAAAAATACATAGCTGAGTGAAATTGGTGAGCTGTTCATGAAGAAAATCTAACCTGAAACAGCTTTTCAGAGGGCTTAAGCAATGTTTTGACATTGGTGGGTTTAAATATACAATTCACAAACTCTTAAGATTTACTTTTTCAGATCTCCACGTCCACTACACAAGTTCCAAACATCTCCAGACACTGTGGCTTTTTCTTAGGTCCAAATGACAAAATGGATGCTCTACAAGGAGACAACTGCAGTGTCTCCATTCCTCTTTTACTCCACATACGCTGAAACACCAAGTTAAGGGGAAAAAAAATCAGGATTCAGAACACTCTTAAGATAAGGTTGATGCTTTTGCCTGAGCTGTGGTGAAAGATGAATCCTAGAGACATGTACCCTCCACAGAAATGGCTCAGTCCCTGTGTCCAGTATTAAAAGGAGATTTTGAGTGTATCAGCTCATTTCAGTTGTTTTAACAGGACACTAAGAAAGAACCAATATTTGAAATATCCACACAAAAGTTTTAGAAACCAAAGACGTGTTAAATTATATCCTGAAGTGATCAGGAAACTAATATCTTCAGTGGCCTTCACTCTGGACCAGGATTAGGCTATTAATCTAGTTCTGGGGTGGCTGGCTGGGATATGAGGCACTTTTACACTTTGTACTTAGAACAGATTTCCCAAGGAGGTCTGAAACATATCTATATTAAACCACATTCAGTAGGTAAACAATTTATTCTTCATAGCTGGCTGTCACACGACTGCAATAATAACTAGATAGAGACCCATTTATTAAGTGGAGGATGTGATACAAAGAAAACAAACTATGATAATGTAAATTTTAAGGGTGACCATGACATACTGACAGATTCACAACCTTTGATGTGTATGAACAATATTTACCAAAACCAGAACCTTACATGTGCTGGGTCTTGTCTCTGTTTTCTTGTATAAATCTGCAGGAAACAGCTAAGTCAAACTCTTTACAATACTTAATGCACCTCCGTATGGAAAGAAGATAAAGCATTAAATAAGGAGCAAGAGCTTCTGTAGAAAGTTTGTGCACCTAATTGGAGGAGGAGGGCATACTGACAGCTCTTACACCTGGTACCCAAAATGCAACCACCAGCTCCAGAGACCTCTGCAATTCTGATAATCAGAAATTGGAAAGAAGCATCAGGAAAGGATCATTTTCTACTTGCTCTCTCTCTCATACTCTTTATTTAAGACTCTTCAGAGGAGAGTCTCAGTTAAAGCAAATACATCCAGGTTTATATAGCATGGAAGAAATGAAAGATTCGTTCCCTATGGTTCTGCTCCCTTCTATGTATATTGCATTAACTTTAAAATTGCAAGGGGGGAAAAAAGGAGTGGATAATGTGAATTAAATCCCATTGTATTACAAGAATAAGTCTAATTCTTTTTGAGATCAATGCTATCATGTACATACACAGAAAAGCTACTCCTGGAGCTTACTGGGACATAGTCAAATTTTCCAGGAGCATTTTGTCTACAGATATATTGTAATTAAGTTAATCAAAATACATTGCAAGGCACTGAATTAATAAGAACCTTTAGTCCTATAAAGCAACCACAACTTGTCAAAGCATTTTCAAGCTTTTTCCACAAACTCTGTTTCTCACACTTTCTGCATGGTGTGCAGGATAGAAATACATATTCTTTTGTGTCCAATATGAAATGCAAGTTTTTCCCCCAGATAACATCTATGAAAACTATATAGGCTTTGGGGGATCTTTTTTTTTTTCCTTAAGCAGTCAAGATAAACCCTATTCTTTCGCAGCTGGTTGCTGAGTCCCAGCAGATCTCTGTCTACATGTAGTGTGACTATTTTTAATCCAACAATGAATCACCAGCAAGAGGACAAGACAAAATGCTGAAGCACACATTCTAGGTAGTTGAACTATAGAACAATCTCTATCCAGCAATTTGGTTATTTCTGGAAGAAATGAACCACATGAGCAGCAGGTGCGTATGCTAATAGAATGACTTTATGTTTTAATTAAGCAGTATTTCCCTACAGAGTCATTAGACATGTTGTTTACTCAAGTTTTCTAAAGACCATTTAAAAAACCCTGTAATCTCTTTCATTCCCAGACTACAGATAAAAGATTTCAAGAACCTTAAAAAAACCCGAAACAAACAGTAGTGAACACATTTAGATCCTATACGTACATGATAAACACTTGCTAGGAAAAATTCATGGAAGAGCTTCTATAACACATAGTGTTATCCAAACTCCCATGAAAAACTGTGTTGTCTCAGGTAATGCCACTGGTTCTACTGAATGTAACGTGTGATGAGAAACTTCACTGACTGCCAGAAAACCGATCTAACCTGGTAAATACTGCAAAATACCATTTGAAATAGAGACTACAGAGTCTGAAAAAGAAAAAATACAGATTTGATGAAGCATTGACTTCCTAAGCTCAAGCAATAAATACAGAGTTTCTACAAAGGATTTACGATCTCTAGACCCTCTGACTCCCATGGATCACTCCAAAGGTGGTCTAATAACAGAGGAGATCTGCTGCTGCACAACTGGCCTCGCTTCTGGCCTGCGTCAGGTTCAACAGTTATTCTGTACTATTTGGTACTCTTTTGTGAAAAAACATTACTATGTTGGCAATAATAAGTTAATATTACAGAACTGAAAACAATAATGCAGTCAAAATACACTTGCTGTTTCTTTAAGTATATTTAGAGATTTATCATTGGACTTTGCCTATTCCCTCCAGTTGAAGAGACCCGAATTGCAGGAGAAAGAAGTCAATCCCCAGGCAGCAGTAACTCCTAGACCCGAAGGTGATTTAGCCAAACATAACACTGACATTTAGAAACACAGCACAAACAGCCAAATTCAGAAACACTGTGTGCAGATGCCACTCCATTAAGCTCTCTTCTCCAAACTGTGCTCAGACAGTGCTTCTGAGCTCCCTCCAAAGAACACAATACGTTCTCTGCATGAGAAACTGCTATAAATTCCACCTTTGAAAATAAACTTGTTTCATACTTAAAGAGAATAATGCACACCAAGCGATGTTTAACAGAAGGAATTTTAGGCAGCTTTATTCAATCCTTCTTTGTGCAAAATTATTCAACTCCAGATTCTTCGCATCTATCTTAAATGTAACTCCACTAGAGAGACATATTTCCCAGAAAATAAAGATGAGAGATCATCCTATATTACAGAAGAGATGTGTCAGGTACATGTCACATATCTAGTAAATTGAAAAATGGAACTCACAGGAAAATCTGTCAATGTTTTGAGAGCTAAAAGCCACATTTTCACTTGCTTCTGTTATGCAGGTATAAATTTTTTATAATATTTCAAGGACTTTATTTTTTTTCAAGATCTTCTCTGTCCATTGACCATGTGAGATTTGTGATTTTCTGTCAGCGTTAACACTCCTACTGCATCTTGGATAAGCTATTTCAGCAACTTTCTCAGAAATGAGGAATATTTATAAATCAAGGTTTGTAAAGAACAGCTAGCAAATACACATTACAGTCCAAATGGTGGTCTACCTGTAATCCTAAAAAAATAAAAATAATAATAAAAAATATATACATTCAAAGCACCTGGTTTTGTCCAGAAACAAACCAGGAAGAGACTAAGAAGTAGCTTGGTTTGTTTTGGGTTTTTTTCTCCATTATAGCAAAGATTTGATTTTAGAAACACACTTATAAAAGCCATCTAGTTTGAATCCCAGTTCCTCAAACTGGCAAAATAGCCAATAAGAAAACCTATCTCGAGAGAGAATAATTATTATATCAGCAGGAATCGGCACAATGGGGAATTCTGCCAGAATAAATCAGCTTTGTGATGGAGTCTTTCCGTACCTATGCAAATGTCAATGCATTTAAAGTCTGCATTTTCTTTATAGCTTCATAACATGTTACTATTGCTTGTGGTTTACTTCCTCTACATATTTGAATCTTAACCCTGAACACTCAAAACACAGAAGATATCAATACCAAACCTATTGAAATCACAATGAACTTCACAGGAGGCTTTCAGTCCAAGCAGCCTATAAATACACAGCAGGGAGGGAAAATGCCCACTTTTGAAAATTATACTTTTTAGAAAGGCCCTAACAATCACAATATACTATTGAAAGCATTAGCTAAACAGAAGATGCATTACTCAAAGACCAAATTACATGACCAAATATCTGTGGTCCAACTGTGTAAGAGATGGAATATGAGTTTTTGAAAAGACTATTATTTTTAGGTTTATCATATCTTTTATCAGTAAACTTCAAGCACAATTGCTGGAACATTATCTCATGTTCCTCTTTTGTCCTCCTCTTTTTCCACTTGACATTCATATATTTTTACAACTAATTTTTCTTTCAAAGCTCCTCAAAATTTCAGATTAAACTCATTAATTCTTCACTTAGAATTCTATAAATTAAGTGTTCCTCATATTCCATGAATGACAGTGACTGCCAAAAGATAAAGAGATTAATTAAGAGGAAGCCAGGCAGAGTTTACTACCTCTGACCACACAAAATTTATCAGAAAACACACAAGTAATGAACTTTTCCTACCGTCAGTTAGTGTTCTGCATAAGCTCTTCCATCTAGTTGCAAACAAGATTTAACAGGATCATAACAGGAACTCCTCTTGCCTTTATAATTTCCAATTGAGGATGGCTACATGGCTAAATTACTCATCCTTGGCACAGCCTAATTTTGCTCTAAGAGTTGGTAAGTGAAATATAAAACAATACAGACCTTCGACTCTAGCTGAAACGAGTTTATTCTCAATAGAAAGATGAAAACAAGTATTATGTGCTTTTGCTTATTTCTGTCATATTTAGTCTCCCAGAGCAATGGCATCAATTCTCAAAGGGATTTAGCTAGATGACTTTTGAAGAAATTATATGACACTGACTTTTTTTCTTCCTAAACTGAGACAAAATTATGTAAGAAAATTACTATTGTAACAGCATGGGTTTTGACAAATTTTGAGAACTTACAGAAATATTCTTTTGTTCTTGAAAAATACAGCATGAGTTTCAAAAAACCTAGACATTGAAGATTATGCCAGTAGAAGACAATTTTAGCCTTCATTATGGAAGAACTCTCAACTTAGTACAGTCTTAATATACATACATATGCGTGATGGGACACAAGAAATAAATATAAATTTATTTATTTAAATATAAATTTATTTATTTCAGTACATGTACTGAAATAACGTACTGAAAATGTACTGAAAAAGAAATAGAGTGGTGATGTATGTCACTGAACGTGCACTTGAGGTGCTAGCTGCTCAGAAAAGGCATCTGTGTGGAAGTTACCTAATATTCTACCTTCATAAGATTAACAGTTTTGCTTCCATATTAGGAAAGAAAGTTGTAAATCTGATAGAACTCACTGTGCAGTTGCTGTGCAAAACCACCAAATTCAATCTTCCCCCCTCGCC
>JAOXNG010000002.1:2014836-2031876 GCA_028566535.1 Scolopax minor
AGCCATAGCTTCCTTGCATCACAGGCCAGCCTCTCACATAACATTTGAAGACATTCATTTTATCTCACTCCTCCCACAAAGTATCAGTCAGCCCAGAAGCAGCAGCTCATTTTAGCGATACAAATTGCTTCAATTTTTGACAAGCATTTCCGTTTTGTTTCATTCTCCCAGACTGTCTGCAACTGATAAGCTTAGTGAATCACACTGGCAAATCAGTATTAAACTACAAAAAGATTACATCCCTTCACACATACAAATGTGCTATGTGCATACTTGCGTATTTGCCTGAAGGACAGAGAATCATTTACTATCATATTAACATATATTTCTAAAAAAGTGACACTAGTGAATGGGCATTCCAACCTGGACCTCTGACTTCCACGAATGACGAACTGAAGCTTAGGAGTATTAAACCCCATCAGTGACAGAGCTGAAAAGGCTGCTAAAAAGTTCCCACAGCAGAAGGAAGAAACTCTGCTCTGTGTCTGTAAGACATCTGTCAGATCGTAGCTACAGCCTTTTGTTGTGTTTTGCCCTGGTTTTCCACGTCCAGCTACTTTCCGGGCATTTGAGGACTCCTGCTTGGAACTCGCGCAGGAGCGATGCAAAGAGCCAGACGAGCAGCCCAGGAGGGAGACGACTGCCATATTTGGACATGCACCATTTCTGGAGGCTAAAGAGATCTCCAAAAAAAAAAAAATAAATCCAAAGGCCAAGTCAGTTCTTGGATGGCTTCTCTCCCTTACAGAACTGCATTTTGCAAGATAAAACAGAGTTCTCTTTCCCACAACCACAGCTCAGACTCTGCTCGCTGACTTTCAGTTGCTGAACTGCCTACCAGCCTAGGCTAATTGCACAGGTACCCACCGAGTTCACATCTTACCCTGTAAAGCACATCTCTGAGGCAGAAATTTAATAAAATTCTCACTGTTTATCTAACACCGTTCATGCTGAAAATCTTATTCCAGGGAACACAGTCACTTCTCTCACCCAAAACACAGTGTCTTTCAACTGACTGAAAATCCTGTAAACAGGTGACTGGTGACACTAGCAGAGATATCAAAACCCTCTGACTCTTCACAGTGTTTCTAATTTATAGCTGAAATGCTTCCACAAGAAAAAACAGTCATAATTATTTCATCTCACGATTCATTGATTCTACGACATGCTCTGTTTAGACACAACACTTAAGCTGATCATGATTTCTGATGAAACAGTGAAGATTTCCAACTTTGTGTTGCTTTAGTTCAAACTCCAGTTGGAAAAGAATTCCAATACAGGTTACAAGTTCAAACGCCAGCAATGGCTATGCCAATAGGATGGGGACAGCTGTATGACAGTGACGACTTTAAGTCTGAATCTCCTCCTTCCACACAATCCAGGCCTTCGACCCCTACGTTAACCTAATCACAACAGGGAAGGCCAAGGGAGATTTATCCCTATGTAGCAGACACTGCTCTTCCACCCCACGCACACATATGCACAACTCACATAGCTGACAGGAGGGCTGGATCAATAGGTGTCTTCAGCTTCACGTCCCACCAAATACAGGAATAGGGAGGTGATGCCAACTGCAGGACACTTATCTCACATTCCTCTCATATTTTCTTCTCTCCAGAATGTCAAAATAGCTCCCTGGCTGTATTACTATTCTTGTCTTTACCCTTTAGATATAACTGTATTGAATTAGCTGAACTGCAAAGTACCATTAGGGGAAATCATTGCTATATTCCAGTAAACTTCAATATTTTTCTATACTTTGCAGTTCATTAACAACTTTTAAAAAATCATGTTGCTAAAATTTCTGATTTACACTTAACTAGAACCCAAAGGATAACAAAAAAATCCAGACTGTCTTAGCAAGTTAGCAAAATTTAGTTGTTTGCCTTTGTAATATTAAGTTTACAGTAGATTATAGAAACCGATGGCTATATTCGAAGAGTATAAAATCCTCTTTTTTAAAAAGATAAACGTATAAAGATGAAAAGCTTCATTGTTTCTATACCTGACCATTCTGTATTTAAACAAGAGGATGAGATTTGTGATTTGCAAGAAACAAGAACTCTCACCTATTAACAAAACCACAAATGACAGACTTACAAATTTCTAGTTCTGCTTAGACAATAGTAAAAAGGTATGGATTAGTATTAACACACATACTAGCTACAATTATATTTTGAAACATTTTTTTTGAAAGATTATGTCATGTATTGATACGCTGGTTCACAGGAACTCTGTGGGGGAAAACTGACATTTGTCCTGCCTAAACTAGGAGTTTAAAACATATTTGGAAAAATGCCAGCAAAGGAAATTGATTGCTCAGTGTAAGTACACCATTCTTCTTTGCCATAATTAAAAAAAAATAAATCAAAAACTCAACCACAAAACCTCAAAGTCACTCTCCTTCAAAACAAAACTTTGCATTAAGTGTTTGACTCAGAGTTGTTCTACCACACAGCTGTCTTCTGCCTCACAGAGTCAGAGCTCACTGCTCTTAGAAGGGGAGGGAACCTGCTGGGCTGTGGAGCACTTCAAAGGCAAGACTAACCCCCTCTCTCCCACTGAAATAATTCTATTTCACATGGCATGCTGAAATCTTACTAGATCAGAGATGGGAACCTGAGCATCTTCCTTAATGACAGTCAAAAGCACTGGAGTATAAAGGCATTTCCACTCGCTTTCATCCTGCTCCCACAAGAGCTGGGTAGCTGGGCATGGAACTGCACCACCCAAGGGTGACAGCAGATCTCCCAAGCACTGGCTGGCAAAAGGGTGCTCATCCATGAGCTGAAGCGTGGATTCAAAGCCCCTCACTGCACTGAAACACAGGCACCTTTAAAATTGAAGGAAGTAGCATCAGGAAAAGGCAACTCATTTGTGAGCCCAGGCTTTTATTTCCTTTGCTCATAACAAATGAAAAAAAATAAAATAAGAGAAGTCAAACTGCACTATTTAAACATTCCTGAAAAATGTCTCTAAAATTGTTTATGTCTTAATAATTTTATTATTCTTAATATTTTATCTTTGACTATTTTGTTTGCTGTATATGGTTTAAATATTTATTTTGGCCCTTCTAAAGTCAAATCTTCCATCGAATCACTACCCTACTTACAAACTCACTCATTTCTCACCAAAACATAACAGCTAGTAATCCAAAAGCACGATCAGTTTGTGTGGTGCCTAAACTGAAAACGTCACTTCAAAATGAATAAACTAAGGCTAGCTTGAAGTGAATCATAGAAAATATCACTCTTTATGACAAGTAGTATTAATTGGTCGTTTAGACTGGTCCATTAGGTCCATTAGAATGGAAACCTCGGCACAAGCACTCACACAAGTACTGCAGGAAGGCTAGCTGTGCACATACGTGCTCAAGTGGGGCTGCCAGCTTCCCGAGGGTCAGAAAGGAGAAGAGAGCAACTTGGGGTCCCTCACCCTTGGTGCCTCCCGTAACCTCTGCTGGGATCAGGGTAACTGCTGCTGGGTACTGTCTGCACTAAAGCACTGGCCGTGGTGAAATGCCTGAAGAGCAGGAAGTCTGTCACTCACAGGAGCTGATACAAAGGCAGTTGTCCTGGAACGACGAGTTGAACTTCAATCCTCAAAACAGTTCAGGAAAAGGAACACCTGCCATGCCTTCATTTTTAGGACTCAAAGCAGAGAACAGAAACTGAGTACCGTTCCCATTTCATTCCCAAACCCATCAGTTCAGTTTATGGACAGATAAATAACAGACAAAAAGGAACATTTAATGATTTTATGTCAGCAAGCTCTAGTCTTTCTTCTTCTCCCAAGTCCATTTTGTCCCCGATAAAAAAAACATAAAGTTGGCAGCTCATCTACATGATCTTTTTTTTCCCTTTTTTTTCCCAGCAAATCATGGTCTTTAACTATGACCATTCAGGGAATTCCCTGGACCAAGGGACACCTTATTGGTTTTACAGCTTTCACCTTCTAGGTCACCACATTAAGTTCAGCTCTAGTCAGCAACCACTGGAAGTTTCTGTCATGTAGTAGGCTATTTAAAGTCCTTGGTTTTATCATTTCCATTTTCAGTAGAGCCTGTTTTCACAGAGCACAGAAAAACTGTGCCATTCAAGAGGTCCTGTAGGATTCCACCTGCCTCCAGCTGCCAGGCCAGGAGGGAACATTTCTCCCCTAGGTCCCTGGGTCATATCTGCCAGGCCTATGTAACTATCTCAAATGGCAAAAAATGCCTACATTTAAGCAATGGAAATAAGTGCAACCCAGTGATCTCCAAATGCTCGTTAAACCTCACGTGGATAAGAAGAATTAAAATAGCCGTTCTCCTCAAGACCTCCTTTGGCTGTAGGCTGGTGTGCACAAGTAGGACAGAAGGAAGCAGACATGGTCTGCACTTATTTCTCAATGAAGAGCTGTTCTGCTAATAAATCTTCTAGGGATAGCTTTAGATCAGACAAAAAGCCTCTTGGAACAAACCTACAGAGTGGAAAACCATGTGACTTCATGGTTACTAGTATGTCAGTGCATCAATTAAGTATTCCTGTTAGTCTGAGGGAAACTTTGAGTCCCAATTTAACATACAGATAACATCTGAAAGGAATGTCAAGTTAATGTCTGAAATATTACTGTGCATGATGAAATTTGAACTAATTACAATAATTCAGGTCTGGTTGTATTTGAAAGACTTGTACAATTTTCAGAAAATCAACCGATTTTAAGAAAACCTCTATAGAAAACAATCTGAAAAAAAAATTCATTATGACTCTTGGGACATGGGGGGCTGTTTGTAATTTTTGGCAGGGATTTTCTGCTTGGCTGGGGGTTGTGTGTGTTTTTTTGTTGTTGTTGTTAGTTTTACCAGAATCCTACAGGATGTTCATATAAAAATTGCAGACAGACCACAGATTCTTATCTGAGATCTCCAGTGTATTTTAGCCACTCAAGGGAATACTAGTCAATTTTTAAATGCTTAATATTAATTATTTCAGAAAATATTTATTTTTTAATTTAGCATCATTTGAAAGTAGCACTTCACTTAAAAGATGTTTGAGAGACAGAGTCACATCTCCTCAGTCAAAAGAATACCAGATTGCTGGAGCTGAAATTTTGTTACTGGGACCACATTTTTCACATTCTTTTCCAAATTCCCCAGGGGTCTGTCCTGGAGGTAGGGTCATGGGAGTCCCCTGAAAGCTGCTCTGTGAACATGATTTTCCTGTTGGTGATGTGAACATCATTTTCACAAGCAATGCAAATCCAGGGAGCTTCCAGTTAGTTCACAGGAAATATAAAGTTATTCCTGTTGTTCCATATTTGGACAAAAATGACATTTAAAGCAACTGTTTCCTTTCAGTTCATTCTTTTACAGGAAGCTCTGGCAACAATCAGGGTATGTGCTTACTTTGTGAAATTTTCAGAATATCACATTATACCACTCGGTTCTGCACAGCTCAAAGCAGATAACTGGTTTGTGAATACTAACTAATGGCATTATCATTAAAATATAAAGCCTCCTATCAGCATCATCCACTAGCAGGTCAATTTCCACAGACTGACAGATATTGCTTAGCCTCAAGCAAGCAGAGAACATGGTATTTACCAAGTGAATATTGGTCCAGTTCATTTTGCACCTTTTTCCTATTTAAGGACTTCACTTTCAGTTAAATTTTCAAAGTGAAAAAAAAATTCCAGGTTCCAGGAGGATCCTCTGGTGTTACAGACACTGGTGGTACTTCACTGACAGCTGAGGATTAGAGGATACTCCAGGACTTTCTTACACCTGGTGACAAGCACTTTCAGGAATACATTCCAAATGGCAAAATCCTTCCTAAATTCAGTTGTAGTAATCATTACCAATAATGATTGGTAAGGTACCCACCCTACTCTTCTACTTTGTGAATGGGCAAGCCAGAGCCAGGTGATACAGGTGAGAAGCTGTATCATCACCTTGCTAACTTGAAAAAATCTAAGGAGAGGACAGGAAAACCTGTTGCAGAACCTCCATGGCTGTTTCAGAGCTTACCTCCTGCCTCATAAGCAATGACTCTGGAGCATACAAAGCAAACCATTCCTTGTCCTGCACGATGCAGGTCCAAACGCCCTGCCTTCTAACTCGCCGCCGTCATGTTACTAGCATTAGCAGTTAGGAGGCCTACAAGCTGAAGGGAAACCAAACATCAAGCTTCATTCTCATTCATAGGCAGAGAGATTGTAGGCTTTGAAACAAATCATGTGAGTTTGTTTTGCTTGCTGCTGTCCAGAATGGATCTGCACAACCACTTCCAGCACCGGCTAGAGGTACAAAGCTGGATCCCACCATAACCTGGCAAGATGGATAAGGTGTCACTACAATTGTGCCCCGTAACTGATGCCTCTGCCAGCAGTGGCCAGCAACGCTTGGGAGATAGGTGGCAGTCTCCTTGCCATTCTCTCAGCAAACCCACAATAGCAGGGCTGAACTGCTTTCTAGAAAAATGCCTCAGAGCTTCTCCAGCATCTGGTGTTCTGTACACATCCCTATTTTCATAAGCACAAGGGTACCCACAATAAGTCTGAACATAGGTACTCCGTGTGGTTGAAAGCCTGCCCCAAAATGGCTCCAGCCAGCAGGCAAAACACAATGCCACCAAGACTAGGCAGAGGCTGAGGGAGACACAGAGGTGGCCACCATCCCAGCAGACGATACAGACCCTCACAGCCACCTCCACCTCCCAGCACTCCCCCGAACCAGACCAGAGGTACAACCAGGCTGAGAGGAAACTGCCATGGACAACACTCCTCCTTCCCTCCTCTCATACACGGTGGCCCTCTCTAAGCAGCTCTGGGGGATGTAGGAAGAGGTAGCTGCCACCACCAGGGCAAGCCCTCATGCCCACAGCCTGGGCCCATCTCACCAGCGGGAGGAGAAAAAACCACAGCGGCACAAGCCCGTTGGCTGCGGAACAATTTCTTAAAAGGGGGAGAATTAAAATATGCCTCTAATGGCCCTGTAACCACCCAGAGTCCTTGCTTACAGTTTCGTTCACCACGGTGGTCAGCAGGACATGAACAGCTGCTGTTTAGGTGCCAAGCCTTCCAGCCAGTACGGCAGCCCAGCCATGGCAGTCACCACCCACAGAGCCAGCCTGCACCACCATGAGCCACAAAGGACCATCCTTGCAGCTGTGGGGCCGCTGCCCTGATGGAGAGGCCACCTCTTTGCCACACCATCCACAGCCATTGCTAACTCTTCCCTTTAGTAACCAGTACTCACCCCCATTACACCTGGGAGCGCAGCCAAAGAGAGAACCTGCAGGGGAGAGGCAGCCCTCTGGTCCCCCAGCCCTCCTCAAGGCACTCCTCTAAACCTGGAGGCCAAGGAGACACCTCGGGAGGGATGTACAGGAAGCCAGTGAAGCCATTTCGCAAATGTTTACAGCAAGTCCATGAGTGGTACTTTCCCTTCCCTTAGCTGATAAACATGAACATCAATATAAACAAATACATTTAAAAGTAGCATCTCTATAACAGCACAGTGCTGGGAAGCTGAGGGCCTAGACTAAATAAATGGAGAGGTGAAATCCTCTTGGTTGGGATGCACACCAAAGAGTGTGAGAAAAGCTCGGGAACATAAACTGGATTTCTAGGCTTGCGCCCAAAGAAGAAACGCAGGTGACAGACAATCCAGCACAGACACATACATTTTGAACTCATGCTGCCTGAGCACAACTTTCCCTGTGGAAGGGCTCTGAGCACCCTGTTTTCACTTGTACTACTCGTAATTTCCCTGACACTCTCCCACAGCGTGATTCATCATCAGCTGAAGGGGTTGTGCACACATGCAGGGCTGAATCTTACTCAGGAGACCTCCTGCCTCCACATCCCATAGGCTGCATAAATGGTGTCTGTTTGCTCCTTCTTAGTCCTCTGCTCCCCATCACCAGCTCCCTACCCTCCAGCTCTTGTCAAGTCTGATTTTGCACAACTTAGGAAGTGTCGAAGCTTCATGTGGGTAAGCATTACCTGCAGCAAGGGCTCTGCACTTGCACAGGCATCAGTTCCTCAGCACGGACACACTGCTGCCACAGAGCCACCCTTTGAAGCTGTGGCTCTACCTGCATGGCGTAGACATCCCAAAACAGTGCTCAGAAGGAAAAGCCACCAACCCAAACAGTTCTGGTAAATGAAGGAGCCTTACCATGTCACGGTCCTGCTTAAATAATCTTGACCTAACACTGCTTTTTATGTGGATGAAACAAAGATTGGGAGACCGGAGCTGGCATCTTCTAACTGCAGACATTTTGTCCTAATAAATGCTTTTAAAATATGCCCTAACTATATAAAATTATAAACCAGGAACATTTTAAAAATATACAGTATGTGGATTTGTACTTGTCACATTAAGTGATGTAAATTACAGACCCATGGTTTTGTAAGAGAAAAATTACAACACCTCTCAAAGTACTTTTCATCTGGAGGTTTCAAAGTGTTCCGAGGAAGCTGGTTCCCATTTTCCAAAGGGAAATGCAGTGCAGAGGGGCGGGAGCCAGGGGAGCTGGTGCTGCACAGCCTGCCTTGCCATACCACCAACAGGCACTGCCAAAATCCTGAGCACCCTGAGCACATACCACCTGGGCACCCACCCAGCAGGTGCCCGTCCCTGCCCCAGCCCAGGGTGTCTGTGGGGGCTCCCACTGGCCCATGGCACTTCCCCACAGCCCCCCCCAGCACTAAGCTGAGGGTTGCTGTGGCTTCTCTAAGGCTGAGCCCAGTAAGTCAGCTCATTCAGAGAGCACCAAGAGCAACCAATGCAACACGAGCTAGGAAACTGAAGATTCTGGGATTTTTTTAATTTACAATTGAGTCCTCCATGATAGCAGCTTTCAATTATGCAAAAGGTTGTTGTCAAAGGAAAGGGACAAAACTATTATTCACAGCATAGGACAGGAAGAGTTAAATTGCAGCAAAGGAAATTTAGTTTAGAAATTAGGGAAATCTTTCTAGCTGTCAAGACAGTTCAGCACTGAAATCAATTGCCAAGGGAGAGTGGAATCTCAATCACAGGAGGTTTTTAAGAACAGGCTAGCTAATTAACTGTCAGGCATGGTTTAGGTATAATTGCTCCTGCTGGGGCAGGGGGCTGAACTACCTGACCTCCTGAGGCTCCCTTCAGCTCTACCTGCATTGATCAGAGGATCTCCGGAGTACCAGGATAATCTATGTCCCTCAAAAATTAAATATAGGCAGAATATAAAGAAATCAAACAAGCCTGAAAGTTAATTACAGGTGCTTAAGACATCTAATGCTATGTTGCTGTTATCTTAATAATTACAGAATTAAATCCATAATATTATCTCAGTAATAATAATATACTATCAACATTTTAATCTTATACAGCTATGGATATTTGAGTCCTACTTTGTAATGTATGGCACAGCCTTATTTTTATATTCCATACAATTACAGTATTCAAACTTTTAATTCACAATATTTCGTGATCACATTTTTGTATAAACTCTAGCAGGACCTGTGTGATGTACATGCACATTATCCACATCTGTATATATATATATATAATTGCATGAAAGTTAGGAAAGAGAGGAAAGAAAGATGGTGGAAGAGTTCTTTGTAACATGGTATCTCAGAGAGAGGAGTCCTCACCCAAGCATCCTGAACAGCTTCAGCTTTGTTTACAAGACTGAAATAGTCTTGCAAGATACTTGTTCCACTACTGCACTATTCTACATAAATGAAAAATTCAAAGTCATGCAATTGAGACTAATTTGACACAATCCCTTTCTCTGCCTCATTTGTAATTAGCATCGCTGTCATGCTGCTACATTCCACTGTTCTTCTCTTCTTACAGAAAACTGGTCAAATTTGTATTTCTTTCATTCCTCATAGCTAAATGGTTTAGAGGCAAAAAGAAATTAGCTCCTTTACTTTAGGAAACCCCATTCTCTTTGTTAATTGGACCTGCAAAAGAAAAACAATCTAACAGAACTAGTTTTTTAAACTGACTAAATGGAAATATGAAAAAAATGACAATCTTTCTATGAGAACCTGGAAAATATTTATAAAAATTCTGCACATAATTTCGTAGTTAATTCAATGACCGGAGGGGCGATGTAAGTTTGACACAAATCAGTGGAAGTAGATAATGTTGGAAGAATTGCCTAAACTCAGTTTGTAATTATAAAAAATTCAATATAAGTGATAAATTTGCACAAAAATCAGTTATACTGCTGGAAATAATGGAGTGAACTGTAACCTTACACTGTGACTCAGGTCATAGTGCAGACCTTGCAGTATTTTCACTGAAAATGGAAAAGTCCCTTAGTCATGTCTAGAAAACTACTTCCACTAACAAAGGAAAACTCACTCCATTAAGAGATTATGAAGCTGATCCCCCAGGAGGACTGTGACACTTTGCTAAAACTCCAGATGACTGTGTGTTACAGATCTAGCCAAACAGAATCATGGAATTGTCTCAGATCATCCATCAACCATCAACCTCACTCTGATCAAACCCATCACTAACCCATGTCTCTAAGCACTAGGTCAACCCAGCTTTTCAATCCCTCCAGGGATGGGGCCTCAGCCCCTGCCCTGGGCAGCCCAGGCCAAGGCTCAGAACCCTTTCCATGTCAAAATCTTTCCTAATATCCAATCTGAAGCTCCCCTGGCACAATTTGAGACCATTTTCTCTTGTTCTATCACCTGGGTCTTGGGAGAAGAGACCAACCACACCTCTCTACAATATTTTCTACAAAATGGCCACTCTTTGCAATCACCCCTTACACATTACTAGTATGTATAATGCCCCCCATTTCTCTCCATTAGCACACACAGAAGCCATCAGGAAAGAAAGGCAAATGGCAGGACGGAGCTAATTAAACGTGACTTATAGGAAGGTCAATAATTTTGCATAAAACATAAAGTTTCTTTGAGATAATTGTATGTATCTGTGTTGAAGGAGTTCATCACCAGCAGCACTTGAGTCAATGGCAGGCAATGCTCCTGTACTTAAACACAGAGACATATAGGAGTGATGTTACACCCAAGCATACACAAGCAGTAGATAAATCTCAGGAAGCCTGAGTGTGATGGTGGCAATGAGACACATCACAGCATTTACCAAGCTGTACTTTGTGGGCTGCTAGACCCACAAGTACAAAGTGGGTACAAAGCAAGTACAAAGACGCAGATTTTGCCCCTTAAGGCAGCCAGTTTTGTTGACTGTCCCCACAGGAGAAGCTCTGCTCGCAAGGCTGAAGCTTCACCTCATGGTGAGTCTCAGGCCAAGTCAGGGTGACAATCTCAACACACCACTGCACCCAACGGCACTCAGGAAAGCTGACTGGAAGAAAGTCAGGTCTCCAGTTACAAGCCTCTATCCAGTCTCCCCCTATGGTGGGGAGAGCCTCTCCAGGAGGCTACAATGGGATCCTGGGCAAGTCTTGGCTAGGCTCCTAATTGGTTTTTTGAAATCACTCTCTGGAAGCACCTCTTCCTGTACATTATACAAGCTCCACACACAATGCAGATCCATAATTTAAGGTAAATGAAATTGTGTTGCAGGAATACCTTTCTACCCTAAGTGCATAAAGAAGTTATGCAGATTTCACATTACTCAAATTATATGCATCTTGTAATACCCTTATTTCTTCACAGTTACTCTTTCATTTCTCACATTATATGCCATATGGGGTATTAACAGTTCTTATTTCTGTTTATAGTTTTCATTTAGTCCTTTAATATTATAATCATAGTGCTCGTTTCAAAATGTTGGCTTTGTTTTTTTTTTCAGCTAGCTTTTGATTGGAAAATACTACTTACTGGATAAATTAGTCTTTTGAGTCAAGTAAAGCTTTTTTTAGGTTTGCTTTTTAAAATAAAATGAAGCATAGAGTAATACATCAACTCATACGCACTGTAAAATACTTGAACTAGGTATTGAAACTTGTAGTAAAAATACTAGTAACGTTAATTTTTACTTGTCTGGGAATTAGCTAAATCCCAAATCACTGTAATCTTTACCACAATCCTTGCTAACCAGTGGCTGCCTCTTTCTTGTGTTCTCTTTCCAATTTAAACTCTGGGTACCAAATCAGAATATTTGACAAGCTCTGGGTGTTGCTTTCCATTTTATTGTTCCACTCTGTTCTGCATCTTTAACTTGTTAAAACTACACATTTTTTTTCTTAGATTACAACACCAATTCTTCTGAAGGCTACTGATCCCTCAGTGAATACCAATCATGAAACAGGCTGCATCACAACATTTGTCAGTGAGATCCCCATAGCCTTTTATTTATCTGAGAAAGCTTTTTGATAAATACTTCAAAGAACAATAGATGAAGACATCTTGAATGTGAAGTCCTTATGCTGTAAACAAGACATTTTTTATTTCAAAGTAAATATTTGTTTTATGAATTAAGTAAAGTACTGCCTAAAGTTGTTTTCTTTCCTAGGCTGTTTACGAAAAATATATACTTAGTTATTAATCTCTAGCATTTCACTTAAAAGTTGTTACCAAACCTGCAGTATCAATTAAATATGTAACTACCAGCTTCCATGTCCCCATTTAGAAGTACTGTAACTGCCTATTAATATATAACCATTTCAGAACTTCTGCAATATTACAAACAAGGAAGATACAAAACCATTTATCTGGAGCTGCAAGTTTCCAAAAACACAACTGAAAGGTTTCATATTGCACACCACTACTACAAAAGAAACATGAGTTCGCTGCTTTCATAATGAAGGAAAAAACCAACTGTTTAATAGTTGTTAAACCTAACAGGTTTTAAGCCTAACAGGTTTAACAGTTGTTAAACCTAAGACAGCATTTACTGCCTCGTCACTGTGTGCTTCTATAGGAAACAGAGCTTCCCTTGACCAGGAACTACTGGAAGAACCTCACAGCAAATCCTGTCCTTGTGACACAGCACATGCAGTCTTATCACACTCTACATCACTCTCAAGTCAAAATCACTGAGCAAATTCTAAGACTTGGTAAATGCAGTCTTTCAGTATCACTAGTTACATACAACATATTTGGGCAATGTCGATGAAAGCTTTCCAGACTGAGAGAACGGTATGTCTCTAAGTGCTACCATTTATAGCCTTTTAAGCAATTGTAACCATTCAGAAAATCTATCAATCCAATTGCTTTTCTGCAAAGAAACACTATTAAATTTATTAAAGTTACATTTCTTTTACATAAGGTATATTTGAGAAAGACAAACAGAAATTATTCCTGACTCACTTTTAATGAGTGCTTTCCAGAATCCAACATCTGACACAAATGAATTCAACTCCGAGCTTAGAAAGAAAAAAGGACTGTAGAATCATCAAAGGTTGAACTCACCCTAGACTCTTTATAAGGCTAGAATTACAAATATTTCTGTCAATAATTTTAAGAATTAGCAAGAGAGAGGTATCATAAATTGCCAAATCGCTGAACTGGAAGCTATGAGATCAAATAGAAACTGAAGAGTCTTTTGTCCCACCACCCTTGTTTGACTGAAGTCTATCACTTTTTATTCCAAAGGTCTTTTTCTCAAAAGAGTTTTTTTGTTTATCTATTTTCACCTGTAATTGATCTTTACTGATTGTAGTCAGGCTGTACTCCCTCTGTCATCAGTCTATGGCACTATGGCTCCTGCAGGAACCCAACCATCCTGCTGACCAATCCTCTGTGAACTAAGCCTTGAGCAAGTCTGCACAAATATGTTTCTTACCAAGTTTACAAACACGCCACGCAATATATGCTCCTTTAGCTCATATCCTTTGAATGGTATTTTTGGTCATTCTCTGCATTCCAGGTTATTGAGCAAATGTTTAGCTCCTCCTGGATTTGTAACCTTTGAAGCCTTGTCATGTAGTTAGAGGCTCTGAGTGCTGGTGTGATTATAGGGGTTCTTTAATCCCCATTCAGCTCTACAAATATTTGTTTCCCCATTCTTGGTGTTCTACCAAGGCTATGCACAGCAAGAGTATTACTGTTTCCTTTAAGAGAAAACATGAAGCACAGCTGTTAATCCAGATTAACAACAGATTAACAAACACACTGAAGAGCAATGCTTCACCAGTGGTTTAAAGAACTCCCTCTGATGCAAGACAACTGCAGGACAGGGCTGCAGTATGTCCACTGCCTCTGCCCTAGCATATCTGCTTGAAGTCAAAGGCTGAGGATTTAAAGAAAAACAAAATCAACATTTTTACGAAGCTCTCAGCGAAGAAAATATTAGTAATAATAAAAATAATAAAAACATGGCCTAAGACATGATTAAACAGGCTTCAACCTAACTGCTTCTTGACAGTTGACTGACCAGTAATTGTTGTAGTTGCAGGATGTTTATTTAAAATACAGATCACAGATTAGATTAATTATATGAAAACAGTGAAGCTGGAAAATAATTTGATGAAGTATGTTGTAAAATTAGCAATTAAGATAACTTTCTGTTAGCTTCTGTTATAGAATCAAAAACCAAAAAAGAGATTTGATTCCATAAATCCAGTTTACAAAGTCCCTGCCTTCCCCACTCATTCCAGCTCTTAATCTGCAGTTCAGCATACTCCAACTGTGCTGAGATAATTCATTACAGGTGTGCACTATAAATCAGATAAAGAATAACTAAATTCATGTGAGCAGATGCCATATTCTGCACAGACCAGTAGACGGGTAAATCGAAATTAAACATATTAAGGCAGCTATCTGAGAGTTGGTCAACACAAACTGTTGTTATCTCCCATTGAATAACACACTGAATCAGCCACACTATATAGAAAGAACCATAGCTATCAGACAAGCCAGGAACATCTCTGGGCCCAAAACTGTGAACTATACTGGTGAGATGTCTAAAGGAAACAATAAATGGATAGGTAGCAAGGTCTTAATTGCTCTGAACTGAGCATATAGCTGAGACAGAATGCAATTTTCAAATTATAAAGCCAAATTATCAATTTTAAAACATATTAACTGCATAATGGCTTTTCTGCATAAGGAACAACCCTGAAAACTTTATAAATCAATATTTACTTCATTTATATAGCTCACATCAGGGTGATATATTAGTACAGCTTAAGATAAACTGAAAGCTTATGACTGCAAATAGTTGCAAGATCCACTTAAAACAATTTAATAGACATTGAGTCCAGAAAGTTTTGCAGAATGTGCCACTAACTTACCAACAATGGCTAAAAAAATGCTCTCCCAAGTCCCCGTTGGGAGACCAGGAAAGATCACAGGCATTGCTAGGTCCCAAAGCTCTGACATAACAAGAGCCTTTCAGATGAAAATTCCAGATGTTCCTAGGAAACAGATTCCCCAGACTACAGACAAAAGAAAAACCCCAAGTGGTCCTTGCCAAAGATGATGTGAGAGAAACATAGCAGCGAGTGCAAAAAAAAGTTACTTTGTGGACACAGACCTATGGGGAATTTTGTACCAGCAAGGCAACTATGCATTAGAATATTGTTTCATATGCAGCTAAGATCACAAAAGCCTCAAAGTTACTGCTGACTAATGTTTTCAGCTGTGGAAAGTTACTAATTACACTCCATTTCCTATGAAATAGCAATCTACACCCTGGCAGTTAAGGAGAAGCTATCAAACCACAGTTTCAAATTCACATCAAAAAGATTTTGAAATGACATCAAGTTTTTTAACATCACTTTTTTTTTACATTTGATCAAGCACAGGAAAATCATCTTCATTGCTTTGTGGGATGTCGTCCCTACCTTTGGCAAATGAGTGCTTTTTTCTTCTTTTTTCTCTAGTATTCACATCTCCCTCTGATGTCTGCTTTGCCTGCATCATCCATTCTCACTGTAATTGAAAGAATAATTTTATTGTTGTCACTAATTGATTGCCATACATATTTGCATTCAGATTTAATTCCTCAGCCATATTATGACAAGTTTGAGTGTCTCAATTTAGGCTGAGAACATCTGAAATCTTGCTCATTTATTTTCGCCCATAACCCATCAAATCTTTTGATTCCCAACCTGTAGGGTGCTGTAGAAAAGGAACATAGCCCTATTGATGTTTATTTCACAATTCTTCAGCCTCCTCTCTTTCTGAATTAATGCTTTTCATGTGACATAATTCTCTCCGACCACCTTAGATTTCAGTGTGCACAACCAAGATTAAAATTCACATTCAAGCTCTTTCATTCCACATGGATGTACTCTTATCGCTCAAATCTATGGCTATTTCACAGCAGTAGATACCAAACTATTTACACTCACTTCATAAACACCAGCAGTCACTGGTGTTTGAAAACACCTGATAAAATGTGTTTATGATATCTGTCCTGTGTCTGGAGAGCTGTGGGTTGTCTTTGTTTATCTTGTCTAAACACACGTTCTTTAAGCTGGATCTGCTGGATGTCCCCACGCAACTGCGGTGAGTTGATCTTGGCTGGCTGGACAACTCTCAACAGGACATGGGGACAAAATTACCTCATGGGTCGAGATAAAGGCACAGAGATCACTTACCGATCGCTTAGCAATCACTGTCATGGCCAAAACTGACTTGGTGAAAATTAATTTATTTCCAACTGACATTCAGTTGGACGGTGAGAAACAAAACTGCTTTACTCTCCCCTTGCCCCCACCTTTCCCAAGCTCCACTTCACTCCTCCATTGCTGTCACCTCTCCCCACCCAAGGGGTGCCAGGAAGAGGGAACGGGGGTAACAGCAGGTCCATAGCAGCCCCACTCTCTCCTCCTCACACCTTTCCCTGCCCCACCATGGTGTCCTCACACGCTGCAGGGCCTGGAGCCCCTCTTCCTCCTCCCACTTCCCGCCTTTTCTCCTCACGCCTGTTCCTCATGCCTCTTCTCCTCATTCCCCTCTTTTCTGTGTTTTTACCCCTTTCTTAAATCCGTTTCCCTTAGGCGCCATGGTTGGGGCTGAGGGACTGGGCTGTGCCCAGAGCTGGGGCGGCCAAAACCGGCTAGAACTGGCCCATTCCGGCTGGAACTGGCCGGAACCGGCTGGAACTGTCCGGAACCGGCTGCCCCCGCCTGGAGCAGCCCCAGCTTCCCCTCACAGAGACCCCTCAGC
>JAOXNG010000002.1:2081268-2091751 GCA_028566535.1 Scolopax minor
CCACATGAAATCAATTCCAGATAAAAAAAAGAAAGGGTTTATAAAATTTTGCCATGCCATTTTAATCTCCCTTATCAAACACTTCAAGCCTTTTTTTTTCCTTTTTTGTTTTTTAATATCTGAGATCCCATAGTCACCCACAGGCAGTTCCAGCGGTAGCTTAAACAACACCCAAATATTTTTCCCAAGCAGACACCGTGACCTCAGTAAATTTAGGGGTTTATGTCTTCCAGTACTCCTTAACTGCTACCCATTTGCCATACTGGTTTCTTGTTTTTAGCCAACAGGTTGCTCAATTGCCTGGCACTGGCAAAACATGGAGCAGTGCCTCCCCATCAGCTCAGACTCCAGTGAGCTACACCATTTTGTCACGAGCTGATTACAATTTACTGGTTATCACTTTTCTATAGATCTTCAGCTTGTATGGGAGCACTCAGCCAAACGGGTTTCAGAGCACAATAGGTGCAGGGTTTGGGGAGGAAAAGGGGAATCTTCCAACAATCAAGCCGGTCTGTAGGAGATACTTCCCCCCTTGTCCAGGGTAAGGTAACTTCCCAGGGATTGAGACACTTTACCTGGGAGAGAGGGTATGGGACAAAGAACCATTCGTATGGTGTATGGTGTGCCTTAAGAGTGCACTCTTTTAAGATATTCATATCTAGAGTAGAGGAATAACTCTAAACCCATTACCTTAAGACACTCCCAAAATTTTGTCACTTGACAGTTTCTACCATTTCCATCTCACTGGCACTCTCTATATCCCCACAGTGCTATTAGTGTCCTGAATAGCCTCTTGAGGCAACTACTGCTGAAATTTGAGGAATTGTAGTAAATTGGTGAAGATCAACTTAAACACAGTCAACATCTTCATCAGATCTTTCAGTTTGTGAATAACAGACATTTCTTAATTCCCTTCTTAATACTAGATTCATTGCTCCCTCATTCCAAGGCTCAGCTGAGCACTAAAGATGTGCATAAAGATGTGCAGTTTTTACATCAGTCTTCCCACTTCAAAAGCAACCTTTTACTAATTTCATCATTTTGACTTGAATTTCTTTTTTATTAGCTATCTTATTCTTGTCAGTCCTAACTTTTGGTGCTACCGTGCTAACAGATGGCACAATCCTTCCCTCAACGCCGAGAAGTCTAACACTTTTATAAAGGTAGTATTTTCTTAATGGGAATGAACAGGTGGGCAGACCAGAAGGATGCAACAATTACATTTAACTGGTTGGAAATAAAGGATGATCCCAAATACCTGCTGCTAATGCAGAATAAGTCTCAGGTACAGCAACCATGAAAAGAAGTAGGAAAAAACCAAACAAACACACACAAAACCAACCCCCTAACACGCTCAAAAACCTGAAGAGCAAGAGCCACTGCTGCTGCAGCCACCTCTGTGATTCTACAAGCATGGGCAACGTTCTGCCTATAGAATCACAGACCTGTGAGGTAATTGCTCCTGATTGACCACCACTGAGGTAGCTCAGAGACCCTCTGGAGAACATGCTTTCCTTGTGGGATCCCACCTTGCCCCCATTCAGCCCCTCAATGAAAGCTCTGCCCATGTTCTGCAGGACTACATTCCCAAAGAAAAGTCTTCATTAGTAGCTGATGTATGAAATTATTTTATAAAGACATTTTCCCATTGCTTCTGCCTAAATTGCTTGCCACTAGCTCTCCTGAGTATCTCTCCTACAATGCAGTCCTTCCGCGGCAAATTAACATAGGACTGAATGATCTACTCCCTGTAAGCTTTATCTGGGCTCGAGGTAAGTGATAAAGTGGAACAGATAATTATCTATCTTAACTCATCAGCAGTTTGGGGTTTTGGGGCCAAACCAGCTCATTCTTGAAGAAGTGAAAAGACTGGGGGGAAAAAATGTTGGGAGGTTGCAAAAGAAAGAATATTTCCCAACGAACAGTTCTTTGTGAATAGATTATGGAGTATATTTTTAAGTATAGGAACACGAGGCTTACCTAGATAGGTAGAAAATTAAGTGTGTTCTCTTCCTCTTGCCTCATAAATGTAAATAATACATAAAAATCACTTTTTTAGTATGTCCTTTGGAGAAGAGACTATATCTACTGGTAATTTTTCTCAATCATTTAGCCAGCAGTATGGTCCTGGTGTTGGGGCTGGGCACTAGGCAACCCTCACCAGCTCCTGGTCATCCCTGCAGGCACCAGCCATGGGAAGCAGGGCAGGATTCCATCCCATGGCCCTTGCCTCTCCTTTGCAGTGAACCAAAAGTTATGTGAAAGGAAGGATTTGGGACCAGAGTTTCTCAGGCGTGCGTTTAGCTGTTTAATGTTACAGACTTGTGGCCCACAGGGCTCTCAAAAGACTCTAACCAAGCTACAAAGTAAGGCAACTTCAGTATCTGGCCCACAAAACTCCATCAGGCATCCAGTTTAATGCCTTCATAGCAAAGCTTAGTAAAATGTGGAACTTGCATCTGCTTTAATTTTTTTTTTTAAACTTGTTGCGATGAACAGCAAATTGTTTGGACCTCAGTATGAAAAATACTGCTTCTGACAAAGAATTTCTGTCATTTCTCTGTCACCTTTCTCTCTGGGGTGGATCAGAAGAGCCTGTGGCAGCCCCGTGCAGAACTGCACTGCCCTGGGCCAGAGGTGGTACCACACGAAGGGATGCCTCAGTTTTCCCCTCTGGACTAGGCATCACTTTCTGGGATGTGAAGCTGGGCTCAAGGGAAGAATCACTTTGGGGATGATTTAGGGGAGCAAACAGGGGCATGAACTGAAGCACTGGTAACAAAGTACTAATAGAGAAATGCTGCTAAATTGATATGAAAGGAAACATTTGCGATTTTTACAGACTCAGAAGTGAAATACTGGAATTGTGTTTTAAAAGACTCGTGCCAAAACACTCCTACATTTATCTGCTAGAAGAGACCATCATGGAAAAATCTACTTTCCTGAGAGAAGCTGCAGTTTTGCAGTGAGTTCCTCTTCCATCAGAAAAGTACTCAACCAAAAATTCCCAGCCAGCCTCAGAAAATCTTTGAAAACTAGTCTCTGTCAGTCAAGCGTATAGTACTTTGCCATCAGAGCCTTCCAAGGGCAAAAGGAACCCAAATACACCCCTGTAATCAAAGACCTAAAACTGAAGGTACTGGACAAAGGACTGATGTACTTTATCCAAGCAAAACTGCAGAAAAGCTTACGTTCTCCTCTCCCTGGTTCCCCCTCTTTAAACAACATTAAACCGTGATTAAGACCAAAGAGGTTAAGTGGAATCCACTCCAATCCTTCTTTTGAAGCCTACTTTAATCATCAAGCTTTCTCATTGATTTTGGTAGAATGGTAACATTACACAGTTACGAAACAACTAATCATCCTCGACTCCCTACCTGGGCTCTCTGGTATTCTGCTAAGGTTAGACATGTGATTAAGAGACAGCTTTCAAGTCACCTTGTCACTCTTAATTGTGTAAGTGTTACTGCATATCCTGCCCATTTGAAATCCCCCAGCAATGGTGCATTAGAAAAATTAGGAAAAACTTCTGGACTGGTTTTTACACTGTTTAAATGAACTGACAATTTTCTTTCACGAAATAAAATATTTTAGCTTGACTAAAATGTGAGTGGAAAGCCTTTAAATACATATATCAGCCAAATTATTTACCAAATTTTTGTAATAGTATCTGCTAAACTTCCTAGTAATGCCAGAATTCTGTATATATGTACAAGTTTGAATTATACAGTGCATAAAACTTTCCAAGTTAGCAATAAACGGGGAAGTGTAAACCAAACAGGACACGACTATCTAAGATATACTAAGTCAACATTTTTCTATTAATATCTGAAGGTGTTTTATAAAGTGGATTTTAGGCAGTTGGACTAGATGATCACTGTAGGCCCCTTCCAACTGAACTATTTTATTCTATTCTATTGTATTCTGACTTTTGTCTCATTCATAGTCACTCATTCTTCTGGATGGCCACTGTTTTGGAATTTTTAAAAGCAATGACACATTTGAAAGAGATTTTGAATGCAGAAATGGCAATCAGTTACCCTAGGAGGAAATTACTGAAGCAAAGACAAACATCCAACACCTCTCCAGATTTCCCATGTATATATTCAATCCACAAACAGGTAAAAAATCCAATAAGTGAAAACAAAGCCACAGCAATATTCTTACTAATGGACTTCAAATAGAAAAAGGAGACTAGCTTTCACTTAATTAATCTACATCCTGTGCACCTTAAAACACAAGTGATATTTTAGTTTCATAGCATGCTTGCCTGAACAAAGAATTAATCATCAACGTAAGGTATGAAATGGTTAGCTTAAACGTTGTCTAGGCTCCAATGGTAGCAGATTATTAAAAGTAAAATTAACTTCTTCTGGACCTCATTCTGAGCAGAATATCTTTCTAACATCAGCTGCCTTTTAAACTGAAAAATGGAAATGTCTATAAAACTTTACTACAAACCAATCCAAGAGATGAACTGGTAGTTCTACAAAAATACATAAAACACCATGCAGAGATATTTTATAGGGAAATGAACAGGATATGTTTTTATATACTTCAGCTTTATGATTTATTGGATGTCTGCTCAGTATAAGCAGACAATAAAAGAAAAGGGTATTTCCACTTTAGCAGACTCATGAAACCAAAACGTGTAACTGATCCCTGAAATTCTAGTATATTTTTGCCTAATAAATATCTTTTATGAAATATATCTGTCCAAATATTTTTATTTTGTAGTTATTTTTATGCAACCTATTAAACTTAAATATATTATGGATTGCTTAGAATCAATTTAACAATTATACCCAGTATGTTAGTAAAACAGTGCAAACATTGAACACTTTTTTTAAGGTACATGGTGTTAATGTCAACTGTTGAGTATGTGACAGCAAAGGCTCCAGAAAAATCTGAGCTGGACAAATCAGAGAACCTGGATCCAGTTCACAGTTGTTCTCTGCCACCTCGGCCAAGTCACCAAATCAACCCTCTGCTCTAGTCCCTTTCTTTGGGTACCAGCAGTTGCTTGTGGGCTCAGACAGGGCAGTGAGAAGGCCATAAACACATCAGGTCTCATGTGGGGAGATGAAGAGCTTGGGAATTGCCACAATTAACGGTGGCAATTTTAAGTTCTTCAACATACATTATTTGTATAGCTTTCAGAAGCTTAAGGTTCAGGTTCAAATGGTCAGTGAAAAATCAACAACATACAGAGCTGCCAAGATTAAGGTAAATTAAGTCTGGTAAAATAAAACCCAGTACTGAAACCACATGAAAGGTTTCCTTGAGCATTTATTTGGATTTCGACTCAATGCTCCAGTTATAGACATCCAAGTGCCTTTAAAAAACTGGCACCCCTTCATACACGACACCCCGATTGTAAGAGGCTGAGTTGGTGGCATTAGGGAAGCAAAAAAGTGTGTCTGGGTCTTCAAAAATTAAAATGAGTGAAACAATAGGTCTGGTTTTACCATATTGGAGGAATGGCACGTGAGAATATAAACACTTCCAGAAACTGTCCACTCAAGGTCTTTCCTGTAGCAGCCTATGGTTGCACCATTTGCACAAGACTGTTGATCTGAAAAGCCTTCCTACACAATTAAGAATCACAGCAAGAGGATGGAGATTCTCCCAAGGCTTCCTCTTGTTACTTTTATAGAAACCTTTTATTGTTCTTAACATCCAATTTGGTGTTAAATAACACCAAATGAGTGGGGGTTTTTTTCTACTTTTTTTTTTCTACTCTAGTAGAAAAAACTTTTTTTCTAGATTTTTTCTACTCTACTGGAGCAAGGATCTGAACAGTACAACCAAAATACCAGAGCCCAGCTGGACAATTAGGCAGTCAGAAAACACTAGTAGTCCTCCTTGCAAAACACAACGTAGGATGAAACACCCGCTGACCTATCTGCTCCAGGTCTTCTCAGCCATGTCAAGCCTTTTCTACAAGTAGATTCTAGTGAGCTCCTTTTTTTGGTTGTTGGCTTTTTTTTAAGTAAATTGTCTTTTTTTTGGAGCCACCTTCCTAAGCACACCAGATACACCTCTCATGTACAGTTCACAAACATCAGACAAGTTCTCTGGAAGAAATATGCTAGACGTCAAGCACTATGTAAATTCAACATGAAAACTATTGGTGTCTCAACTAAATACCTACATGCATGCCGGGAGACACAATTTATCCCTAGTTTCAAATAATTAATTTTTAAGTCCACAAAGCCTTTCACATTCATAATACAACACAAAAAGATCATTTATTTAACCTTAAAAAAATCTGACATTTAAGAAAAACAGGCCAAACAATGTCAGTTGCTTTACCAAAGCTCATTAGTCCACCTGAAACAGCATGCTGTGGCTGAATGGCCAGCATCAAGGGCTTCAGAGGAACATCAAAAGGGCTTCCTCAAGGCAGCCACACAGTAAACCACACAATAAAATCTCCCTTCTTAAACAAATTAATCTTTGTACTACAGGCCTGAAAAATTTTTATACAAAATTTCCCTTATTGTTTTACATATTGGATGCAGTATAATATATTATGTACAGTTGGTATCCACATAAACTGTTGATGTATTTATGAAGGTAATACAAGCGGAACATTACCCAGAGATGATATTTTCATAAAGTCTTCTATGTTTCTGACCCTTCTGACTCTTCTCAACATTTTATATTATGTGGAGCAAATGTCTAAAAATACAAGAGCTTTGCTTATGAGCCAAGGCTCTGAAACACACTGATTCTTCCAAATGTTTTGAGATTTTTAGGCTTTGCTTTTATTTGCAGTGTTGTCACACTGGATATATAATGGGATATTCTGTCTATCTTTATGAATAAGAAGATTTAAAAAAAAAATCTCACTAATCTAGCTTCAGTGAAATCTTGAAACAGCTAAAAGTATGTGCTGGGAAAAATAAGTAATTTCCTTTAAAATAGATGTTGGTTCTCATTTAAATAGATCTTGGATCTCATTTAAATGGATGTTAGGTCTCATTTAAATGAATATCTCTGTCTCCTATTGTTGTGGGAGAAGGAGCAAATGCAAGGGCCCTCTCTTGGCTTCACAATAACAAATGATGGAGACCTTTTCATATCGTGTTCTTATTTACTGCTTCTCCATAGTGAACAGTATCAATCTTCTCACTCTTTCATAAAAAAGTTTTTCCACATCCCTAATCTTGCTTGTTATCCCTCCCTGGTCATTATGCTTTAATCTGGCAGAAAAACTCATTATGAGATCCAAAACTAGATGAAATTACTTGGGAGTGCACATTTTTATACTATAAGAGCAGACACTTGCAGAGCTTCCAAAGGGACATATTATGCTTTCCCGTTTCTACATCATGAAAGCGTATTTTCAGAGATAATTTAGTTCAGCATTACCAAATGAGGCTCTTTAGCCAGGGATATAAAGGACATCAGAAAAGATGACCCTAATGATGCCTGAATGTCAAAAATCTGCGGCATCATGCTCAATCTAAAGCAGTCCACTGGGAAACCTGGATACGATGTACTTTGTCTTCACCCCAAAACGTCCGTAGCTATTCAGGGCAAAGAGGGGATAGAAGTAAAAAAGTTTCCACCTAGCTACAAGAATTTTTAATCTCACTCAATGTGGTGTCTTTCCGTTCAAAATTTTAGGAAGCAATATGAGGCACTCCTTCATGCTTCTAAGGGTGCTGGATCTTCCTTGCTTTGTTTGTGTGTCCTAACCATAAACATAGAAAATTTACGGAGGCAATGACAGGCACAGAAACACAGAGAATTTTCAATGCTAATTTGAGGGAATTAACAGCATAGGTGAAATCATTAGAATCAGTATTTCCCAAATTAAGAGGTAAGAAAGGAATTATTCTAAGGTCATCGACCACTGCAGCAGGGGAGGGAGAAGAAAATTAAAATTTTGTATAACAAAGAGTTTTGAAGACTTCTGCCATATGGTAGCGTAGCCCCATTTGTGAGATAAGGAGAGCCTCTTGCCTTTGAAAAACCTCCTGCTGATCAAAACAAGAGCAAAAACCAAGGGGTTTAAGAGCACACTGAAGTGCTTTACTGGGAAGGGAGAAACTTGGGCATGTGTCTAATTGCTTCACAAAACATTTGTTATAGTCAGGGATTGAAGACTCTGTAAGTAATAAAGTCATCTAGCTACTTAAAAATATCCAAGTAGCACACTGTGTTTATCATGAACATATTCCAGATTGGCTCTACAGTTCCTCATGTGTCAAGAAGCAAACCCAACTCCCAGCACTGGCAGAAGGTACAGTCATCCTTAGGTCATACCCTGCAGTTTTAAAGGTACCTCTGTTTGGCTTTCCCCCCAAACCCCTGCTAGCACTGAATAGAACCAAGGGGTGAAAGGAGGCACTAAGTCATTGGGACCTTGGCAGGAAATGGATCAGCATCCAAGGACATGACTTCTTAACCATCTTAACAACGCTATTTCTGCAGCTAAACAGAACTCTGCAGGGTCTGAGATCCTAGGTGGAATGGTGTTCCTGAACGTGAGGCTTAACCCTCAGTGTGCTATCATCCCTCCTGCCAGTCGTTTTGACAACATAAACATGTTGAACACTGGTGTCATTAATAATACTTCAATGCTTAATTACATTTTTTTTTCTGCTTTAAGCTTTTCGTAACATTAAGTGCTAATATGATTTCTTTGTTTTCTTTAAAGAAAAAAAAAAGACCTCTGTATGAACAACATCTTCATTTAGAGAGAGATTATGTACTCTGAATTTGTAAGAAGATGAGAAGATAAATATTAATAAGATTAGTCTATACAGGGAAATTAAAAGGACCTATGAATAACATTGCTCTGAGTAATTTAACACAGAGATCTATCACGCTATTAAGTGAATCTGATTATGTCTAATTTGCAAAACTGGAGAAACTGAAATAATCAAACTGATTAATAAATGAAGTTGGGCAAAGTTCCAAGCTACTTGTTCTGTTATACCAAAGTTTGGCATCTCCAGTACCAAGTGCACAGCTACCTCCTCCTGCTACAAGTATTTCAACCACTTGTGCCCACATTAAATAAAGATGAACATAATGTAAATACTACCAAAAAAAAGTAAACTATGTAATGGGCCAGGTTGAAATACAGCTAGAATACTCTGCTCTGTTCAGTGGAGTTAAGTCACGGGATGTTTTTGGTATTGGAAGAGTTACATATGACTTCAGCATAGCCATTACAAGACAGGTCAATGGTAACGATAGCTGTTAGCGATCTCTTCGGAGCAGACATTCCCTGGATCCCACACACTCAGGCATTAACTGACTAAATCCTGGCCAGCAGTAGAGCAGACTACCACATATCCCTAAAAAACCAAGCAGTGGTTCCCCATTTTAAGAAGATTTTCATTTTCTCTACAAGATATTGACTGTTTCAGGCAACAATTAAAGCGTGCGTGACTACAGCAGCAAGGAAAATGAGAATTTTCCATTATCTTTAAAATTAATTTAATTTCCAGAACTTGGTTTGTATTTTATTTAATTTACTGATAGGCACAATCTCCAGTGATGCAATCCTCATGTTTCTAAACTGAAGAAGCTATACCAGGTATACCATACTTTACTATGGGTTACTTCTTAAGAGTTTCCCTTTCATAGAATTTATTTTCTGCGTGAAAGCAAATGAAAATGTAAACCTTGAGGGAAGGAAACAAAATACTTAAGAAAATTGCTACAGTTTCAGGGGCCATTAATATCCTAGAATCCGAGCACTTGCGTGACCCCTCAAACACTCCAAGTAGGCCAATTTACAAAGTCCCATGGGATCAGAAGGGTCTTTAAGCCAAGGCAGAGCATTTATATCACAATCATCTCTGTAAAAGGATGGACTCACCCTCGCACGCTTTTGGCATTTCTCTGATTGGGAATTCCTGCAAGTAGGTCATCCCTTCAGCACGCTCCCAAACCAAAGAATTGGAGACTACACAAAAAGGCAAACAGCTACCCACAATTGTCACTGTCAGTAGGAGTAGTAGCATGTCACTGTCATCCTCTTCCAAGTTATAGATACTCTTTACTTAATACACACATTGTATATCTTGACATATCGGTATCTGGTAAGTACATATATTTTATCACATTCTTCAATGTAACACATATGGACAATGGCCTCTATGCTTTTATATTTTTTTTAACCTAAATAATTCTAAATAAGAAGGTATTAAATGAGTTCATTTTTATGCAAGATTTGGCACAATCTGAAAAAGATAGCTACCTGCACACACACATATATATACACACACACACACACACTTTTTCCCCCAAATAAGATCTTTGGCTTTCTAAGACCCTGTCTACAAAGGCACAGAAGACATCCTGCTTTGAGAGAAGTCTACTTCAAATAACACTATTGTCTGTCTGTAGAAAACCTGCCTGGCTTGTTACAGGTGGGTATTGAATGAGTAAGATGAGGCCAAGAAGGAAAATGGTGTCTTGCTGTGAAGGCAGTTGTTGAATGATGAAAACAGCGGGG
>JAOXNG010000002.1:2208961-2219189 GCA_028566535.1 Scolopax minor
GTCTCTTCTCTCAACAGGTGATGGGATGAGAGGAAATGGCCTCAAGTTAAGCCAGGGGAGGTTCAGGATGGATACTGGGAAAAATTTCTCCACTGAAAGGGCTATCAAGCATTGGAAGAGGCTGCCCAGGGAAATGGTGGAGTCACCATCCCCGGAGGAATTTAAAATCTGGGCAGACGTGGTGCTGAGGGACATGGTTAATCAGTGTTAGGTTGATGGTTGGACTCGGTGATCTTAAAGGTTCCTTCCAACCTGGACAATGATTCTAATTCAGACTCAGATGAAAAAGCTTAAAGTGAAGTAGGACAAATCCTACACAAGGCAAATTGTGAAAACTATTATTTTGGGTTGGATCTAGACCAGACCCTGTTCTATAGGAATTTCTCCACTAGACAATACAGATACAAATTTAAACACCTATGCACATTTTAATGATGTATATTCCAGGTCTAATATTCTCTCCCTCAGCATTTAACTCTCACTGACATTAATGAGCTGCATGTGTCTGAATGCACAGAACTGACTCCAGGCATTTTTACAGCTTGATTTTTTTTTAAATGTAATTAGAAAAGCACATGCAAACATTTAATCTGTGTGTTTTGGGAGAAATGTTTAATGGTGGCTAATTAATGCATAAAATTTACATTTAGAAAACTAGTATCCAGGCACTGTGACAATCAAAATATTTGCAGGAAAAAAACAATAGAAAGAAAAATATGAATATAAATGGTTTCCTGGCAAGTGTTCATGAATATCTTGGTTTGTTTGTTTGTTTTCGTTTGGGTTTTTTTCTGCTTGCTTGTTTTTTTGACCAGAGTTTTGGATACACTTCAGTTTATTAACCAAATTTTAAAGAAACAACAACAACAAAAAAAAAAAACTATCTGCTGCTGAGTGAACCACAACAGTTATGTGTTTATTCAAGATAAGTAGGCAAAACTGGAGGCCGTAATTTTAAGCTTTCCCTTTTTTTCTTTTGTAAGCAACAGTCTGTAAACAGTGCATAATACTATGCCAGTCAAATAATTTATTTCCTTTATCACATCTCATTTTGTGAGTGCATTTACTTAAAGCCTAGTTCTGCCCACTGTTACAAGTCTACAAGAGTTTGAATTCACCCAACACAGTAAAGGCCACTCATGTAAGCCGGGCTATGCTCCACGCTATTTAAAATCAGTTGCCTTAATGTTATAGAAATGAAGTGACAATAAAGGCTTTGATTTCATCTTAAGAGCCTCTTATACTGAAATGAAGAATTACACCTTAGGACAAGAAGACTCAGAGAAAGGAAACAATGTGGAAGGAAAAGTCTCTGTAGAGATGAAGAGCAAACCTTCTCATTTGCTAGACTTGATGGTGAGTTGTTAAAACACCCCTTTCCAGCTGCTTTGACTGGCTATTAATTTTATTCTTTTTGAGAGACTTCATTTTGTACCTTTTAAGAATTTACAGCCAAAGCTTTCCCAGGAGTTGGCCCAGAAGTTCAGCTCTTTAGAGAGGGTATTTTAAAATCTTTAGAGGTTTCTAACCAATTCAAACCCTGAAAGACAAGATAAAGAGCTCAGTAGGAAAGAAAAATCATACTACACCCACATTTCTACATCCCAACCTCAAGTATAAATTTAAGTATAGTATTATAGGATCTTATATAGTATTATAGTTATTTTCCATCATTATTGTCTAGTTTCATCACCACTATTTGGTGGTGATGTTCTACATCTACATTCTATCTACATCTACACTTTGGGGTAGAAAAGATGGAGATTCTGCTCTCAAGTATAGTAGTCTCATCCCTAATAAAATTTGATTCTGACTTCCTCACAGTTACACAGCTATCCAGGAGGTCAGGATGTGGTGAGCTACAGCTGTTTCCTGAAGGAAAACTAATTTTCCAGTTATTGTCCAAAATAAATTATACACGAGTATAATCAAAGTTAATTGAAGAATGCTGCATGGTTTGAACTCATTAAAATCCTCACAAATGCCAACGTTAAACATCCTGTTCAGTGCTTTAAGGAAAAAAGTGTCGTCTTTTACCTTGCACACTGCTATTAATATAAGTGGGAGGTCCTTGAAGCTAAATTAATAACAGAGCAACTTCTGCGCTGACATACAGGTAGCACGTGAATAAATCCCTGTGTTTTCAAACCTGTTGGCTCAATCTTGGTTACTCAAGTCACCAGGAGCTGCAACAGGACAGGTTCCAGAATGTGATGTGTGGATGACAGAACAAGAAGAACGCGGTTGAGCACAAGTCAGAACACTCCTCCATGAGCTTGTAACTTCTGGTTCAACTAAAGCAGTCCATCAGCAAGCCAAGCAAAGCATTACACTGGAGATTTTTCAATTGCAAAAGCTACCAAAACTTGCAGAAATTTATTCCTTAGTTACATTCTCTGCAAATACTTCCCATCCTAACAACGGAGCAAATTTAGCCTGAATTTGTAGCAGTTCAATCTCCTTAGACATTGTCTGTAACAAACACAGAAATCACTCACCTACTATCCTGCTATTACTTACAGATCATCATCTCAGAGAAAACAAGGAAGCCTTTTAAAATGAGCTTTCAGGAAATAAGCAGTTTTGGCATCATCACGGTTTTACCGTCAACTTTCTTATCATTTTTATGTCGATCCAAACACCAGTGAGAGGATTGTATCAATAATTATCAATAGCAAATATGCCCAGAGCAAAACACTTTCTTTAGGAATATAAATAAAATCCAATAAACCATGCTTTGTTTAAACGTTATTGCATCTCCTTAGATCCAGGCCTCTAGAAATAATAAATGTTTCTAAACAGCTTTAAATGCCAGCACCTACTTTCAAAAATAAATGGGAGTGGGCCTGACCTTCTCTGACAACTCGAAACTTCAGCCTGGCTTTCATCTACAACAGGAAAACCTGGAGACACCACCACAACCACCTCTCTGCTCCTCCACATCAACGACACTTTGGTTCCTTGGAGGCAAGGACAGAACTTTCAAGTATTCCTGGCATTGTTTTCCAGAGAATTCCAGAACCCTGCCTGAGGAGGTGGGTGCCCATCAGCCTCCCACCATCCATTTTCCTCCTAACCATGCAGTGGGATTTTTTTTTTTTTAGAAAACTCTTCTTTGTAATAAACATGTCATACATAAAACATTACCTTTGCTGAAGAGCCAAATTTCAAGTCTCTTATCATCTGCAGTTACCTCCAGCAGTATAATTAATACTTAATCACAGTTGTGGTTCTCATAGACAACAATGCCTACTGTGCTTTTGCTGAGATAAAAATTAATTATCTATTCTCTTTTTATACATTAAGATCTGCTCTTCCGAATTATTAGAAATTTGAGTAAATACACAATCCAAATGCGGATATTTGCAATACTGAGCTTTCATTTGTATTGATTCTTCTTCATCCACAAGGAATTAAAACAAGGGAGCAAGCCTGTGAAGTCTGTTTTCCGCAACACAGGAAATAAATAGGTAATTAAAAGAAAATCAAATATTCCATACATCACCGGTTGTCATTTTCAGCTCTGTTACTCAGTACAGAAAATGTATCGATTAACTGCCTTTTACAAACATCTCCAAATTAATAACAAAATTAGCTGATTGCTCTAACTTGTTTAAAAAAAAAAAAAGCCACTCTGCTTATATTGCAGTTTGGGAGCTACTGCAGAACACCTAGACATGAAAGGCACTTTTGCTGTTCTGGGAAGCAAAGTAACTAAATTAAGTATCTTTAAAAAAAAAAAAAAAGAGGGGGGGAAGAAAAAGTTTCTTTAGCCTCTGGAGCATCATAAGACACAATGTGGTGTCAACAGAAACCTACAGTTTCCTGCAGAGGGAAAGCTTTGGTCAATTCAAGGACTTCCCTTCCTCTGCAGGCTCACCCACAGGGCTACCAAACAGGGTATGTTGCATGTTATCTGAGTCAGAAAGAAGAGAAGACTTTCTATTTGGGCGACACCAATCTTCTCCCATCTGGAGAAATAACTTTGCTTACCAGTATAAATGTGGAAGTCTGTCAATTAGCTGTGGCTTGAGTATTTCTGTTCGTTAGCGCTACACTGAAACCATACCGTAAGGATTCTTTATGGGAAGGCACAGATTACAAAATCCACAACTGGTGAAGAGTGAGAGCTACCAAAGAAAATTAC
Source organism: Scolopax minor (assembly GCA_028566535.1). Taxonomy (NCBI): domain Eukaryota; kingdom Metazoa; phylum Chordata; class Aves; order Charadriiformes; family Scolopacidae; genus Scolopax; species Scolopax minor. The sequence continues at coordinate 2,213,109 of JAOXNG010000002.1, forward strand.
TGCCTTAGAATGAAGAAAACTGACCCTCACTTAATGACTGATCTCAGCTCGGACCAGGCAGAGGACAGGAAAAACTGAAAAGGGAAATAAGACATTCAATAACTCAGGGGTGTTCGTTGTGTCAGAACAAAGAGCAATGGTTGGTATGCTACTGAAATATAACGAGTCAGAAAAAACTACGAGAAAAAAAGCTCATGGAAACACCGATATGAGACTGAATTGCACTGAAAAGTAAATTTCAAAGTGGGTGTTTGTTATGTATTAAGTTCTTTAATTTCAAATCCAAGTAAGCTGACTTTACTCTTGGTTACGGTACCGCTTCAATCCTTTGTGGTTTCCGTAACTCTCTGGCACACCTACCAATCTTCCTATTTCTGATGAGTCTCAGCTAACGCTCCTTGTACCTACGTAAGCCCATACTGAATATTCTGCCATGAGTATATGCATTCCATGAGTATTTTGATAACAAGGCAAAGTACTTTTCTATAGTCAGCAAAAACATGGCTTGTAATTCAGAGGCTGGGCATTGAAACGTCACAAGGACACACGAGGAAGATCTCCGATCTCCTGGCAATGAATTGTTTACCAGCATTAAAGCCTACAAATTGTGGTGACTTCTCACATCATGCCAGGCAAAAGCAAACCCAAAAATTGAAGGAGCTCTGTTTGTGATACCCAGGGCTGTTTTTTTAGAACTACTTCTTTAAAAAAAAAAAAAAAAACACACAACAAACAAACAAGACACACACATCAAAAAAAAGAATTCTCATACATCAGGAAATCAGACCAATGTGTCCATACCACAAGAAAACAGACAGGTTACCATATATGAACATATATGGGACTTTTCTAGCACAATTCAATGCTGGTGAACAAACACCCAGACCCAACTGAGCCTTTTTTTTAATGCCCTTTCCCCTTATACAAAGCACAGAAAAATCAAATATATGAACAACGTTGCTCCACACCGATCATTCCATTTCATTTCATCTTGGAGTCACAGAGTATTTCAAAGATTTTTAAGAAGTCAGCAAGTTCGTGTCCTTGTAGCTAGTTTTATTACTGTAGGTTTATAGTTGTTTAAATTTTAAAATGTAGAATTTCTTATAGAGCTAATAAATCATTTTTGATTCAGTGCAGTACAACTTCATATACTTATTCTTTCAAAAGCATTTTAGTAATTCTGCTAATAAGAATATGTACATTAATTCCAGTAGTTATTCTTTATAACCAATGCTCTAATTAATGGTGGCTTTGACTTTGAAACACTCAAGACATTTTTCTTGTACCATAAAAGGGTTTTTATTAGGAAGAGTAATTGCATTTATAAGAGCAACTATCAGGCTTAACTTTCTTCCCTAGCTGTTGTTGTTTTTTTCTTTTAAATATCGTTGAAAACTATTATAGAATTTCCCTTTCATCAAAATGTCAAGTGTTAAAGTTTTATGATATTTTCCAGAAAAAGATCAACAGATCAAAAGCTAAACTATCTACTTCATTTATTAGCATTCATATATTTGTATTTATCTTCTCATCAATAAATCTGTGCATTTGCAAGTCTTCTAAGTATTTTCACATTTTATTTTCCTCAGTATTTTATCGTTCTCTCTGTTTTTCCAACACTCTTTATTTTCTTGTAAGCAGAGGTGTAAATGATATATATCTCAAATTATTGCATAGTATCTCACCCATTTAGAAAGAATATTAATTATATCTCTCTGCTGAGCTGTTCCGTTGATGCTCTGCACCCATATTCCTGTTTGAGCACTGCGGTAGCGCACAACGACTGGATAAAGACCCGATCTAGTTTCTGACTAGCCTTAATCAAAAAAGAGTTGACGTGGGATGTAAAACATAGAGAATTGATCCTGGGAAAAAACCTGAACTATATTTTAAAAAGCCTCATATTTTGCTGTAGATATAATCTACTCTACTACTGTAGATGTACTCTACAGATTCTCATTCTGAGAATAAAAAGTGGGGAAAATGTTTGCAATTGGTAGCACTGTAGATGTTACTTCCTTTTTTCTGCTGTTTTCCATTTTCTCATCAGACACTGTGCCAGTGAAGACAAAAAGTTGTCACATTTAGCACTGAAATATCATCATGCCATTAAAGTTTTAGGCACTACATTTGCTGCACAGTACTGGATGTATTTGCTTGAAGGATGCTGCACGCGCGGTAAGTAATGAGTTTTCACAGAACGCTCTCATCATCTTCCAAATTCTCAGCACGGCGTGAACACAGCCCAGCCTGTGACTTTCATCATTTTTTCTCCCCACATTAGCTTTTCTATACCCTGCTTTCTGCAGAGCACACACAAACTCCATGATTGCCTGCTTTTTTGCAGACTGATTAATAGTTTAATGCATGCTTTCCTTCCATTCCATCTCGGCAGCTGCCCCACTGATCGCACGCACCTCCCTCTTTATTCAGAGCTGGGTGCATCTACGGTTCCATCCATCAGGGCAGAGCTGCTGCTCTTTAGCTCAGAGGACAGCCAGGCTTTTCAGCTTTACAGTGAGAAATTAAATAGCAACATGATTTTCCCTCTTTGCACTTGCCAACGGGGTCTTCAACCTCACCTCCCCTTGCAGCTGGGGGATGTGTTCCCCACCGCTCAAAGGCACACAAGGAGAACACATTTATGTTCCTCCTGCTGCCATTTCCAGCCTCTTCTCCTGCTCCTTTTTATTGCCTCTCTCCTAGAGCTGCATTCAAGCAGACCTTTTGCTTTGTAATCCCTTGATCTTTCTCCTCTGGAGGTCAGACTGGTCCTTCCTCTCCACCACAATCCCTCACTTCCATAATCACTGACTTCTGTGGCAGCCTATTTCAGACTCGAGTATAAAACCAACAATGTAAATAATATAGCAGCTTTTCTGAGAAGGCTTCCATCTTTCCTCCCAACTGTGATCCTCTGTGCTATATCTAGGGTTTAGAGAAACCCAGGAAGAAGCAGACAGGCCCCTAAGTTGTTACATCAAACAACACTTCTGTCTTAATTAAAAGTACTAAGGCCAACGCATATTCCCTGGACAGGCTGAAGTAACCTGGAGGAGATTCCTTCAAGCTCTAGACATATAAAAATGCACTAAAGAAATTAGATACTTATTGTAAAGGTCATGGTATCAATCCATGGAACCTAGTGTGAAATAACAGCATCACTAAAGTACAACTTTCACAGAGTCACAGAATGCTATGGGGTTGGAAGGAGCTTTCTGAACAGACAGTAGTTTGAGAAGTTAAGGAGGCATAGACTTAATTCCTCACCCCATTCCCATTAATGAAAAATTCCCACTTTTTAAAATGGGAAGCCACTTCATGTGTAATATCTCTGACTTTGGATCTTTATGTCAGCAGCATATCTTGCTACGTGCTACTCTGTTTATTTTGCCTGTGTCGCAGTGATGAGGGATGCCATTGGCACACTGGGAAGCAACAGCATGGGGGGCTCAGAAGAAAATAAACTCACTCGGAAGCATTACGAAACTGTTGAATGAAGGAATAGATTTGCTAAAGATTCTCTTCCTTTCCTCCCCAGTATTTGGATTGCAATCATTTATTCTCACACAGGATGTATCTGTATACACAGAACCTACAAAGTGTTTGTATTTCAAGTTAGAAGTCAAATATTCCACCTCTGTGCATTTTATCCACATGTTGTGATGGTTTTCTGAGTCACAGTGATTTATAGATTAATTAGTCCATATGACAGAGAGAGAGATCTGGAGCCAGTAGCTCTCAGATGTCTCACTTGGATTCCATCTGACCTTCCCAGCACAGTCAGTTCCTGTGATTTTGAGAGAAAATGAGTTTTTGCACATCCTTTTGAATTTTACTGAAAATTAATATTGAATTCTGTGATTCTGAGAGAAAATGAGTTTTTGCACATCCTTTTGAATTTTACTGAAAATTAATATTGAAATGCATACAAAGAAACTAAATGAAGTTACTGTTATTTTAGAATGACTAAAACTGAACCTTATTCATCAAATCAACATTTTAACTGAAGTCAAAACCAAGGTTTTATCTGAAGTCACACTGACCGGAGTCAGTATTTCACCAAATCAACAGGGGAAGGAGTAAAATAGAAACCATAAGGTGCCTGGCATTTGAAAATACTCATCGCAAAAAATAGTGGAGCTGAAAAGCTTTGCCAGCTCCTTCCTTTGAGGGGAGGGCAAGCTCCTTCAGGGCTGCCTCAGCTCTGAGGTCACTGCTTAAACTGTCACCCTTCTACCATTTAGAGCTTTTCTGTGTGGATATAGTTGGGTACCTTAAGATGACACAGAATGATTTACAACAAAACATTTTGTGCCAGTCTACACAAGGACCCTCACTTAGCTTGCACTTTCAGAAAAATCTTTATCTAAACAGCAAGAGCAACCTCCCTGAGGAACCACAAAAGGCCAATATAAGGCAATGTGGAAAGGCTAACTCTTAGTCTTGAATCATTTTCAGTGTCAAAGTCAGAAGTGCAGCTCAGGTAACCAGACACTATCACTGTGGCCAAGTACCTTCAGACTGATGAACCTCTTCAGAACTCAGATAATCAGGTCTGTGCAGCTGTGGAGTGTGTGCAAAGAGAAGCCACCGTCCCTCTTGACACGAAAGAGAGGTGCAGTTGCTCCAGGGACTGATTCAATTTGCTCCTTCTTTAAATTGCCCTCTCTTCACCAGAAATAAAAGGAGTTTATGGAGACCTGCTTGGTCAGACATGGCTCCTACGGAGTGGAAAAGCATGAAAGAGAAGGCTTGGGAGGTTCAGCACCAGTATCCTTCCTGGAGTAAGTGAACAGGATGCTGGGAACTCCTCATGTCCTGCCCATGTGCTTTGGACACGTTCAGTGATCTTACAAGCCCTTCTTAGTTGCTTATGCTTTTCACCTGTAGATACATCATTCATAGAAAACCTCTGAAATATTCTTTTCCCCGGGGAAAAAAGATTCTCTAACTCGATGAATCTAAGCACTTGGGAATTCAGTTATTTCTAGTCCTGTTAATGTAAACCTTCAATTAAAGAAAACATTAGGAGTGTCTCAAAGAAAACTATCATTTTAAGCAAAAATCTTCAGTCAAAACAAGTCTGAAATATACTGAAAAGTAAGCATTAAGTGAGGCCTTTCAAGTCATATTTTGAAAAGCAATACATTATTTGCCTTTTAGTTTCTCAATCTTTATATGTGTGCTATTTCAATATTTTTTCCTATTATTGTATTTCATTTTTCAATCAATGAGGTTCGGAGATGCTTTTAATGAAAATCTACTTTTCTGATAATCATGATTCCAGGAAGTAGAAAATTAAGAGAAAGCTCAAAATAGTAGAAGACCTGTACTAAAATAATAGAAGTGGGCAATAATGAAGCTTCCAGTTTATTTGACTGTCTCTCACTTCCCCAATACCCACTTTTCCAGGTTTCAACTCAGGTTTTCTTAGAATCTTTTTGAAACCTTAATCTTTTATATTTTAAAGGAAAGTTATAGAATTATCTAATGTTAGTACTATTATTCAAATAAACACCTCTTGCCAGCAAGCATCCAGGATTTCAATATTACTCCTAATTGTAATTCATGAAGTCTTTAAAAAATAAAGTTAAAAGTTAAGCAGAGGGCAGGGTACTTACAAAAATGTTTACAGTGAGAGCGATTTAGAGCAAAGAAATCATAGGGTAGGGCAACTACTTAATATTTGGTAAACATCGTGATAAGAAAACTTCCCTGATAAACAAGTTTTACAGAGTTCCAGCTTAAATGACCATAAACATTGGTCTGAGGCTGCTTCTGTCACTGCTGTGCATTTGTTAGTGTTCAGACTCGGGGAAAGGAGAAATATGATGGTCCTTTGTTTTAAGTAACTCAACTCGGCGGCTCAGTGCAGAGTGGCCAACCCAACTCTCTCTGGTGACACAGAAGCCAGGGCAGGTAATTCTCCTCCCACCCCAGCTGCTGGCCCTCAGCCCCTCAAGAACAGGTCCCACACGTGCATGTTCCCACACAGTGGAAGTGTCTTCGCTGCGAAGTGTCTTTGTGACATCATAAGTGCGAAGTGTCTTCGATGGGAAGTGTGTTAGTGACATC
>JAOXNG010000002.1:2253892-2264707 GCA_028566535.1 Scolopax minor
CATTCTCCTCCCCCTCCCCACAACTTAAATAAAAACTTTAAGTTGTGCAAATAGTGATTCACTTGATTATAAATTAGAATTTGGATATGGGTTCACATATTTCACAGGGGGAAAGTGGGGAAAGACTACTGTGGAAAGCTAGGAGGAATGGAGAAAAGAAGGAGCCCCAACTCCTAATAGTAAGCAGCTCCAAACAGCTGGATATATCCAGAATACATACCCAGACCTGTGACTGCTCTTACTATATTTTCTGAGCCTTTGAAAATAGGAGCAAAATCTCAGGTCTTAAGCCATTCTTAAGCATTAAGAATGCTTTATTTCAGCTTTGTGCCAGAAGCTAGTAAAATTAATTGCACTTTTTGCTTATGGCAGATTTTATTTATTTTATTACTTTATGAAGAAATTTGTTCTTAATAATTTTCTCTGTAGGGAATAGGAAGACATTTGTTTTCATGAGGATCATTTTTCTTTCCTGGGGATCCCAAAAGCTACATAATAATATTTAAAAAAAAAAAAAAAAAAGCTTTAAAAGAATATAAAAAATTTTAAAAGAAGGATATATCCATTTCTCTCACTGTGAAATACCATCTTTTTTTTCAAGTACTGATAGCCAATCGGTTCTTTCAATTCCCCAGCATTTCAATAACAGCATGAGATTTGCAAAGGCAAGAGAAAACAATACAGAGCGAAAAGTACTGATTAACTTGTGGTGGCTCATTGAGCCAGAATGTGGTCCCCTACTGCGCTGCCTCTAAAAATCTTAAATCATCTTTCCCTCCTCCTAGAAACATGCAGAATAATTTGATCTCTCAAGGTAACAAAGTTAATTCCTTTTTTCCAAAGTAAAAAGGTTAAAAAGTTTCTTATGGGTGGAGGAGCTTGATACACTGCATTTTTAATTGTACAATCTAACTAAGGATTCCATCTGTACTCCACTAAACACAGCTATTTTTTACAAAATAGCCCCACAGGTTCATGCTAAAAAAATATGTTCTACCCAGTCCTACTTTACTGCGGTTTTCTTTACTACTAGTTCCAGCTCTTAATTACTAAATGGTATCCAAAGGGTGGTGGTCTGATTATTTTACACCTTGCCCCCCGCCTTTTTTTTTTTTTTTTTTTTTTTTAAGTACTGATCTGATCTGACTAATCCTAATCCATTAAATGAATATATATACATGGTATAGTGGTGGGTTGACCCTGGCTGGCTGTCAGGTGCCCACCAAAGCTGCTCTATCACTCCCCTCCTCAGCTGGACAGGGGAATGAAAATATAGCAAAAGGCTCATGGGTCAAGGTAAGGACAGGGAGAGATCACTCACCAATTACTGTCAGGCAAAACAAACTCGACTTGGAAAAAATCAATTTAATTTATTAGCACTCCAGAGTAAGGTAATGAGAAATAAAACTAATTCTTAAAACACCTTCCCTTCCACTCATCCCTTTTGCCTGCACTCAACTTCATTCCCAATTTTTTTTAACCTCCTTCCTCCCAACAGGGTTTTTTCCCCTCTTAAATATGTTATCACAGTGACACTACCACCGTCTGATTAGGCTTGCTACAATTTTACATGAATATAGCTCTGCATATGTTCTGCCTCCATTTTTTTTTTACCAGAACTAATATTTCAAATACTTGCTCCTTGTAATGTGCCATCTGCAGAGTCTTCAGGGTCACACAGCATTTTATGTATTCCCTTAGCAGATAGATGTAATTTACATAAGGAATTTATGAAACATCTACGTAAGCAGACTCAAATTCATATTCATACTCTTTGCAACACTTTTGCCACTAACATTCCATCTAACAGAAATTCATTTTCCCCCAGGAAACTGAATCCAATCATTTAAACGCTGTTTAAGCTAATTATTGGAACTGAACACTCATACGGGGTAAATCCACCCTTTTCAATAGAAGTGAGCCAATTTACTTCAGCTCAACAGCTGCCTGTTGTGTTTTATTTGAATAAATGCCACAGACATCTCTCCAACGTTGATAAAACTTGGATGGTGAGAGAGGAAAACTAAGGGTTAAATGCAGTTGCTGCAAATTAAGGGCTGCAAAATCTGCCAGTGTGTTGCCATCTCTGAAACCACATTAAAATTGCCTGAGAGCAAGTGTCCCCAACTTTGAGTTTCAAGAACCCTTGAAGCAGAAGTGGAAAATCAGCTTACAAAGCCAGGCAGATAAGGATAATTTTTGTTCTTAGGGTATAATAGAAGATGTAATATCATTATTAGTGTTGTAAAAAGATAAAGGAAGAAATGTACATTGAGCGTATACAAGGATTATAGGAGGAAGGCTCATTATAGGAGAAAGCCTCAACTGTGAAAAGTATCAAGGAAGGTCTTTGGTTCAAGAGCTTACCTGGACATGGACCAGATGCAAAATACTTTTCTCTGGCAAGAGGAGCAAAGACCTGGATGTTCTTCAGAGTTAAAGCCCATTTGTACGTACAAATGTGGGTGGATGTGTATAAAGGAACTGACGTGCCCTATTTCGGCTTCAAATATGATTCATCAACTTAATATTCTTCCACTTCACACATATCTACTGATGATTCACACCTTTGGAAGACTATGTTAGATTTTGGCTGAACATTCAGTACAACAAAATCCAAAATGTTCTTTAGGATTTCCTACCACTAAAAATGCCACGGTGATTCTCAACACAAAAGTTCCCAGTCACTTTGGATTTACCAGAGTGGGCACAAAACTCCTTCTTTCAATTAATAAAACGCATTGAATAAGATGGCTGAACACACACAAAACTTCTTTTACATATAAAACTCCCCACAAATCCTTTTGCAAGTATATTTTTCCCTTTTGACTCACAGCATAAAGCAATAGGATACGCCACCAACACCTCTGAAGAAGCAATAGCCCTGTCCAAGGAAATGAAACTCCCTTGTGAGGAAAAACCCAAGTACACATCGTTCTTAAAAGGAGGTTTGAACATATCTCCATAGGGTGAATGTCACTTACCAGATCTGTGGAGTTCAAATGCATAACCAGAAGTACCTGCAGAAGGAAAAAAAGATTACGTTAGTATTCTAGAGAAAAGCATAGAGAAATATGAAAAAAACAGTGCTCTAAGCAGTAAAATCATTGCTAGGGATGCACTAGGGTTTGAGCTTTGCTTCGACTGGGGAAAAAAAGGTGGAGGGAGGCTGCTTTGCCTAGGTTTTTAATCCAGTTATACTACAGAGAGGAAAAGAGGGCTTCAGGGACTGCATCCTCCTAAAAGCATTTAAATTAGAAACAGGTAAAGACGTCTGCACTCATAGCCTTAAGAGGAAGGCAGAGTTCCTTAAAATGACAGAAATAATGAGAGTCTGCTGTTAAGGCACTGAAAATGCTTCAAGTAGAGCACCCCAACTTGTCACAGCTGAGGGAGCTGGGTACCAGTTGCTATTCTTACTTTGCAATTATATCAGCTGTTGGAGTATCTGGAGCAGAACGTTTAAGCAAAACCTCCCTCCCCATGATAGGTATCAGGGGCTGGGTTCACCTCCATGACTGAGGACACCTTTACCACTCCATGGCTGTGTTCAGTAGAGAAACACAGGCTCTCCAGAGGGGTAAATCCTTTCCAGTCAAGGGAGGCACCTTAGCTAGAGCAGGTGAAACATCTCCCCTGCCCTGAGGCTCATGTAGCCCCACTGAACAAATCCAGAGGTAGCCACAATGCTCTGAGACCAAAAGCACCCCTTTCCTAGAAGGAAGAAAGAAAATGAAAAGCCCCACACAAGGCACAACGTTCCACATAATATTCAAAAGCAAAAAGTAGGACTTTGTCATGATCATAATGGGAATAAAGGGCCATGTCAGCCCTCAAGGGAACACGTCTTACTCTGTTTATTCGTGGCAGGAAGAATCCCCAAAGCCCACCAGCCACAGCATCCCCAAGCACAGACGCAGAGAGAGGGCAGCCCAGAGAGGTGTTCTGCAGCAGCCTCTCAGGGGCAACACTGCCAAAAAAGTTTCTGTAAAATCTGACACTACAGGGAATGCTCTGCCCCAGAGAACCCGGGAAGGTCTCAGCGATGCTTAGAAATGAGAGATGAGTCAATGCCTATTGTTAGAAGAGCAGCACACCCCGCTAGAGTCCAGGTTTGTCTAGAAAATATGAGGCACAAAAATGCCAGCAAAGGTTTTTTCCATCTCTCTGCAAAACATCACGGTGCCTGATGGCTGAACTAGCCTCCCTGCCTGTTTACTTACCCTGAAGATAGGACACTACATCACTTGTTTTTATAGAAATAACAAATAGCTCAGTAGGAAGGAAACCCTTAAAAGCAAGAGCATCCCTTAGCATTGTTAAACTGCTGTAAAGGAACCTTAGAAGCCACAAGCAAATCTGTGATCTTAATTAAAATGCCCTACCTGTTCTTCTTCCAATCCTAATCCCAGAATTTTATCAGCCAAACAATTTTAAAACCACACAATTTAATCTACAATCCTGAACTATCTCCACTTCTTTCAGAGATAATTTGTTGCTGTGACAAGACTAGAAGAGATGACATTTTGTTTATGGTTAAGATCACATTGATATGGTCTTATTGTTCCTGTTTGGAGTTATGAGATACTGTTTTCACTTATCACACAATATTGCTACTCCAGGAGCTCAAAAGTTTTGTATAATCATCAGATATTTCCTGTTTTTTCTTGCATGAAATTATTAGAGGTTTTCAGATCTTTAAATAATAAAGCATTCAGCATTAAATATAAGACTTACAGGGAACTGAAAGAGTTCAATACAGCATAACATGTGTAATAATCAGCTTTAGGGAGGTGGAAAAACAACCTTATTGTTAAGGGATTTTAATGTTGGCACATACTTAGCATGCAAATACAAATTCATGCACATTGTTAATTTGTCTGCCTCACCAATTGCTCCACAATATTAAATCTTTCCCATTAAACAGACCTTGGCAGGTTTCTGAAAGCACTTCCTTCCAAGGAAGTTGTTATTAGATGGATACTCTTGAAAAGGTTCCAGCAGCATCTCAGCTACATTGGCATTTCCAGAATATTTATGGACATGGAAGAACTCAGTGTTGGATGCAGCTCAAGATGCAATTAACATACTCAGAAGAGAAATTAAAATTGTATAAGGTACAACTGTATTGATTGAGTGAAACAATGACACATATTCCCACTTCTGAAAAACCCCTTTTTCCTTCAGAGCCTCCTCTCCCTGGAAGAACTTCAGTGACCAGGAATCAGGGTGACTTTACATAAACGCATCGTCATATTTCAGAATAATGGCCCTACATATCAGAGGAGCAATGTCAAATTCAGGTTCCAGAATGCTGGAGTAGTAGTGATGTTATTAGGGCTGCTGTTCGAACTCCATTGCAGATTAATGGCTTTTCTTCCAGTAAAAAGACATTACAAAGTCCATAGCCAGGTGCTTGCACAGGCTCTAAGAAGAAAAGAAGGCCTGGGGCTATGTTGGTATTTGGGGAAACAAATCAGAGTACAATGTCAAATTGTTCCTCATGTAAGTGAGTCAAAAACAAATGCAGAAGACGTGAATCTATATCATTGTTTGCTATAAAAATCATCGCATAGAGCTCTATAGCCTGTATATATGCCATATATATAGCTATAGGATTACTTCTGGTGGGAATGAAACGTCCACAGGCAGTACGTGCACAAGAGTGATTGCAGGATCAGAAAGCTGAAAGAATGAGGTCTGCTTCGCCTGAAGAGCAGGGAGAGGGCATTGCAGCAGCTTTCTACTCGGGAACAGGCTGCTGGAATGAAGCAAAGAACCAGTTCCCATTGCCCCTGATGGGTGGGACACAAGCAGGAAAGGGCCAAAACTGCAGTTGGAAAAGACTGAAGTTAGATGCAAGGAAAAAGAAATAAACACCACCACCCCCAAAAACTTTCTAATATTAAAAACAGCAAAACAATTTTCTTTTCCCAAATGTGAGGGGTGGGAAGGAAGAACTGATTTTTATCTTTTTTTTTTTTGTGACCATCACACTGAGCATGTTGTTTGTGCCTAGCTTGATGGCAGCTTTTCCTCCTCTCCTTTAGATCTGAAGGGCCACGTTCCTCAGCCACCATATCCTGACATCTCAGCAGTTGTGCTTTGGTTTGATTTTGTTAATGTTTTTTAAAATTGCTTTTAATTACTTGGCTACAAGCCTCAAGGTCACTGACTAGACAGTGGGTCATTCCATTCATATTTCCATATGACTCCACAAATTTGTTACAGATTTTACGATTCCAAAACTCAGAGAACAAATTCATCAGACAGTTCTCAGTAAAAAAAAAAAAAAAAAAAAAAGCTATTCTAATTGGAAGGGTTTGTGCTGTTAATGCCTTGGCTTACTGCTGTAACTGATTTACAACTATTGATTCATATTGTGAGATGCTTTATGAAATTAGTTTTATCTTTGTCTAAAAACAGTGCTATCATGCAAAGCCTCTCATTTTCACACAAAGCAGATCCGAAGCGTATTTCATTAGTTTCTCAAAGGACATTGTTTCCATTGTGATTAATGACAGCAATGTAATAAGGTGGGGGGGTTCCAAAAGAGATATACTTTACTTTTATGTCTTACCATTAAAAGAGTCTTGGCTTTAAAACATATCTTTTATGTATTCAAACAAATCACAGAACGATGTGGGGTTGGAAGGGCCAGCTAGTGGGGTAGAAAAATACTACCTTAGGTGAAGTTGATATTCTGTTTTTTGTTCCCCCACTGACCCCTGAAGGGATGCTCACCACTTGGAGCATGTGTGAAACCAGTGCCTACTGGGAAGCTGTGAAGATTTCGAGAGAAGTGAGACCTTTATTTATGACCTTTACTTTCATCTACCTTTGAATGCTAATTTAAAAGCACAAAGTTATCACCAGATTAGAACATGAATAATGGCAACCTGATGAAGACCTTTCTAACGTATTTGACAACGCACAGGTTAACTTCCATTTTCAGTTCAATTTCAGGTTGGGTCAGTATCTGTCTCCTGGGCCAAGAGCCATGTGGCGTGGTATCGGTACTCGAGCACTACATTAACATATATAACCTATACATGTTCTGTATCAAGTGTCTCTGCCTTTACAATCAGACACACACCACCACCGACGTGATGTAAAAAAGGGATTTCTCCTCCCCAAAAATGAAGGCAACTGTTTTTCCAAGGAAAGGCCTGGACTAACAAAAAAAATAAAAAAAAAAAAAAATCATAGAAACCTTTCTACTTTTTTTCTGAACAGAAAACCCAGAAATACTGAGCAGTTTTCTCTCAGGCTGCTTCTTACTGTCTTGGGTAGTTCAGGCAAGGGACCGAGTATAAATCCACCACAGCCTTGTACCTACACTACAAACTGAAATATATAGCTCTGGACTAGTATAGCTTACAAGTGAGTAGACTAACAATAACACTTCATGCTAGGTATAGAAATAGAAAATAACGGAGAGAAAAAAACCCACAGAGAGTATAAGTGTGGAAAAAATGAACATTGCAGAATTAAAAACATGTAAAGAGGAAATTTTAGAACTGAGGTCACCCACTCAAACCCCTAAAACTTCATTGATACTTTCAGTAAAATTCTTCTTCCTAACAAAAGTTTTTCTAACATGATTTTTGCTATGATTTTCTTGTTTATCTACCAGAAATTCCATCTTGGCTTGCTCAAGGTGACAGAGGAGGTGGTGAAACTGAAAGGAAGACCCTCACTCAAAGATATGGACCCCTTTAAAAAAAAAATAAAATAAAATAAAATCAATCAATCAATCAAAAATACTGCCCTGAGCTGATATTTCACCGATATACTCCAAATATGACAGTTTGTTATGTGCCTAATTTTCCATGCATACATTACCCTTACTATACAAATTAATATTTGCAGATTAACCGTGGCACAGATGCAAGTGCTCAAGTTGGTTTCCTGGGGCTCAGCTAAGATCCCTCAAAGCTTATTTGCTGAAGCACACTGGCACTGAGCTAACAGCCTAAGCCAGAGGCATTTGTCCACTAATAGCAGGGGAAATAGTATCAGATACCCGACAGTTAAAGAATCAGAACTACCAAACAAAGGTCCTCTTCTGACCAAGACTTAAATTCCTTAGGCAAAGCAGAAGCTGCTTCCTTAACAGAAAAAAAAAAAAAAAGGAAAAAAAAGAAATACATCGCAATTAAAATGTCATTCCCCTGGAAGAAGATCAATGGGCCATACAAAGGCAGAAGAACTGCAGCTGGAACTGTGAGCAGTTTGCCCCAAGTGTTAAGAAAGATTCAGTCTCCCTCTTCAATTTTTTTCTCCTGCTAAATGCCTTGAGTTTCAGCTCTGCCATCCTCATGAAGGGGGATAATTCCAACAGGGTTGTCTGTTCAAACAGAGACTGCTCACACGTGTGATGGTGTTGAATCACCCTCCTGCTCGCTATTGACTTAGCAGATAAATGAAGGAGAAGTGGCACCCACAAGTGTTTAGGTAACAAGCAGTTAGTTTTTGATGGAGAATCTTGTAGCACCAGTCGTATGCTCCACTTTGACAACTCCTCCAAACACGACACCAGCAAATACATTTTTCTGTCCATATGTGCCAACATTATTAATGATTCCTTTATTTTTAAACAAGAGTAAAGATATCTAAGACCAAAGTCAATGATATATTTGCATCTTTCACGCAAGGAATACATATAACATATGAAAAACCAATCCAATCAAAAGCTTCAGTTGGCTATAATTAACTACATTTAGCATATTATGAAAAACCCTGAGACCCTCAATAAATGCAATACAATCCATGCTTTTCTTTCTGTGCTTTCTTTTCCTTTCTCAGTTAGTTTTGCTTTAAGGATTCTGTGTCTCAGGACAAGAGCTTGTCTTAAGAGACTTAAGAGACTATAAAAAAATCTGTCATTTCCAGATTTGTTTTGGCTCACCCTGGAATACACTCTTGACATTTTTACAGAGCACCACATGAGTAGCAGATCAATCAGCAGGAAACGTTTGGCTCGCTGGCCATTAGGATGCTTTATTTCATTACTTTTGAAGCAAGTTACACTATCGGTGGGTAAAAGTTATAATTAATATTTCATAATTAATACATAAGCAGAAAGAAAAGGAGAGCAGTGGGTCAGGGTTTGCAGTTTTGATGGCTGCTTTCTGAGGACTGAAGGTTCACCAGGATTTTCAGCTGTTTTCCTTTCACATGGCTTGCTTTCAGCCTTCCTAGGGCAGCTTTATAAAGGACAGAAGCTAATTAAGAGACTTCTCTTGAAATTGCCTTTCAACTTCAGTAAGTGAGGAGCTATTATTTACAGGCTTTTCTTTTCCTTTTGAGCCACCAAGGACTTTGCTTTCACTAGTTCTCAATCTAACAGCAAACCTGCTGGAACAGTGTTGGGATGGGAAACAAAGAACATAAAAGTCACAAATATGATGCTTATTAACAGGCATGGAGAAAGAAAAAAAGAGTAGCAGCATGGGTTATAACTTCGTAATTTCCCCTATAAAAAGTTTTTTTGCTGTTTGTTGTTTGTTTTGTGGTTTTTTTTCTTAAGGACAAAGAATTTTTAAATATACTAACACCTGAACAGAGCCCAAAGCATCAGATTTACAGGCGAATGGTACGATTTATAAATGTCAAATTAGCCCTTCATCTCACCACTACAGAAAATACTTATCGTTTTATTTTAGAAATCTAGTCACTTCTGTAATAAGCCTTTGGTCTGTACCAAGGGAGGAAAAATCCTCAGAGCTGAACAAGCCGTTCATGCTACAGGAGAAGGGTGGGGTGTCACCGGGGAGCGGCGCTGACAGGCCCCGTCGGAGGCAGAGCTGGCACAAAGAGGCGCTGCAGCAGAGAGCACTTATGGGCAGAGGGTACATTCTACACTTGGACTTTGTGAAGAGTCACGGTGTAATCCTAAAGCAGCCCTATAAACAAAGGCAAAGAGCCTTAAGATCAAGTTCAGGATATGTTTTAAAATCTGTGCAATGCTTTAGCCTTTTAAATTTACCAGCCAGAAGATGCAATCAAATCTGAGCACGTGAAATTATCCAGCCAGACCCTCCTGCCCCTTTATAATCCACCTGGATGGACAGTACAGAGCTTGCAAGCACATTTCCTGAGGGAATCTGCCAGATATTTTTTCTTTTTAGCTCCAGCACAGGGTCTGTAATATCCCATTCCTTTTGCCTTCCACGTGCAGGCACAGAGCCTTAGACAGCTCTCGGCCCTTCGGGAGAGATCTCCTCTGAAGGGAAAAGCTCAAGGCAGAGCACCAAATTTCTCTGTGAAAACACAGAGCAAGAGATAAACAGATTCATTTCCTCTGGGCAATGTCAGGCTGCAGAGTTTCTCTTTGTCCATATTTACAAACACGTGCATGGAAATAACAATAACGCTCAACCCTGTTTTTACTTTTCAAGAGGTGAACTATATAAGATTTTGGAAGCCTTAATTTAGGTACTAAAAAAAAATTTCAGCACGTTTCTCTCATGACATTTTCTCTGTGCAGACCCAGGGTGTTACCTGGCTCCCCTTCAGTTGTCTCCCAGGTTTTGACATCTCCCTGTGGAAGAAGCACATCACGTGTCCCTGGGGAAGGGCCAGGCCCACTTGGACCTTCATGCCATCTGGCAAGGAAAGTGTTTGGAAAACTGTATCTATGAGAACTGAAAATTGGAAAGAAAACTCTTCAATCCTAAGAGAACAAGCTTAGATACTTGGTGGCATAATGTAACTCTAGATTTGGGATTGCCTAGAGAGACTATAAATTGGAAAGGACACTAATTTTTCAGCTTTATGGAAAAGAAGAAAAAAAAAAAACTACGCCTGACA
>JAOXNG010000002.1:2336739-2347609 GCA_028566535.1 Scolopax minor
CTGGAGGTAAAGGCTCTCCTGCAGGTCAGTCTGGCTGTGGCGAGCTCACAAAACTAGAGCGGGTTTTGCGGCTGCTGGCTCACAAAACCAGAACCATTTGGGGAACATGGAGGCTGAGTGTGCAACCTGTTTTCCTTGCTACAGGTGATGAAAATGGTGATGACGCTGACAGCAGGGGAATCGGGCTGCATCCATTACGTCAAGCGCCCGGGGGCAGTCTTGGATCCGGGCTGTGTGATTGCCAAGCTCCAGCTGGATGATCCCAGCAGGGTTCAGCAGGTGAGAAGTTGTGGGAAGCGCAGATGTTCAGTGTGTTTTTAATAGGGGAGTGATGTTGAGAGTAGTACAAGATGGTCCTGTGTTCTCAACCCATTTCAGATTTGTGCGTTCTACTGGAATTGTTACTTTACCATTTATTTGTCTCAGATGAGGAGTAGGTGGTCGTCTCTCTGATTCAGGCTAAGCTTATGTTCTAGTCTTGTTCTCTTAGCTCAGTGCTATTGTGGATACACGGCTGTCTAGGGGATTGGAGGTTGGGCAGATTTTTCTGTATGCTTTATTTCTGTGCAAGTTTATTTAACTTTTTTAAATCATATATTCTTCTCTAAGTGACCCTCTTTGGGAGAACGGGAGTTGATATCCCAACTCCAAGTGTTGGGCCCCAAGAAGGCAATTGTAGCAAATCTGGAAATATGAAAGAAGTAGGACATGGATCTTTTTAAAGGTGAAAAGCAAAGAGATATATTCATTTAGAGATGGTAGGTTTGGATATGACCGGTGGCGGTGGAAGGGAATCTGTTGATCCTTAAGCAACAGCTAATTGAAAACTGTTGGAGATAGTCATGCAGGAGGTGGAAAGTGATTGTCAGCACCAAACTATTGACTTGTCCTCGCTTTTCTTTGAGACTTTTGGTCATCCTGAGTCTAAACAATGAGATCAATTGTAACGTATTTGGGAGAGAGGCTGGAAGCTTTTTCTGCGGGTCTGCACAACACAGAACTGTTGGAGATCAAGCTCATAACTTTTCTGTCTCTCAATCAAGCACATTTTCCACTCTGGAAATTTTTCCAAGTTAAATCTTAGACTCCAGTGAAGGGTAACTGGATGTCAGTGTGCAGGAGGGTTAGTGACACTCTGCTCTGTTTCCAGGCTGAACTGCACACAGGTACCTTGCCACAGATCCAGAGCACAGCACTTCGAGGTGAGAAACTCCATCGCATCTTCCATTATGTCCTGGATAACCTGGTCAACGTGATGAATGGGTACTGCCTGCCAGAGCCCTACTTCAGCAACAAGGTACCTGTTACTACATCTTCTTTCCGAGCAAGGGCTCAATTTGATTTTCTTTCTGACTTCCTTATAGTCAGTCTCACCACAGAGTGAAGTGGGACATCCCATCTGTGGCACCCAAAGCAAAGACAAAGATCTTTACTGCCTGTGCTGCAGCCTTGTAGGTGGGAGCTGTGTGCGTAGCCAGCTGGGGTAGAAGTCCCAGAAGGAGGAGGAAAGAAGGTGGATGAACCTGGGTCAGCTGTTGGTGGAAGACAGCACAGCAGCTTTGCCATCTATTCCAGTTCTCTCTTTTAATCCCTGGACTAGCTGTGTGATAAAAAGTGGTGAAAATGACCTCAGTGAAAAGCCTTTCCTCTTTTTCCTTCTTATTCTTGTCTTCATGCATGTCTTTACGCCAACTTGTCTCTCTCTAGGTGAAAGGCTGGGTTGAGCGATTGATGAAGACACTGAGGGATCCGTCTCTGCCTCTGCTGGAACTTCAGGACATCATGACCAGTGTTTCTGGACGGATCCCACCCAATGTAGAGAAGTCCATCAAGAAGGAGATGGCCCAATATGCCAGCAACATCACGTCAGTCCTTTGCCAGTTTCCCAGCCAACAGGTGATCAATCATGCTTAGAGGAGTAAAAATTGGTTTGTGTTGGGGCAGAGAGAGAGAAAGTTCCTTTAAATTACCTGGAGGTCAATGTAACATGAAAGACATGTTTGAACTTGGGATCTTCATGATGAAAGTTACTTACCTGTATCACTTAAGCTTAAAGGCTTCCCTCCTTTACTTATGCTTTAGGATTTGTGTTTCCTGCTCATTACAACTTTAAACAAGTGGTTTGGAAGCAGTTTAATCATATCAGTGGCCTTGTGGACATTTATTTCTTTGCTTTGTGTCTGGTACACGTGTTGCAGTGCAGTTTGTGGTGCTGTCACAACCTTAAAAAAGAGTGAGTGCAACTAAGGGAGGCCTGATTGGATAATGAGATGCTGGAAGATGATTTCTCCAGTATACTATATTGTGCATTGATTTTTATCTCATTGTCAGATCATTAAATTCCTTAGCAGTTTAAGGCTTTGGCCTTTGCTGGAGTCTACTGGAGCTTTGGTCTGGTCTGTTCTTGGCTGATTGTTTGGCCAGATTGTCCCATCCAGGACCAGGACTGTCACATGTTTGCTCTCTTGCAGATTGCCAATATCTTGGATAGCCACGCAGCCACCTTGAACCGCAAATCGGAGCGTGAGGTCTTCTTCATGAACACTCAGAGCATTGTGCAGCTGGTACAGAGGTGAGTTATTTTCTGGGGTACTCCCTAACTCTTTTGTGGTTTTGGTTTTTTTCCCCTCTGCTGCTTGAAAGACCTGAGCCTGCTTGTCTTTATTCAACTGGTTTTATTATGCTCAGAGTCTAAATCACTAGGAATAAGCTGCATAGTTCCCTCAGGGAGGTCAATGTGTGTGTGGCTCCTGGCTTCCTCCTTTCCCCTTTATATGAAATAAAGATTTAACTTCTGTCCTGATCCTGATTCATGTCTTGGCCATTTCACCAAGCTACTGGTGTGTGTTATGCGTTTCAGTGTCCAGGGTTTTGAGTATTTTTAGAAGGAAAAGGACATTTGATGCAAAACATGAGCTGTGCTGCCCTACAACACTCATGGCAGGGGCTGTGCATTCACATAACAATTGAGGTTTTCAGAACTAAGTATGGTTCTTTCCATAAAAAGGCTTGTGTTGAGTGTTACTCACTTGCAGGTGTTCAGAAGCAGGGCCATGCTGGTCTCACTTGGTGCTAGGTTTGACTTCTTTGCTTCTGCAGGTACCGGAGTGGTATTCGGGGTCACATGAAAGCAGTGGTGATGGATCTGCTTCGTCAGTATCTGAAGGTGGAGACTCAGTTTCAGCATGGTGAGTCTCTAAGCACGTTGAGGGTTTGATTTCTGAAAGAATCACAGCTGGTCCCAGAAGGTCCACATGGATCCCTTCAGGAAAGGTTGTCCTAACTTTAAGGTGAGGCTGAGCTACATGGGTTTTTTTCCAAAGCTCAGCCAGTCACATCCTGGGTTTTGTAGAGGAGCTTATGTCCAGTTTGAGATTTTGTGGTAAGAGTGCTCATAATGGTTACGACAAGCAAATGACAAACTCCACCCCAAAGCTGTCTGTTCTGCTGGTTTGCCACTGCTGATATATATATATATATATATTTTACATCCTGTCTCTTCTTACCCACAAGCTCCCATATGAGCTTGGGATCATATGAGCTTATGATCCTTTAAGTGAGGACTTTTGCATGACTTGGGTATTCCACATGTAGAAGCTTCATATTGAAAGCTTGGATTTTATTTCCTGATTTATGAGCATCGGCAGAAAAATCAGAATCAGAAAAACTGTTTCAACTCACCACACTGTTTAGTTCTATCTTGCCTGTTTTTTAATTTCTATAGTAAGAAAATCAAGTGCAGTAAACAAAAAAGCCACCGAGTTAATTGTACCTGCTGTAAAATACCAGGGATGTGTTTGCTGTTCATGAGAACAAACCTGAGTTGTAATAAATGCCTTGCACTGCTGTATCCAGGCACAAGATGGCAATGGAGCACTGGCTAATTTTGATGTTCAGGCTCTTACAGGTAGTTCAGATTTTGCTCTACTTTTCTTTTGTCCTGTTCCACTACCTGCACCAGCCTAATGGTACTGCAGATTCGTTTCCACTCCAATTGCTGGTAGTAGAGGATAGTACAAGTCTTTTGGCTATTATTTTATTTTGGTTGTCTTTGAATGAGAGGCTGAGGTCACCATTCCTCTCTTCGTATTGCTCACAAAGGAGGTTTTTGGAATTGGAACTGTTTTACTGAGCTAGGATGTTTAATTAAAGTTGAGGGGGCTGCAGTGGGAGGAATGTCTCCTTCCCAGAATTGAATGTGTGGACTGTGCAAAGTAGATTCTCAAAACATACATATAGAAAACACGTCTAGTAACTTGCATTCCTTGATGTGGAAATATAGAGACTGGGAAAAAAATGTGCATTTCTGATTGCAGGTCACTATGACAAGTGTGTCTTTACCCTCCGTGAAGAGAACAAAAGTGATATGAATGCTGTTTTGAACTACATCTTCTCTCACGCTCAGGTCACCAAGAAGAACCTGCTTGTGACAATGCTCATTGTAAGTTGTCTGTTGGTGCTCTTGAAATTTGCTGCTGCTTGTAGTTGTGTGTTTGGTGTTCTGAAAGGTACCGAATTGACAGCTCTCATCCATAAAGGCCAGTTAGGACAAAAATGTTATCCCAAACCAGCCCAGGCAGAGGTTAACACTGAAATCCCCCACAACCACGTCAGCACTATGCAGGAATGGCCGTTCAACAGCACTGGATGGCCCTATCACAGTGACACACACACGGGGGGTGGTCTAACCCCAGGTGTCAAAGGACACATGGTCCTTTTTTGTCTTAGGCTTCTCATCCAAGCTCCAAGGATTGACACATTTTGTGACCCTCTAATAGTCCCAGAGTAGAGCAGGATCACTGCTTCCTTGCCAACATTGAAAGGAGTTGCAAACTTTTGAATTCCAAACATTTAAGTAAGTTTATGGTCTCTTTGTTATCCTCTGTATTTCATGTGCTTTTTTACACCCCATAAATTTACTGAACATTGACACTAATTAAATCTATTCTTGTTTTCGTAAGTTTTGATCAATTGTCTTAGCATCATTCACTGTTTAAAGGGACACACACATCTCCCTCAAATAAGATAAAACATTCTAGCATTTTATTGCCCTTACATACACCATCTACTGATTTTCATATAATTAGTAATCTGACCAGAAGTTTTTTGACTTACTTATTACCATTCAGGATTTTGGCTCTTTGTGGGGACAGCAAAGAAAGGCTTTGTAGGACAAAGGAAAACCAAAGACCTCCACCAGTCTCCTAGTGGTGACAGATTGTTGAGTATCATTTACAAAGAATTAAGTGCTAGGAATATATCAACTTTGGAACAATCATTTCATTCAATGTTAAAAAAAAAAAAAATTAACATCCCCCCCAAAAAAAAACCAGTAAACCCCAAACAAATATATTAAAACATATATGGACAAATAAGTTAGTAGTGACTAGCAACACGAGCGTAAGCCTGTCCTTTCCCTAAACTGGACATAATACAAGATTATTTGAAAGTCAAGAGAAACATTTAAAAGTCATAACTGGAAGCCTAAGTAAGTTGAAACTTGATTTGTGCATGATGCCAAGCATTCAGTGTGACACTGCAAGCACTGAAAGGAACACTAATCTTTTCAGACTGAGGGGCTACTGTACCTTTAAGTAACTATTAGATCTAGAATTTCTCACAGTGACTAGGCAAGTAAATTCTTCTGCCTTTATCTCATGTCTTTTAACACATTTAATGGGTTCTCATCCTTTGAGTCCTGATGATGTAGCTTTCCCACATGATGGAATGGAGCAGGAGTCCAAAGAATAGAATTTGGGTTTATGTCTTTAATACCCAAGGTATTCCAAAGCACTTCAGAAAATAATGAATGAGATGCCAGTGTTGCAGTGACTGTAGGTAACTATAAAAGTGATTACATGCCCAGCAGGAGTTCTCAGACAATATAACAGTATAAACAAATAGAACAAAACATTACTTTGTATTTCTGGCATTTGGGCTAGATGACAGCTAGTCAGTATGTTGCACTTTTGACAAATCTCTCTCAATTGCACTGTATATAATCTTATTTCAGCTATTTTTCTCTCCCTATTTGCATAGTCCTGTCACGTATACACATCTACCCTCATGTGAGTGTTAGTTATCTTAGATGTCGCTCATTACTGTTCCCCAAGACACAAATCACCTTTATTATTTCTCTAGTTTTTATCAGATTCCATCCATTACTTCTGACTGGATCTGCCCCTGGAGTTTCTCTCAGTGCTTGGGAAACAGTATATGGTTTTCCAATTGCTCTCTAAATGACCTTGCCATTTGGAAGCACCTCACAAACCTAGTGTCAATGCTACCTGTGCCCTCAGATTTGATCAGCACAGTCCGGTGGGGAGCACAGTGGGAACCTTTTCATTTCCAGCCTATTAATCAACACTGAAGATATTCTACTCTCCTTATACAATGGTTCTTAATACTTTCCAAGACACTGCCTCTTCAGATAACCTCCTTTCCCTATGATTTTTTTCTGTCTCTACTTTCTTTTACAGCTTTTTTTTTTTAACATTTCCGCATTTCAGAATCAAATAGCATGTTTAAATTTTTCCCCTGTGCAAGCCTACATCACTCTTACTGATAAAAGCCCATGGGTTGGTTTGGTTTTTTTTTTGTCACTTTTAGTTATGCTAATGTGAATGACTAAAACTAATCCCAAAAGCACCCCCAGCAGCTCAGTGCTGCGTCGCCATACTTTGCAAGAAGATCCCTCAGGACTGAAGTTAATGAAGGCCAAAGTCTGGCTGAGCAAAGGGCAGCATGGCGACATACAAATGCAGGCTAGGTATCTAGGCCAGAACCTACACATATCCCTCCAGGTTCCCAATATAATTATCTAGGGTTCCTATAGAAAGTAAGAATTCTGAGACGTCGGCCTCCTGTCAAATCCTGGTGCTGGCAGAAAGGGACCAATACCCAGACAGAGAAACACGTCCTCAGAGAGTACTGTCACTGGCAAGCCATTTCCTTAGGCTTTCTGAATACAATTTTTGTATTATTCTGTGATCCTGTTTCATAAATTGGGAAATGGAAGCTTGTAGTTATAAGGATTTAAGCTAAACAGGATCCTATTCACACCAAGTAAGGCTGAAATTTGGTTTTCATTGATGTAGCCTGGAACAGGACTGACCTCATAACTGAGTTTTTCCAGTTTTAACCCTGGTGCATAACCTCCCTTTCCTCAGGTTACCTTGAAGACAACAGGTTTCTTGACAATCTATCCTCATAAATCCTGGACCATGAAGATGCCTCAATGAAGCTAAAATAACTCCACTGCACTAAGTAAGTGAGATTTTTCACTTCAGGGTTTTTTTGTGCTTTTTAAAAATTTTAAATAAACTCCCTAAATTTTCTCTTCATTTTTATGTTTAAGGGTGACAGGCATCTCTCAATTCCAGAGCAAATAGCTTTCCCTGATGCTTTTCTCTTACACGGTATAACATTGTTTCCCTTTTATTCAAACTTGAATTGTTCCCTGTAGTGTCTGAACCACTCTTATAAGGATGAATTATCTCTTCTTCCAGTTGTCATGCATAATTTATTTTAATGTCATAAACACTTTGCTCTATTTTCTGTTTTATCTTGGCCACAGTAATTGTATTTACCCAATGGAAGATTGTGTCTTTGCCTATGTCTCTTTTCTCATTTTGTACAAGACAATCACAGGTTCACTAATTCCACATTGGCAGTTCTTCATCATTACTTCTAAATTTATTCTTCTGTGTTCTGTGCACCCACCACCTCGACAGCTCTTCATTTGCTGTTCTCCCCACAGCACCACAACCCAGGCTCTGGTGCAGCACTCCCCAGCCAGCTGTGGGAGGGGGAAGAGCAGCTTTTCATTAGGACCTAACATCATGGCTCCTGGGCCATAACTAGGCAGTTGCTGAGTAATATCAGGATTCATCAGGGAATAATAATTAATAACAACAGCTACCATCACTGGCCTTCTTTAATAGACTGTCTCAGGCTAAGGACTGGACTAAGGTTAGTCAGAGGTATGCCAAAAGGAAAAGACCTTCATTTCTAGTTAAGCGTTTTGTGGGAGATTATTGTGTATTCACATGACACAACAAATTCATAAAACTAATCATCTTTTTGCAGAGTAGCTACACACATTATAGAAGAGCTACTAAGAGCCCAGGTGAAGCACATTTTCATTACACTATGAGACCATTCTTGTAAAATCTCCACTTGCATAAAGAAGACAAACTTTATTGTTGAAGAGTAAAGTAACTGATGGTCTGACATTTGCAGCACTGGGATGCATTAACTAGGTATTTTACATGTTTCCTGATTTCATTAAGCTTTATTACTAGACTGTGCTAAAGTTTGCAAACTGTTAATTTTGGTGATCTACGATAAGTAATGAAATGAATGTTAAAACAACATTAAAAGGGAGAGCCATTCTTAACTGCAGAGCGTAGGAAGCTGCAAGCAGAACTCCCATTATCAGTAAATACAGCAGATTAAAAAAAAAAAATCCCTGTGTATTTGCTAAACCAGCCTCAGTGAGGTTTCCTTGCATTAATGAGGACTACAAGAGTTCAAGTTATTTTCTCCTCTTTACTTTCCTGGGCTTACCTGCTGTTGCTCGCTTTTATAATTGTAATGCCACTAACAAACTCCCTATTTGAAAGCTCACATATGCCATCCATATAAACCTGTGTACCCTATGGATTGCAGTGGAAAGTTTAGTAGCTGATAGAAGAGTATTTAGGAACGTGTGCTGTGACAGATCATTAAGAAGTCTGCTTTATGAAACTGACTGGTAATTTTATAAGCTGAATGTAAGTTCTTCAACTAAAGAAATCCTGAGGTGCTCAGAACATTCACCGTTTTAAACTGCATTATGTTCAGAAAAAAGAAAAATGAATGAGACCCCCTGAAGGAATATTACTTAGGTGCTTCAGGCCTCTTAAGAAGTTAGAGGCTTTTTCTTTCAAATCTTTTAACGTTTTGTCACTAATTACTGCCATTTTTGCAGTGTACTAAAATTCAGCAAACGGCCAACCCTGCTCTCTGACAACCACTATTTACCATTTGCATTTTCTTTTTCCTGTGATACCTGCACAGTCACACGTATCTTTTTCATTTCCAACACAACAGCCACAAGCTAAAATGTTGGGGTGGTATTTTTACAAGTCTGAATGACAGTAGAGTCCCTCCGGTAGGCAACACTGAAATCTCATTAAGCAGGAAGAGTGTCTAATGGTCACAAAATAAGAAGAGATAAAATCACCAGGCCTGTGAGGGGGGAAAAAAAAGGGGCAGGTGGGAAGATGAAAAGTTGGACTTTCAGGTGTAGTGGACTGATAGGGAGGCAGTTCTATTCTCTCACATTAAACCATCAGTTCCTAAAATAGAGAGAAATGCAATTCAGCATTTGTCATAGCAATTCAGAAGGAAGGGTACCAGAGCAGGGAACAGGCGAGAGCGATGGCTCCCTCAGGGGCAGCGAGGCTGGCAATCGGGGTGACACACACAGAGACAGGCCCATTCCTGAGGGGCTGGTCACAGACAGGGAAAGAATTAGCAGCTTGACCTCACCTATATAGTTATTCACTTGAAGACAATCTATACCTTTTTTTTTCTCCCCAATTCAAAATTATCTTCATTTTGACTTCCTGTGGAAGAAGAAAAATTCTGAATATCTAAATGCTTCATTCCAATGAGTTCCTCAATTCTTTCATACTCTTTAGTCATCCAAGTACTTCTGGAAACAACTTTTAGCAGCAGACCAAAACAATGGGTTTTTTCCAGCATGGTTTTCTTTGTTTTAACATACAGCCATGCTAAGTGCATATATTCAGCTTCTCTTTCCATAAAGAGTGAACATCACCTCTGCTAGAAGCCAGAACAGTTACACAAATTAAATTCCAGTTGCAAGAGAGACTCTGCGGGGCCCTTGGCTCCATGTTTGCCTTCCAAAGAGCAGCAACTCTCATACTAAATTAGTTTCCCGACAAAGCCCCGCTCAGCAGACAATCACTGCAGATCTGACTCCTAACACGGATTTTCACTGACAACAGAAGATGACAAAAAAAAGTCCCCAAGCATGGTAACAAGCCATCTGTCACTGTGTGCTGTTTCAGACAATTAGTTATCATGTATCATTCACACTAATTTTCAGCATTTCATTCCTACAGAAATACTCTGACAGTTCTTCTTCCATTTTATTCATGGGCGAACAAGGTTAATATTTTCTGAAGACAAAAACTAACTTAACTGTTTAATTTTTCTAGATATTCATTAACACATTTCTTTTAATCTAATACCTAGGTTTTGTGTAATTCTTAGAGCCAAAAATCCCTGATTAGCTGGAACAGCTTCAGAATGAATAATGTGAGAACGAGTTTTGTTTTATTTTCAAAATTCAAAGGATAGATTTAATTAAAATGCAGATTCTTTTCCAAAATTCCTCATAGTCCTTATTACCAACCTTCCCAATGCATATCAATTCTTGAAAAATTAACTCCCCTTCTTTAGCATCATTGGAGGGAAAAATATTTTGCAAATTAATTAGTGGCAGACATAATAGGTAAATTAATGGACATTAATTTTAATTTGCATTATATCATATACAAACCTAAATTCTCAGATTCTCCTCTGAGTTTTCTGGCTTTATCTGTAGCCATAAACAAAAAGAAAGCCATAGATGTGGAAGCTACCAAGGTCTGCACAAGCACAGCCCACCTTCACCTCCGTGATGCTGCTTACAGAGTCACCTGGCTTGGAAGGGACCTTTAAGATCATCTCGTCTGATTTATTGACCTAACACTGCCAAAACCACCACTAAACCATGTTCCTTTTCTCCAGGCTGAACCCCCCCAGCTCCCTCAGCCTCTCCTCATCAGACTTGTTCTCCAGACCCCTCACCAGCTCC
>JAOXNG010000002.1:2373407-2383602 GCA_028566535.1 Scolopax minor
CAGATGTGATTTCCAGCACCAAGATCCTCCAGCTGTCTGTGCAGGAGGGGTATAATCACAGGAACCCCCGGAGCCATGGAAGTTTCTCCTGGCAGCACCTTCCTCCTCCTCTCCTGCCCCTCAGCACTGGGTCACCAGGGGACGGGGCATTTCCAGGCTTCCCATAGAGCAAAGGACTGCAACCAAGCATTTAAGACCATGAGGATTACTCACCCCCATGACGTTGAACATGAATAATTGAGAAGAGGAAAAAGAATGAAAATTGGACAGCTCCTTCTCTAAAAGACAAGGTTTAGCACACATCTCCATGTGCAGCTAAAGTTGTCTCTCGAATGTCTATCTTTTATTAAAAATAATAGAACCTGGAAATATTTATCGAAATATCAAAGGAAATCAGGCAAGTCAAACTGATTTCTTTGGCTTGCAAAACACTTGATATGATGCCACTCCACGTCTTCCAGACAAAGGATTTTTCAGGATTTCAAGTAGTACCGTTCTGGTTTTGAATTATTTCTTGATGTAGTTCTGCTTTTGCATTTGTTAAGGTGCTGTGCCTATTTTTTTTTGGTCACCTAATGCTCCTCTTCACCAGCCAAAGTGTCCCAGACTGAGGAGAGAACCCCATCGTTCGTTTCAAAGGAGGAATAGCATCGAAACCTACACCATCCACAAACAATTGCTAACAAGGGTTTTTTAGTGAAATGGCATAATCTTCCATTACCATTTGACAGTCAGGTGCTGTCTGCAAATGTACAACAAAGATGCTTTCTAGAGGTGTACCTGATTCCCCCATAACACATCTGATGAGCAATTTTTATCCATATGCCTGAAAGGCCAGACCTTCTCTTACTCCCTTCAGACTGGACTTATTAGAAAATTTTAAGTATACCTTCATGATATTCCACCTAAGCATCACTCTCTCATTTTTGGCCAAAACAGACATCCCTTCCTCTTTTTCCATGCTAATATTTAGCAATTTTTTTTTTTTGCTCTTCAATTCCATCAGAGTTAAGTCACACTTAAACAGTGAGAAAAAAATTGCAGCTTTGCTTGTTAGTTGGCAGTAATCATTTTGAAGGATTTCTTATGCACCAAAGGAACACAGCCTTACCCTTTAATTGCACTTAATTACTATTGTATGCTCCCAAGCTGACCCTAGCAGACAGTCGAATTTTTTCACTACATTAACAATGTATTGACTCCTCCCTCCTGCCAATTGCCCAGGTCACCGAAACACTAAACACCACAAATCTGGGTACCATAAATCCAGAGTCTCCTTATGGGTCTCTCAGCAGAAGAAAATCACTATGCTTTTTTCTTTCCTGTATTAGACATGATTAAATCTTGTTTTCATTTGATGACAGGATACTTTCTGGTTTTACACATTTAATTTTACATCTGGAAACAGATGGGCTGATTTGCAATCCACCTCCTTTCAACTGGTAAATTTCCCATCAGCTTCAAGTTAAGGGAAACAAGGTCAAGTGCAAAGAAAACAAACCTGGTGTGATTTGCAAACAATTGCAAACCTCGGTGTTTCTGCTTCTCTGCACTTCTAAAATTTGTGATGTTCTTCATAAAGAAACTTTCTGTATTCTTTTAAAGCTCTCCTATGCATACAGCAGTTTTCTTCCCAATTAGCACCACTTACATATACAAGGTTTATAAACTGAAAGTAAGTCATAAAGTAAAATCGTTCCCTTTACTCCTGCCTGACGAGGATCAGCAGGCTTGTACGTTAAACAGCATCTCATAATTAGGGCTCACTTGTCTTTCTTTAAATACTTTTAGTTAAAACAAAACACAGGCAGCCCTTGCGCCCCACAGAGTCTCAGCTTTTATGTGTCTTCATTGCCTTCCTCAGACACAAGAGAAGAAAATAATTCTTTTCACTTACTTTGCGTTCCCTGCACTTTATCACTTCTTCCCTTCACTTGTTCCACATTAACAGTTTCAACCATTCACCGGTGAGAAACCACATCATCCTCAGACTCAGATGAGAGAGCTGTTAGAGTCTCTGAACTCACGCTAGCCAGGTTTTGAATCTATAAAGTTTACATTTTCTTGGGTTTTCCTTTCAGCACCCAGAAGGGATTAAAACTAAAAAGCAAAACTTTCAAAATGACACATGATCAGTACAAAAATACAGAGCTCTTTAGGTTATCAGAAGTTCCCAAGAACAGGTGCATACAATATTGTGGGAGTTGCCAACACTTCACTGAACAGCTGAATGCCTGCAAATAGGTGGAAAAAGGAGGAAAGTATTCCCAGAAGAGAGGAGAGAAGATGATGAGAGGAAAGAACCAGCACCTTCAGACAAGGTCAAAAGAAAGAATACTTCTCGCTGTCATCTAATTAGGTCTCAGGGGAAATCAGTAATAAATTTAACAGTGCAAGATGGAGGCATGCAAAGAGCGATTCGGTACGATGATGGCAAATCAGAGAATGTGTGCTTCCCAAACTGGCAACATACTTGCTTACTAAAAAGCTATTTCCATGTCTTCAAGTAGAGGTTTTGGGTTTTTCCCTTTTAATATTGTGTGATTATTTCAACAGCTGTGCACTTGCCTAGAGTTGGCCACAGAAACTCCCCGTGTTGTGAGCAGCTAAGCCTATTCCATTTCAGTCAAACATTGCTAGATCCTGAATCTGCAGGATACGTCTACTTTAAACATACAATATTCTCCATGAAGTCTATTCAAAAATGTTTTCACAGCTCTGTTGAGTATGGCAATCCCTTAACTATTACTAAAGCCTATTCATCATGATTTTTGGCATGCCAGGACAACATCATGCTGTTTCTCTGGTATATCCAGAGAGATGCTTCTTTTTCTTCTTTGTACTTCTCAACGGCATAATAGATAATCTCAAGTTGCACCAGGTAAGGGTTTGATGTACTTTAGACTTTGGGACAATAGTTTAGATTGCATATTAGGAAAACCATTCTACACTGAAAGGGTTGTCAATTATTGGAACAGGCTGCCCAGGGAAGTGGCTGAGTCACCATCCCTGGAGGTATTTTAAAGACACGTAGCTGTGCTGCTGAGGGACATGGTTTAGTAGTGAACTTGGCAGTGCTAGGTTAACGTTTAGACTCAATGCTCTTAAAGGCCTTTTCCAACCAAAATGATTCCATAATTCTCTAATTACGCCTTCACTATGACCACCCCAAGGGTCAGTACACTAAAATGCCCATTACAGGGCTTTCAAGAGGTTATGATGACCTCGCTCCTCTTGTTTTGCTGGGAAAGGAACCAGGCATCACAGGGAAGCCCTAGCATCCAAGATCCTGACTTTTCTATGCTACACTGCACTTTCTGAAAATAAAAGAAATACTCCTCTGTACCATATGAGAGATTATCCCGAAATGACATTCAGTGCATTATACTACATTTATGTAAATACAAGGTAACATGCTGTGCAATCACACCCAGGCTTTCCTTGAATATAAAAGAAACATTATAAATTTATTTATTTCCAGTATAGACAGACTCAGGTGAAATGTTCACGTTGGCAAAAAGGGCAAGATTCAAGAAGCCATAAGAGAGTCAAGAGCAAACAAGGATGGAAAAAGGCAAATGAGAGCATGGAAGTAACAGAGGGAAAAAACAAAACCCAGACCAGCATAGCCCAGGGTATATTTGGTAAGATTTCAAGCAGGCAGTGGTAGCAGGAGGTAAAAGGCCAAGAGGGACATGCAGAAGGTTGAAAGTGAGGTGAGAAACAGATGTGCTCTGACAGTGGAGACTGTGTGTAAAGATCCAGGGAGGAAAGAAGCCCTAAGCTGTCTTCAGTGTGTCTGTGGAAAAACTAACAGAGCTCAGGGAAAATGGAAAGATAGGGCCAGGAGACATCACTGGTGTCCAGGTTTATTCAGGTGTAAAAGATAAGGATAGTTTAAGGGATTTCATTGTTTGAACTTCTCAAAAAGGTCCTGCAATGTCAACATGTTCACTGCTTGCCGTAAACGTGACATCATCCCTTGCGGTGTCTGCGAAGCCTTTGCTATCTAGATAGTGTTTTGTAGTGAAATAAATGCTCATTTTTGCAGCTTTCCATGCCAAAAGGAAACTCCAGCCTCAATCCTAGGTAAGGCAGTGGTACTAGAAAAGGTCACCAACTTATGCTGTGTGATTTGAAGCACCCTCCAACAGACAGACTGAAGCAAAGGTTTGGCACCAAGTCTCACCTGACGCAAGTTCTACTTCATAATGTGAAGATGTTGTGTGGTCCTCTGGCTGCAGCCCAGCGTTTTTCACTGAGAAATATCTGTAATAAAGTATTTCTGTAGGAAGCCTGCCCGTGAAATCGAGCGTATATTTAATTTGGTGGAGAAAGTGTTTAGAAGTACTTCAGCCTTGCAAAAAAATATTGCCCCTTGGTGTAAGCAAGGTCAGCAAGAGCCTGAGTTATCCACCACATAATAACCCATCGGCCTTTATAATCCTGACAGCAGCTCGGTTTTGTTCTTCTCCTGAGAGCGCAGGAGAGGTGTTAGGATTTAACATGCAGTCTGTTTTATTAGTTCCTGGAAGGAAGGATGGTAGTGCTGTAACTCCCTTTTGTAGAAATGTTCTAAATGCTCAGTGATTCTGAATGGCTTTGTTAGTCACACCATCCCCGCAGGGTAAGAAAGGGCATCTTCTGAGAGACAGCAGAATAGCATTTGGGTTTGAGCTACTCAAGGTTACAACCTGTGTGTAACCCAATGAAGAACATTTTTGTCGATCGACTTTTTAATGTGTATCCTGCACACTTTTAACCTTTAACTATTAAATATTCATATTATAAAGGTACTGCATGTCAGTCCTTTCGCAATTTTTCTCCAAGAAGAATGAGCTTGTAAGATGTAAAATCCCAAAGCGGAAAAGGAAAAGGTTATCATTTCAGCTTCCCACTACCATTTGTACAAGAAAAATGCTACAGCTAATGCAACATGTCCAAGCACACATTATGAGGAATTCTGGTTATCATATTAGCTGTGTGTGCACATGTGCATGCATATTTTATGCAGATATTTGTCCTTCTTCCTCCCAGTGGGATTATTCAATATTTAAAAAGGCACAGAAAGTCCATTACCAAATGGACTCCCTATTTCTGATGTAAATAAAAAATCACAAACAGCAACATTTTATCTACACTCAAAGCTCCCTTTTTCCCTATTTTTTTTTCTTGTGTGGGGGTGAGAAATTATTGAGATTCTCCCATCATTTTTATTTATGGTACATTTTCAGATTTTTACACGGAAGATGTAAAAAAGCAGCAGCCCCACATTCCCTGCTAAAGTTAATGGTCATTTCACAGCAAATCCATTGCCACCAGCTTGACTATTTCCTGCCAACCACAGAACATGAAAATAGTAGGAGGCATAAAAAACTTTATAATCTCCTTCAGGTGAGCAAAATTGTATTATCCTGAAAAAATAAACAACTTGATGGTAAATATATATATTCAGTGACAATACTGCAAATGTCTTTAAGATTCTGTACTGTGCCACGTTGCTGGAGGTCTGGATCAGAGGGAAAGGCCTGCCCACTACCCAGGGCTGGCCAGGTAAGCCTGGCCTTCTACTCTAAGGAGTAGAAATTTGGCAGAAGCAAGATATAAAGGCATCATTCCCCATTCCACACAAACAGAGACTGCAGGCAACTCCAGGCCATCGTTCTCAAGCCACAGGGACAAATTAGATCAGGGTCTTTTCCCCTTCATAAGCCCAGCAATGGGAGCTGGTTTGTCCCAGCCGCTTGCTGAAAACCTTTAATGACTTTCCTGACAATTGAACTCGTATGTGTTCATGTTTTAATCACACCCTTTACAGGCAGTATAAATAGAGACGGAGAGGACCGGGCAGTCAGCTCCAAACTGTATGGAAAATTAGAGGAAGCGAGGCATAAAGTGATTCTACAAATCCCTGGCAATAGGTGACCTCCAAGTTAGGCTATTGAAACCATCTTTCTAGCAAAGTTGTTTTGTGGTAATAAACATATGTAAAGAATTGATCTTAAAGGTTTATAAATATATATATATAAATCTATTTTGAAAGAGATATAAAAAAAATGCTGTAAAGTTGCTGTAAAATCAGTGAACTGTTCTTACTGTATTCGTGGAGCTTTCCAGCCATCTGCAGGAGATGGCCAAGCTTCTGCCTTCAATATCAGGGAGGACACAGACCTGACGTCCCTTTGCTGCTGTTTGCATCTACACAACCTCTGCTCCAGGTTTTGGGTTCCTAGAGGTACGTGTGCCACCAGCCCAGCCAGAAGCACTGAGTATTTTACTGGATCTTCCCAAAAAACTGAAGCAACCGTTCCACTACTGCTGGATCTCTCTGTGGGTTCACAGCTTCCACACTACTTTAAGCTGAAAAATTTCACTGCAGACCACAAGGATAACTGTGGTTCGGATATTTGCTACCACGAGAAGGCTTTTGATTACGTGTAAGCAGTCCTTACACAATTTCCAGAGACTGCCAGCTGGCCCCAAAATTTCACTTGCATCAATATGTAAAACTCAGTGGTTTTACTTTTTTTTTTTTTTTTTTTTTTAACATACACTGAATGGCCCAAAAAGAATCTGGACAAACACTGCAACACTGAAGACAGAGACTGGTTTGTAAAATAAATCTCCTGAATCATTAGAAGTTCACAGCAGCCCCATGGTGGGGCACGTAGTAACTAACAGGACTCCAAATAAAACAATTTTCTATTTAACCCCCCGAAAAAAAGGAGTTTCAGTAAAACCATTCCAGATTGCAGAGTAGAGAAGTAGGTGAAACGCCAAATTTTTTAGCTTCTTGAGAGCCCTGAACACTGAGAAGTTTAAGGATAATCCATGTCAAATATATCACAAGCTCTGAAAACATTTAACATATTCCAGCAACATAATACGATTTTAATAACCCTTTGAAGTTTCATTAAAATGCTATACTGGCCTTTTATGGATTATTAAATTTTTTTTTCAGGGATAATAAATGACAGAGAAGAAGCAGGTAAGAAACAGAAATACACAGGCATCTCCACAATTAAATTTTGGGAAGAAAAAGTAACCATCTCAGCCAGTAAAAAGTAAAAATAAAAGAGCAATTACACTTAACATTAATGCAGCCTTTACTGCTGAAGGTAACAGCCAAAATAGCCATGCAAATAAGAAATCAAACATTTCTCTATTAATATACTTGTATCTACATGCTTTCAGGCAGTATGATGAAAGCCATTAGTATACAATTTTCTGTAATAATTCTGTAATAAACTTTCTTATAAGGTAAGATCATGCAAAATTGAGCCAGAACTTTATCTGCGAAGGACTTGTTCCAATTAAAGGTAGATTAAAATCCCATGTGCATTATTTAAATATGTCTCCATATTTAAATTTATTGTCTCAAAAAGGGCATCACTTTATTGTAGGATTGTGGACATTGCAAGAAATATAAATCAACAACTGGGTTTTTATATTAAAAAACAGCGAGGGAAAATAAAACAGAAGAATGGAAACCCTTTACATCTACTGAGTTTTAGAAAATGTTTAGTAAAAAAGGAACATGAAAAAAGTTATCCTTTTATCTCCTTTAAAAATACCTCGCAAGAGATTTCAGTTTTTACTGGGAATTTGCACAGTCAGGAAGCAAACAGGGAGGAGACAATGTTTTTCAGCTACTCATATTATAAAATGAGCCTTTTTCCTGCCGTACTGTCAACACCACCGGCGTTGCGGTTTTAAGTCGCAGATGTTCAAGTAACATCATCCCTGCAAAGTTAACATTCCTAAAACAGAAAAATCTTAGCAATATAATTTCACATTATGACAAAGCCTGACACAAACAAAAAGCAAAACAGTTCTTCTCAACAATTTTATCTGCCGTATTAAAAAAACCCAGATGCTCATAAGACGCAATGCAAAGCTATTTAAATCCATCCAACTATACAGCACTTCAGCTTGACAAAGTGAGACCAGAGTATGTTTGTGATTATCAAAATCACTGACAATTTCAGCTGGACGGATATAAACGCATTACAATTTATCTAGCAAATACTTATATATACTTCTGAGCATCTGTGAGAGTTCTCATTTTATTCTCTTTAGTGAGGAGAGGTTCCAGCAACAGGGAACGCATTTATGTGTTTCACCAAAAGCAGATGAAAGGAAGATCTCTCTTTTTAGAGACTGGCGTTACTTCAAGATAATGAAGTATTTATTTGGACAAATAAAGTGACATGAAGTGACAGTCAATGAAAAAAAGAAAAGGCAGCATTTACAGGATTGTCACCCTGACAGAAATAACAGGGGAGAGGATGATTTCAGCAGCAAAGTGGTTTTAAAGTTTTAGTTGCTACAAATGGGGAATGCAATTCCCCATCATCTCTCAAACTTTGGAGTTTCCCACACCTGGGAAAATAAGAAAGCTGAAGGGGAATTGCCTCCACTTTGCAAAGATGGAACCACAGTCAATCAGGTCGGTTCAACATCTCCTTCGTTCCCTTGTTGTAGCAATGTAGCTTCATTACTAATGTGATCCTCACCAAAACCCTGCCAAAACCACACTCCTGCTGTCCCTTCCCTTCATCTTTTCTGCTAAGGAAAACAGCCGCTTCTCTGTTTATAGCAAATAGGTCTCTTGACATTTAATAATATAAAAAAAAAAGTAATCCAGGAGCACTAATGATGTAGACTGAGCTGAGAGTAAAGATAATCTAAGGCTGGCTCAAATACTGCACAGATCCCTTGTCTCAGGTACCAGTAACAGTAAGAAGGTATAAATTACGGATCAAAAGAGGAATAATTAAAGGTAATGAAGCATGGAAAAGAGAATCACCAAATGGGAGAGAAGGAAAAGGCAAAGGATCTCACAGTGATTGAAACCTTCTGTAAAGATGTATTCAGAGCTCCTGAGCTCAGTTCTAGTCAGCCTTCTCCAAGACAGGGATCAAATGGGAAGAGACCCACAGGAGAGTATGGGGGAGTGATCAGGGAAAGGAAAGCTAATGCTGGAGAGAAGATGACATTGCTCCCAACAAACACATCACAAGGGGAAAAAAATCTCACCAGGAGAAAAAACTTGAGAGAATGATATGAGCTCTAAGTCAGTGTTAGCACCAAATACAAAGGAATACAAAGAGGGGAAGGATACATCACAACCTCTATGGCAGCAGCATTCTCCTCTGCATTAAATACTTGCTGATAAAACTTAGATATTACCTATACAGAAAACTAGGGAAACAACAGAGGTACAACAGTCTAGATTGGATCTATATATAGGAACCAAGAAGATCTGCAGAGCTGCACAAGAGTCTGGCTCTTCTGTGAGCCTGAATGCTGCTTGGGTCTCCTGGTATCGCAGCGGTAAATGACTTTTGGGGCTTTGAGGGGGGCTTTGACAACCCGAGGGTATATGTAATCCTGTCAATTATTCAAGTATTACCACTCCTGAAACGGCTAATCTGTGCAGTGCCAGGCTTGTGAGAATCTAAAATTTAAAGCCATAAGACTGAGGAATTTCCTGTCTTTTGTTTAAGGAGATGACTGACTAATGCAGGTTTTCCTCTTAACCCCAATAACTGCTCCGTGGGTGCTGTGGGGGGGTCAGAGCGTAGGGATGCTGCAGGACTGCAAGCTCATCAGCACATTCAGACACATGTTCAAATAAGTAGACTGCATTTTCCTAATGGAACTGTTTAAATTTTGCTGCTGAAATGACAGGAAAAACTTAACTTGAAGTTCTGGATATGTATTCAGTTGTAAAGTATCTAATGAAATAAAAATGTTTTCATAATGAGATATGTCTTCTCTACTGATAAATTGGGGGGGGTTGCACATATATACACACATACATAATTCATCACTGGAGTTAATAGAATCACCTGAAAAAATATTCTCCTTAGTTTTTGGTTTTGACTAATCTACACCAGCCTTTTAAAGCCTTAAATGGTTAAAGGAACCCAATTTCCCTTGTGTATCAAGAAGATTAAACCTCACCATCATCTGTTTTGGTCCATTTCATTCCTTACACCTCACTTGCAGAGCTCCCCACATGAATACCCTCTGAATTTAGAGGCAGAAGGCTTAGCTTTGCTTATGAAACCATGGTTATGAATCCCACTGATCAAATAATTTATCATACATTGGGTGTGAGAAATATGTAAGAAATATTGCAAGCAGAGGAGCACAAAGCCATTCCCCTGGATCAGATCTATGGTCTTTG
>JAOXNG010000002.1:2482938-2494975 GCA_028566535.1 Scolopax minor
ATTTCATTCTCAGGATTTTCTCTTCCAATTATTTTTTATTGACTGTGGTTTTGGTTTTGTTTTTGTTGTAGTTTTTGAGTTATTTGTGGGTTTCACTATAGGTTAGTTTATTTGTTTGTTGGGTTTTTAACAAACTGAGTGGTATCTCTGACTTCAGGTTAGGACCAAGCTTGAGTTACAATTAAAAAATAAAAAAAAAAAAGAAGAAAAAAAAAAAGAGAGATTTCACTAACATTAAAAAGCCTTGTTGCCACAGAAGCATGACACCATCAAACACTACTCCAATGCAGGCGTGGGAACTCCAAAAGGACCAGGGATATTTACATCAAGTTTTGAATAATTCTGTGTTATTTTCCTTCTCTCTTCCCTATAAGGAAATCCTACCTTCAGTTTCAATTAACCCAAACTTTAAAACTGGAGAATATTTTTCAAATATTTTGCTCATCCACCATTTAGTGTCTAAGTATTCCCAAGAAGACTTTGCAGAATTATTTTTTTTACCCTTTTCCTGTTGTTTGTTTTTTGTTGTTGTTGTTGTGGTGGGTTTTTTTTTTAGCAATGTAATTGCAGCAGAATAATTTTTCTTTATTGCTATGGCTTTAAAAACTAAACTATTTTACTGCTCGTTTCTTTCAGGATCAATTCAATTACTGACAGCAAAGCTACTGCACTCTGCCAAAGTGTCATTGTATTCCTTACCAGCAGAGCACCAGCTGCAGTCATTAATCTGGCTATTGAAGAGTAATTAGCCAGACCATCGAAGGCCTGACCTGGCTGTTGAAGATGCTCCTGAAGCCACTCGCTCTCACAGGGCAGAGTGACCCCAAGACTCAACGGAGCGGCAGCGATGCCGAGATCACACGCGTGGGCACAACCTGGGGCAACTCAACTTTTCTCCATCTCATCAAACTTGTGAAGTTTCCTCTTAAAATATCGTAGCCATTAGCCCTCTGACATCAAAATAAATGTTCTCATTACAGCCTGTGCGTACACTACCTTTAAGGCCATCATTTTTTTTTTCTATTCCCCATTAGAGGTCACTTTTATCTAACACTTTAGCCTTTAATGTAGCCATGCATTTACCTTCTGTTGAGTGCTTTGTGTTGGTTAAGGTCATTACTTTTATTCAAACTGAGAACCACCAGAATTTCCCCATTATTTGCTCTCAAATACCCTTTATCCATTACCACACTGTGTTCATTTGCTCACAGTCCTCCAACTTGCACTTTTAATGGTTACGCAGTTGTTTCCTCTAATTGAGCAGTGACCTGTTAACTTCCAAGACTATTTTTATTCTTCACTACCTTACGTTAATTTGCAGCCTCTTTTGCTGCTGAAACTGTATTTGTTATATTACGCAGAGCAGCAGGCTCTTTTTCTCTTTCTGGGCCTGTACACCAGCTCCTTTATCTTCATCACCCGCTTCCTTTCCCCTTTCTAGCACTATCCATTTGGTTTTAGCACAGTGCTAAATCTTAGTTCTTTTGCCATTTGTGTGATTGTAGCCAGGAACAGGGTAGACACTTCCCGTTCTTCCAAAGTTCAACACCTTGCTCCTCAGTCACAGCAACAGTTCTGCAGCTGCTGTTTTCACTTCAACATATATTTCTTTTACCTTGCCAACTCTTGGGGTACTTGATGTAAAGGAAAGAGTGCTTGTCTTCGTTCTCTTTCCATAGCTGTTTGTGTTGGCAAAAGTTTAGGTCTCTGCCAAAAGCAAGCAGCTCTTCAGATACTACTCTAAATATTATTATTTATGATGGATTGACACCATTGAGGACACGGAAGCTCAAAAGGAGGTAGGACAAGCATGTTCATTCCTTCTCTGCTACTGAATATCCCTGAATAACTCATGCTGTGTGTTGCTCTGCTCTGCACAGCCTGTGCAGCTCCTGGACGATGATACTTCATTGCTCCTGGCCCAAACTCTTACATGATAACCAATTCCAGACCCTCTGCTGGGAAATTACTAATCCCTGAAAGAACTGCTTTCCCATTTTGTGTCACCAGCCCTAGCACAGCCACTCCACCCCTGCTTCTCAAGGCTCCCCAAACAGCAGGTGCTTTTTGCTTCTCATTTGCCTCTACAGAAGGGGCAGGCAGAGAGGTTGGCTGCCACAGACCTTATAATTGCCTTAAACTACCCTGTGCCAACTTGAAACTAGGCCAATGATGGAGAAGAGCTACAGATTTGGGTTATTTGCTGGGCTGCCACGACTCTGAATCTGAACGGTGCAGGGCAAAAGAAGAGGTCCCACTCACCTGCAATTTCCTGGCCAGAGCTATTGTATTTCAAAGAGTAATTGGAGCCTTGGCTTCACTCTGATTTGAAACAAAAGCCACCATTTCCTAGTTTCCTCCTAAATGAAATCACTATCACAGCAGCAGTTTGCACCAGAGCCAGAAACCCCAGGAGCTAGAGCTCCAGCTCTGCACGAGCTGTGAATGTGGGGAACTGGTCCATGTTGGAACTCGGAGGCTGCCCAAGACCCA
The DNA here is from genome assembly GCA_028566535.1 of Scolopax minor. Lineage (NCBI taxonomy): Eukaryota > Metazoa > Chordata > Aves > Charadriiformes > Scolopacidae > Scolopax > Scolopax minor. The sequence continues at coordinate 2,485,432 of JAOXNG010000002.1, forward strand.
GGTGAACTGGTGGGAAACTCAGTTCCTCCAGCAGCAGAGCCAGCCCCTGGGGGACCACCAGCACACCGAATAGTTCATTTTCCATCAGCCTGCATGTTTTCCAGCAGCATTCATTGCCCCTCATCTCCCTCCATCTGGGAAGGTGGTTTCAAGACCAGGAGAGATCTGAGCTTCAAAGGTTGCCTGATAGCTCCCAACAATTTCATTGTATTATCACTATACCGTAACATCGTTTTCTCACTCGGTTTTCCTCCAATCCTACCCTTAAATAGACTGCAATTTTTCTCAGTCATGTTCCTCCAGACTATCTTCCTAAATTAACATGTCATCTGTACAATTTTCAAATTAGTGCAATTTAACATTTCTTGATTCCATTCACATTATTCCTCGGAAATTTTCTGCTGCAAAGTGTGACAGCAATATCTGAGCCGTATATTAAAAATGGATTAATGCTTTAGAGACAAATCAGTTCTTAGGTTCCTATGCGGTGCTGCTATAGGGATTTGATAGATTGCATTAAAAAAGATTTTTAAATTTTTTCTTTCATAATTTTGTACTAGCAAATGAGGATTATATTAAATATATAGTCTTTTTTCAGTTTTCTACAGCTTTAGTAATGGGATGCCTTGACAAAAAGTCAATAAACATCATCAATTCTTACAAATAAAAATAATAAGGCAATGATTGAAAACACCTTTGCATCTAGTGAAGAAAAAACAGCACTATAATTAAAAGAATTACAGGGAATGCCACTACAATTCAGCTGTGTACACAGGTGTACACTGGCTTGAAGTCAGTGGACTTCACAAGGCCACTTCACTAGGGTTGAAATAAAGTAAACCTCTATCCTGCTGATTAAGATTGTACACACAGAGGATTTATCAAACCTATTACTTATGACTGCTCTCTAGAGAGCTGCAATGATTATCCAGGTATTTCCAGGAAATATCCAGTATTTCCAAAACTTCAAAAATCCATACTCCAACCAAGGCAATAACATTCCATTTTCTTTGGTCGCTCACTGCCAATTACAGGCTACTGTTCTCCAAATGCCGCACGTGCTACAATATAAAGTTACATTAGAGAGTTGTACTATAAACATTTCTTCAATCTGTGAGCACATACAGTGGAATTTCATTAGCCTGCAGTTAATTAGCATTACTACTATGTTTGTATTTTCTTACCATAGAGGTATCTCGTTATGGATCCCATTGTGATACTCTCATGCAAAAACTGAGCAAACAGAAAACTTTCTTCCCTGAAAGCTTACAAGGCAAGTAAAAAAAAAAAAAAAAAAAAATATCAAGCAAAGGCAGGTGGGAAGCAATAAGCCAGACTCAGTCAGAATTCCTTCATGACTAAGGAAATAGAGAGGACTATTGAATTTCTTGCCTCAAGAAAATAAGGTGACTTGTTGCCATAAGAGCATATTCAGCTGAAAAAGACCTGGCAAAATAAAACATGGGAGAAGAAACTTGCTCTGGAGGAATCCACGTTGACCAGGAGATTTCCACCTGGGTTTGGCTGGGATGTGAGGACACGTCACAGCACACCAGCACTGGGGAAAGAACGACCTTGACTAGAAAAAAATGAGGGTTTATTGAGATTAGATCAGGGAGGAGGTAGGAACTTACTGGCAATGTTGGGGTCAAGCATCAAAGAAAAGACAAGGGAAACCAATGCCAAGGTTTTTTAATCTGAATTACGGTTTATGGCTAGACTAGATGATCTTAAAGGTCCCTTCCAAACTAGACAATTCTATGATTTTAAGCAGGAGCAGGTGATGGGCTAAGTGAAGGCACTTGGCAGTGGAAAAAAATAAATAGCAGGGCATGATAAGGGCCAAATGAAGCAGAGCCCTGCCCTCAAGTGAGGCAGGGAAAGCCTTAATGTAGGTCAATTGAAAGAGTGGCAGCAAAGAGAGATGGAGTGAAGAGAAAAGATGATGGGTCATGGGCATGGTGAGCTGAAAGCACTAACAGTGTGGAAGTCTGGGATGAGAAAGGACACTTCCTCCTCTTGACAGGAGGAAAATACACACATAGTAACATGAAACAAACTGCATTGAACTTTCAGCCAAAATTGAGAGTTATCAGACCAATTTGAACTGTGTAGGTTTGGCAGCATCTAGTCACCTTCCTGACTTCAGTAGATTCTGAATTCATTTTAGGACTAGCCAGTATGAAAAGCAGTGGCATTATAGTATATTTTTGTTACAGTTTTCCCACTTCTCTCTCTTTCAAGCTGAATAAACCATAGTTTAAGCTGACACCTTCCTCCTAGAGGAGGTTTTAGACTTCCAAAATTGTATAAAATCAGTGAAAGCAAGAGGTTGCAAGGCCATGAGTTAGAGATCTCTGGAGAGTTCTGGGGCAGGTAAAAGGTGTGGATACTGGTTATAGCTTTGGCAAGGTAAATACCTTAAAGCCATAATGAGGTTATGTCAGATGAAAAAAAAGTCATTCAAAAGAATCTGTTCTACCACCTTAACTGCTCTGGTGAAAATTAAAATAATAAATCATTCTTTGACAGGAAGCAATTTTTAAAAGCAATTTTAGATTTGGACTTTGATGACCATCATGAGCTGTTGCACACCTTTCACAACACAATTTAGTAGAATGATACTTCCCATAAACAACAGAAAAATTAAGGTATTCAAGGTGTGTTGTTTCAATCCAAAGAAGATCAGTGTAGTTATTAAGATTTTAAAATAAATGAGTTTCATCTACTTCTGCTGAATTAACTACAAAAATCAGAAACACTTTCCATCACAAACATACCTCTGTGGACTAGCTAGAAAATGAAACCTCCTAATAGTTTAAAATGTACCCAATTAAAAACAGATAGATTAGTAACCAGGAAACCAAAGCACTACCCAATTTGCAGCTATTATAGATAAGCACGTTACAGATGCTCTTATTTACATATTAGCACAATACTAATAAACTTGGCAGCTTCCATACTGCATTACAGGGCACCAAACAAAAGCAAATACCAATCCAAGTATCTTCCCTGGCAAATGATTCACGCTTCTTTTTTTTCCCTAACCTATTTCCAGACAACAGGCCAAGTTATGAAAAAATTCAGGAAACAGAATCAATAAGCCCTTGTAAAAAGGTGGCCTTAGCTTCAAGAAAAGCCTGACAGAAAGAAACCTCAAATTGTAGAGAGCAGTTTCATGAATCTCAGCAAGTTACTGCATTTCTGTGTTTCATCAGTTAACAAATGTTCTGCAATATTTGCAAATAAGTATGTCCCTAGTCTGCAGCAAATGCAAAATATTCAGCTTCATGTAACCCAAGAACAGGTTTAATTTAATTAACCATAGCATATGACAGTGGTAAACTGCTACAGATCATCTTCCCTGTGCTAAGTTAATGATGCTCCTGACCATCTTTGTAGAATCCAGATACTGTGGTATAGAAGAAAAGACTTTGAGAATCGAACACCCCAAACCAGCCATGGGAGCCAGCCATGTTGGGCAAGAACATGGATGGTCTCATCGAAGAGACAATGGAGTGAAAATCTCAGTGAAGCAGGAGCAACCTGCTAAAGATGTGTTCAAACCTGTATGGGGGGAAACAACTTCTCTTCTGATAAAACACGGCCTTTCTCTACTTAAAGGGACAATAGAGATAAGAGATCCGACCTGTCAAGACCCTTGAGGACTCAAAAAATGGAGAGTGGTTATAAAATGGAGATACTCCACCAAGAGTGAGAGAGGCATGCACAGAATCTGATGTCCTTACAGGGAATAACACCTGGTTGAATGGGGGGGAGTGTGTGTATGTGTGCGCATGTATTTTCTAATACAGCCTTCCAATGGTAAAAGCAAGCAGTTTTGGGGGTTTGGTTTATTTAAATTTCTTCACTTTCAGGGTGCTATGAATAAACACACGTATTTTTACTCCACAAAAGCCTTTACACAAATCTCTCAATTGGTAAGAATAATTAAAAGGTCTTCTCCATCCAGGCAAACATGTAAGCCAGACCCTTGCCAGGCAGCAGCAGCAGGGCTACCCACGGCCAGCAATGGGACCAGTCCTCAGCTCAGGTGCAGGGTTTGGAGGAAGAAGATGCTCCCCAAGAGCACCACCAGTGTCTTGCAGAGAGTGCTGGGGCTGGCTGGCATGCTGTAAGATTGGGGCATTGTTTGGGCCCAAAAGACAAGTGCCATATCACACACAGGATCAACATCAAAGCCATTTGAACTGATCTTTATATGAGTAAGGCAAAAAAAAAAAAAAAATGCTTCTTGATTAAGCAGCCTTTTTCTTTCCCCCCTGAGAAACTGTAGGGAGAAGCAGGAAGGTAAGATTGGCCACAGGAAAAGCTGGTAAGGTAGCAGAGTTTACTGTGATCCCAAAAGCCACCAAGGCAAGTGGACCAAAGTCTGGAAGGAGGGACTGACCTGAAAGGATATCATGGGTAGAAGAGTTGGGTAATAATCCTTTGTATTATTCTGCCTTATCTAATCTTATATTTAAAAAGGTATGTATTCTACTGAGTAATCTAATGAAACATTTTTTACTTAAAGAGCCTTTTAAGTATTCTCTGAATGGCTAAGACTAAGGTCTAAATACATCTGCCTCCGAGGTTTGACCATCTAAGAGGTCTGTCACAAATCCTGAAGTACAATCTCATACAAAATTTGAGGGGAAAAACCTTATTCATTGGGCTTCCAGGATCTAACATTCCATATCCTCAACTACAACAGTCTCAGGGCATTTCCCTTAATAAGCAGTCTTATTATGCACCATTTAAAGTCTCTAACTCATTGGTTTTATTCTGCCATGAGTAAGGAAACATTTACGTAAACATTATAAAACTGTCAGCAACATCAGCTCTTCTTTTACCTCAAACATTTAAAAAATTTATGGGTTGTAGTTTTCTGCATATTATAAGAAGAGTTAAAGATTTACTACTGTTATAGTCTGTGATATTGCCTAATAGCCCTTAGCCAGTTTGATACAGTAACTAATAGCCATAAAACTTGAGTTTCATCACAGGAAAATTTTGGTGCTCAACACACAGAGTGCTACATTTTTTAAAATAATGCAGAAATGAATAAAGAGGAAAGAGGAGAGAAAAGCTTTGTTGTGCATAACAGGGACAAAAGGAGCTATGAGATTATTTCGCAGACTGTGTGAGATTATTTCCCATGCAGGGCTTTATAACACTATTAGAGAAACACTGCAGTTTTCCAGCATTTTAAAAAACGGTTGCAGTTTCTTCAGCAATGTGGTGAAATAACCAAAAAGTCAAAAATGCCCACAAAATTCTCACTCTGGCACAATCGCGTAATCGTGCATCCAGCACATGCTGTTTCATACTTACTCATCCATTTGAACGTGCGACTACACTCACACTTGCAGCCTCAGACACGTGGGAATCGTGCAAAGGATTTGGGGACACACCGTGATTCCACACCCCTCATTGCTCTGACGTTTATAGGCCACATTCCTGCATAAGGTCTGGTTGCTTTGCTCCACTCTGGTGGCTCAAAGCAATTGTAAACCTTGTTCCACTGCTGAGCTAAATTGGATTTACTGCACTTTTGAATCTCCAGAGCATGGGAAAGCATCTGGATCCTCCCTGTAAGCCTGGCCTTGTTCTTCCCTAAAAGCAGTATGAGCACCAAAGGCGATCTGCTTACACTGTGTGTTGTGTTCCTGCCATCACTCTTCTCTCTCAGGCTGCCTTTATTAAACTCCTTCCACATTCTCTGGGCAATATTGTACTCATCATACAAGTATCTCATTTTTGCTTCATCTAGAAAACCTTGGGTTTATGACAAACGCTAATTGTGGACTTCAAGACAAATCCATGGCCATGCGTACTCAGAGAAAGGCCCTGGTGTACCACCTGGCAGGTCTCTAAATTATTACATTTATATTACGACTCTGAGCAAAACCACCTCAGGGCAACTTGCTTTTCAGTGAGAATCAAATAGCACCTGCTAAAGCTGTGTTACCTGTGAACTTCAGTTAATAGATTTTACTTGAAATGCACCAGTTGCAATAGTTTACTCCAGCTGGAACCAGAATTAAAAAACCCAAACTTTCATTATTTAAGGCGTGGAATATCCCATGCCATTTTTCCCTTGTTCTCTTCTACTGGCTAATTCCTTGCCCAACTGCCATTAAGGTGCAGAGGATTCACATTCTTGCTGAGCCAAGAGAGAGCAGCAAAGCTTTGAACGAGGGCTGCCACACACTATCAGCCTTCTCTAGACACTAACATCCCATGCTCAAGGTTTGGAGCATTTTCAGTAACACCACTTCAGTGCACTTTTTTCCTTTAAAAATTAAACTACTACTTCTATTCATTTCAGTACCGAGCTGTAGCTGCCCAGCCCTGTTCAGTATTTAGCTCTTATAAAATATTTACACAGTCAAGAGACCCCCCAACTAAGAAATTATACCACTGAAAATGTCATCAGTCTCTACTGCTTTATACTCAACACTAAAAATAAAGGTAAGAATTGGCACTGAGATATGATGTTTATCCCCAGCAGCTTACAGGTGAGGATTGGAACAATAACTCAGGAAAGACAAAGTCCTTACACTTTGAGAGCTTTGTTGCCAGCCCAGAAGAGGATGTTCAATGACAGTGTCAACAACCTGGCTGGCTTATACATTCAGATGAAGAAATATAGAGGCGGCTGTGGAAAAGACCAAGGTAAGCTGAATGGCAGAGTGATCTCACAACCTGAAATAACGGTCCTTGAAAAGGCCCACTTCTGAGACCTTAAATAGCAAAGCGCTAAACTCATTTTTATCTCTTTTTTTTTTTTTAACACACCTTCAATCCACACATCTTCAATCATAGTGCAGATTGTAAGGCAAAAGAAGGGTGTCAAGACTTCAGAGAATTATAGAGGCTAGGCCTACATGATAAACTGAGAATATTTGGAAAAAAACCTTGATTTGCATTACAAGTTATTATAGAAATATTTGGGAGTATTACATCTTGCCTCCCAAAGCAATCATTCTGGAAAAAAGAACCCAAGGAGTCACTTGGCATGGAAAGAAATGAGCTGTGTGCACAAGACTTGTGATGATACTGGCACTACCACTAAGAATGCTCCTGCCAGGTAAGAGCCTCACTCTTTCTCCTGTCCTCATCCAGAGAAGTTTACTATTAATAACAGCACTGAAGGATCATTCAAATAGTTTTGTTTATAACTTCACGATGCGTTGTTTCAGCAGAGTGGGAATATGCAGTGCTTCATTTAATACTGTTAGACCTTGAGCATTCGTGTTGCTTTTAATCATCTGACATATTACACAAAACATTTGTTGTTTTCATTCAGCATCTTTCTCTTTCCAGCCACCACTAAACCTCTGAAGAGATCACCTTACCAGCTCTGCTGTCCCTGTGAGCCAGAGAATTCTGCTCCCTCCAGGTCAGGTCACGTGGCTCTAAGTCAGCATTTTGAAATAATGAGCTCTCCAATTAAAAAAGCGCCTTTGAGTGATGAATGGATGGTGTAAAAGAAGTCAGCACCTGCATAGAAGAAAAATGAGATTTACTGCAATGAAAACCTTTTCTTTGTGCTACTTCTTTAGCAAAATTGAAAACAGTAAAGGCAAAGTAGAAAGAAGAGAGCTGTGTTTCTTCTGGACCTGCTTCAAATGTGTAAGAGTTTAACATTATATCATACTTGGTTCAGTGTAGCTCTGGATCATTTTTATAGCACCCTCAGCAACTCCCATCCCAGGCGGAATAAATATTTACATATAACATATACTCATATATATAGATTCTAGATATATTAACTTTAAAAGAAAGTTTTATTTTACTACTTTATGTATCAAAATACAACATTTTCTGGGGGAAATAAAAGGCTCTGTCTCTGCCTGGCGTTCCACAGGTGCATTCAGAAGGAACATTATAATTGACAGAAAATGCATTTAAATATCGAGGGACTGGCACTATTTTTGGAGACATCAAATAGTTGGATTCATTGCAGATCAAGCTGAACCAGCTGGAGAACATAAGACTTGACTCTCATCTATCCTCAACAGACGGAAGAGTATCTTCAGAAATGGAAAGAACTTGTAATAGAATTCATGAACAAGGCATCTGTTTAGAATCAAATGCTATCATACATCTTTAATGGGCTTTGCACCCTCCTATTATCAATTCACTGAAGCATAAAACAATCAAGCTAATTATTTTTCTTGCTTTACATCGTCCTATATTTTATACTGCTTTTAACAAGAGTTGTTCAGAGATTATTATCAGTACTCTGTGTACAATCACACCTTCCCAAGTGTTCCAGTAGTCTGTTCAATCAACTTAAGCTTTATTTCTGTTCTGCCCAACAGCCTCAACCCAATAATCAGCCCTAATTTTCTAAGATTCTTGATGTAGTTCAAACTTACTGGTCCTATCACCTTTGAGCCTTTCCTCAGAGATTGGTAACTCCAAGTCCTGCGAACGTATTCGTGTCTGTGTACCCTCATACCATATGCCATAGAAGCTTCCTAAGCCAAAAAGCAGTGTCTTATATTTGTGATCAAGAAGGGAAAAAAAAGTCAACATTTTGAGTGATTTTTTCCTCCAAGTCTTTGGTATAATATAAACGGTAGACACACTGCTGCAATTACATTTCCAATTCAAAGTTATATATGTATTACCCTTTGCCTACTCCCTGTATTTGATCAGTGGCTGTACTTACACACTTAAAATTCACAGCTTGTATTTCAAAAAGCTTCAGTATATTCAGAAATAATTCAGCTCAAACTATCTATTTTCTATTAATGGCATAACAAGGACCCTACATCTGTCCTTTTTTTATCACCATGAATCTTACAAATGTGAATTTTTACAATTACTAACCTTTGGAAATGCAAAGTCTCCAACAAGATACCATCAACCTTGAAACATATACAAATACCAGTATGCACATATGGAAACCTCATTATGTATAAGAAATCTCAATAAGATACTAAGGATAAGACATCACAACAGATTAATAAAATCCTGTTGGTAACACAACACACTTTTACATAACTCTATTAAAATATAAAAGTTACTGTATTTCCACAGGCAGTTGTAATTTAGATTAGGCCCCAATTAAAATACAGTATCTTTCACTTAAAGATTTGGTAGAATTCACTTGTTGTTGGCTGCAGCAGTGGGTACCACAGGATGTTCTCCCATCGGTGTTGTGCCATAATTGGTGCAGACCCCAATAGCTGTTAATTTGTTAACTCACAAATGGAGGAAATTTATTAATCCAGTACTGCAGAATGCTTCATAAATGAACGATGAGGACACTAATTGGAATACCTGATCCTCAAGTAACACAACAGGGGGAGGTGGAAGAGGGAAATTAGGGCAGTCATTTGACTGAAAACTGAAAGGAAAAAAGAAACTGCTTTGGAAGTCCAGGGATGATTTAAGAGGTTAAAATTCAGTGATTTTTACTCTGTTCCTAATGACCTGTCTGTACTGTCATGCTGTGAGGGCACTGCATGGGGGGGGGGGGGAACAAACCACCAAAGTCTTTGTCCATTTGCATTAGTGGCTTTTT
>JAOXNG010000002.1:2544432-2554683 GCA_028566535.1 Scolopax minor
GATATTACTACCCGCTTACTGTGCTGTTTCAAAAAAATGGAAATTGCAAGTGTCTGCACAGAGCCCAAAACCAAGCTTTAGCCTTAAATCAGCAAAACACTACATTCAATACAATCATTTATAGTTCTGTAAAAATCGTGTATATTATCAATGATAGAAATGTGTACGCTATACCTTGAGTTTTGTAAACACTCTGTAGTTTTGGAGGGCAGCACAGGGAGAAGAGTAATGGGAAAGACAGAGCTTTATAACCCTTTTAAGTTTGGTTTGGTTGCAATCAGGAAAACATAAAACAACACATTAAGGTTTGGCCCAGGAAGAATATCAATTCAGTCACAATAGCTGTTTGCAATGCTGAAAAGTTGCAATTCTTTTAAATGAAGTGTAACAGCAGTAATTGTGTTTCTTTGAGTGAGCTAAAAGGCAAATGGTGCATGAATCAATAATGATGTGGCTTGTACACCATTTATCTCTTTGCATGATCCACAGGAAATCCAATTGCATAATTACATTATTCACAGCCTGGTGAGAGCACAGAATAATGGGATCCTGCCCATACAGGCATTTACTCCCATCTGCAAAGGGCAGATACCCACAAAGGGGAATCTGCCAGACCATCAGCCAGAGCTTACACTAAGGATGGGATCTAACTCTCTGATATTATCAGTCCTGTAAAAGAAGACTTAATTTCAGCTATCAGTGAACCAAACTCCATAAATACCGTCAACATTTTGAAATTTTTTGAAAGCTTTAGTTTTTAGCAGCTATAAAGCTATTACAATGGCTGCTACCAATATGTCTGCTGACTTAGAAATCAGATTACCAGGAATTAATTGGGACACTCAGACACAGGTACTTCAACACAATGATAAATTCCCTATTTAGACACCTGAGGAACCTGCACATATAGAAGAAAGCCTAAGTCCTAAAACAGCATTAAACAGTGCTCACAAGAATACCCTATAACAGGTGAAATGTAATGTTGGTCTCAATAAGTACATAGTTTCGATCTTTTATCTTCCATCATCACTGAAGCACACCTTTGCAGCATTTACCTGCTTCTTCTGCATCATTTCTGAATTCCCATGTTAGGCCAGTCTGGGAATGAAACAGCAGTGCTACACCTGGTGATAAACCCAGGCTGGCAGGGAACATTTTCAAAACAGCTTTTTCATTCCCCAGTTGCCTCCCAAATGGATGGGAGCCTGGGAAAGGCTGCTGGTCCTGACTGAGCACACTGTCCCTTCCCCTGCTAGCTGGCCAGACAACCTCCCTGCTCCTACCTCTGCCATAAAATATTCATCTCCTCCCAGTGTACTTTATTTTATGCTGTAAAATTCTGATATGAAACCACAAGGACCAATCCTGCTGACACAATTCAATAAACTGCTAAGTTTCTACACATCTCATATTGATTTGGAGAACGACGAACCCTAGCAAACTTGTGGCTGAGGCACAAGGAGTTTGCAGCTGCAATATAAAAGTTGAGCTTTTCAAGCTCAAAAGAAAGTCTATGTTTTGGCTGGCTGCTTTTAAAAAGAAAAAAAAAAAACCCCAAAACATCCAGAGAAAGAGATAACACACCTAAATATAAATGATTTAGGAATAAAAAAATTACTCCACACTGCAGTTTTACTGTTTGTTTTCTCTACAAATTGCTCACTTCTTTAGAATCCAACCCAAATGGAGCAGTTACTGACAGATGTACCTACAACTCCAGGAGAGTTTCTCAGCCAGGAGGGATGCTGAGCGCTCCACCAGGCTACCCCTCCCTCTCTCACACAAGTTTTCCAACCCTGCAGTCAGATTTTTCAGAGGGCATCTGCAGTCCAAGCCTTTTTGCTGCACTGTGCTGCCTGCTATTCCCTCCTTATGTCAGAATCAAATAAAAAGTAAGCCTGAAAAATTCATCACGAATTATTTCCTTTATTCGTCATAGAATAAGAGTATCCCCAAAGAACCTGCTGTACAACAGGCAAGTAAATGTCTCCTCGAGGCACAAACAGATGGGTTACAGGTCTCCATGTTTATGAAACGAGGAGAAATTTATTGCCTCATACATCCTCTTCTGCCAAGGGATTATCACTTCAATAGTTGACCTGCTTAAAAGCAATACTGCAGTTTGCTGTGGCTAAAAGTAGTTACTTTTATCAACAGGATGGATTAGAGTCACACGACACAAAACCAGGATAAGGACCAAAGCTCATACTGCAACATTAACTTGGTTTTATTACGAGCCCTGAAGGAAAAACAGAAAATGGCAAAATTCAAATAAACAGTAAAAAAAAAAAGCAAGTGCTAATGGACAGATGAAGACTTGAAAAAAATTTAAGCAGCTGAAGCCAGCAAATACTTTCTAAAGACATCAAACTGGTTTATATGTATTTTTAATACATTCCTAGTTTTACCACAATCATCACTTGCAAGTGAGGAGCTGAACTGCTTTACTACTCAGCATACCATAAATCAAAACAGACCCAAGATTTGGGATCACAGGCCTGCAAATGAGACAAAGGAAGGAACCAGGAATTTTGTGTTGAGGCCATAACAAAAATAAAAAAAAAAAAAAATCAAATCCAAAAGATCATTTCCCACACAGGGATCCATTTCAAAACAAACTATTCTTTAAAGCAATACAAGTTCAGTGAGCAGTGATGTCAAGACACTGCTCCTCTAGGTTCTCCCAGGATAACCCCCAAGCTAACTCGAGATAACCCCTGTGAAAAGGCTGCAGAGGGAACTAGAAGGCACATATAAAATGCTTCTTATAGCTAACAGTAGCAACATTAAGAGGAGGGGAGGAATAGATAAAAGGCAGCATCTTACAACAGGCAGTCATTGCAGTCCATTGAGGTTACAAAATTAAAGAGACAAAAATATCAAGTACAGGTAATTCTACTAATACAAAAATACTTTTTTTTTTTTAAATAACCAGTACCTTTTTTGCCATAGACACTGTTACAAGGTCCTTTATACAACTTTACTCTTAAAACAATAGATTCCACCTTCATCGCTAATGTACTATAATGTTCAAAGTGATCTGGATCAAACAGTCCAAAAAGACAATGTACAAGGTCATGCATGGGAAGATCATGGAACAGATCCTCCTAAAAGCTATGCCAAGGCATGGGGACGACAAGAGGCCCTATCTCTAGAGACATTCAAGGTCAGGCGTGATGTGGCTCTGAGCAATCTGATCTAGTTAAAGATGTCCCTGCTTACTGCAGGGGTGGGGAGGTTGGACTAGATGGCCTTTAAAGGTTCCTTCCAACCCAACACAGTCTATGATTCTACGATAGTACATTGCTGTGTTGGTAAACTCTGGCTGAGGATGAACTATGTGTTTGTAATGAACTATGTTTTACCACAACAAGCACAATCGTGATCCTTCTTGTTACACTTGCAGTGCCACTCAGGGTTGCATTAGTCCTTAAAATAGTATTTTGACAGATGGACATTACAAAAGCTGTAATTCAATCACAGACTTGTAAAGCACTCAGAGCAAATTTAAAGATTTGTGCCATCACTGTTCCATTCAGCCACACGTTCAACTTTGGCCCAAGCATACTTATTTATAGTTCTCACAGCACTTCGACAAGTTAACTATTTAAACAAGATTAATCCATCTCACCATGTATCAGATGCACTGGTATTCAATGGGAACACATCATGGCACGTAGCCAACTAAAATCATGCAAATGCAATTCTTCCCAAACTGGGGTTTGTGAAGGGACTATAAATAGGCTGCTGTGCTCCTCTCTCTCGAGGATGAAACACTGAATGGCTGCAGGGTGCTATCAGGGTGAAAGCATTCAGGGACCCCTCCTCAAGGCAGTAAAGCAGCAGTAACACCAACCTCCTACATAACAGATAGATGAGAGGGTCCTTCCTACCAAAGTCTAGTTTGTCACAAGTGTCATTTTGCTGAAAAAAGTGTGAATTGGAAGGGAGGGTTACTTTGAAAAGGGGGACACATTATTTTTATCCCACGGGATATAGGAGGTTGTGTCAAAGTTTTTACTCTTACTTATATCCAGTACAGCTTATTTCTTTTAGCAATTTGAATTAAGTCCAAGACCTCTGACTGTGATACAGCGCCAGTTGTATATGCAAAGATGAGATTAACAGTATTAAAGGAAGCACTCTCCTGAGGAAGCTGAAATGAATTTTGGGTGCAAAAGCAACCCTCTGCTCCTAATTTTCCATACTTCTCAACTCTTCTTAGAGCCAAAAATAAATACGTGGAATAACTCAGTCCCCTCAGAAGATGATACTTGCACCAAAAGAAGCAGAACCTAGACGGCAAAAACTCAACAGTTCCCATAATCCTGAAAGTCCACAAGCTCCCAGTTGCTCCTGGCCACCACCAAGAGCAAGACACGAAGTTGCACAGACTTTTGTCTGAGCCAGTAGAGTCATCCTTACATTACTTTTGTATTCCAAGCCGAGGACGTTGACATATGTAGGATTTCAGTGCAAATATACAAAAGACAACATCGCTCAAGGCAAAAAGCTAATGCTGATATAACTCACTCAAGTGTGTACACGTGCTGCACATTCTGCACTGTGCCAATCCCCTCGTGCTAGGAATTGTTACAGCCCGTGGCTACAGAGGGTAGGCTGAGCAGTGCAAGCTCTAGGAGCAGCACGTCATTTTTCAGGTTATCGAAAACCCAGCTCAGCTAACAGGTCATTTATATGTGGGTCTCAACTCGACGAGGCTCAGTTGCTCAGGGCTAAAGACCTGTGTGAAAGATAACATTTTAAATTATTTAAATCAATGCGGAAGAAGGCTTACAAGTGCCTGACTGCAAGAGTTACAAACAGCACGTGTCCAACTTGATTTCAGACATGCCAAGTCAGACTAATATGAAATAGAATAACCAGAAAACAGCAGAGGAGAAAGATGCAAAAATTAGTAATTCCAGACAGAGACACCCGATTGAGGCCTTTTGCTAGCAGAGGTTCGCAAAAACAAGACACTTACTCATCCAATATAGATGTAAAATTAAAACATTCTGGCACAGGACTCCCCTTACGCTGACTTGATTTTCCTACTGAAGTTCCCACCTACAGATCACCCAAGAACTCCTTTGATGTTAAGGTCCAAATCTCAGCCAGAAACAGACACCCCACCTACCACCCCAACTCTTCCTTATGGACTATTCTTTGCTTACCAAAACTGCATTGCTCGTTGTGGCACACCTAAATTTTTAAATAAAGTTCTTTTTAAGCTCTCAGTGTGAGAGTCTGGTATCTCAGGGACAGACAGCTCCCTGAAGTTTCTGGGTTTCCAGCTCATGTTTTCTTTAGTTGAAGCATGCAGGCTATGGATTAGCATGTTTAAAGTGTCCTTCCTTATTATCAAACTATGTAACACCTACAGAGATTCAGCTGAAACTGCAAAGTCCTTTTACTCTAAAATCTTCTATAATTCCCAATTCATTTTTCAAGAGTATTAGCCAAGCAGCAATAAAAAAGGGAGAGGAGAGACTTAATTCCTTAATGATAAATATCAGAAGTCCCCTCAAAAACACCTTCATATAATTTTATTAATTTTTTTTTTTTACTTCATCAGGGATTTCACAACACAATTCCTCCCATCGCTGGTAACCTCAGCTCACTGAGATAAGACTTATACCTATGCCTGCACTGGCAGAACAGAAGTATTGCTGGGGTGGGTTTGGATTTTGCAAAAAGTTTCTCTAGCTAGAGATAAAAACTAAGAAAAATCCATTCCATTTGTAGTTACATTCAATAAACTTTAGAGAGAAAAACTGTGCTTTGTATTTTGGTACCTGAGCACTGGATGTGCCAGACAAGTAAAAGAAAAAAATCCTGATAAAAGATAAAGGAAGGAGAAAATAAAAATGGCATCTTCCCCCCTCAAACCTGTGCACATATATTCATCTTTTGTGATTTTTAACACAAGTTTTACACACACACAAAAAAAAAAAAAAAAAAAATCAATGTTCATCACCTAAACTGGATTTACCCACACCATGTAGTTAAAGGAAAGGGCTGATTGTGTCACACACAGCCACTTGGGATGAAAACACAGCCAACAGAAGAGTTCCTAATTAATCACATCAGTGCAAGTGATGAAAAACAAAGTGACAGACCCTGAAGTCAATTACTTAACAGAATGTAGCAAAGCACAAAACCCATCTTCAGTGGAAAAAATCCCAACATTACACCACATAATACCACTTTGTGCTGAAGACTGTATTGCATTTTATTTTCATTATGGGAACATCTGACAGGTATTTAAGGGATTTGAAAAACTCGGAAGAGCTCCTTGAAAATTAGGGTCCTCAGTTTTCTAATCAAATGCCAAAATTCAAGCAACAACAAAAAACACCAAAAAAAAGATATTCTGATAGGCAGATAAATATTTGATCTGGTACCTCTATCTGTATTGTAACAAAACAGGAAATAAGTAATCTTTGAGATGCTTAAACTGTACCAAAGGGAGGAAGGAGGTTTGTTTGTTTCTGTTTTATAAATATCCAGACAGTTAATGTTAAAAAGAAGTTCCTTTCAGGCCATTTGCCCAAAATACAATGAAAAGCCCAAAGCAGAGTAGGGACATATGTATTTGGAAGAGATAATCAATGCTTTGTGCATCTTCTCTCCATCATTACATCTTCCTTTTGCTTTTGTTCCGCATGCAGCAAATTTGTATGCTGAGCACAGCTGCTCAAACAGCACAGACACAGGTATTACGGTGCCAAGAAAAAAAAAATTGTACAAATCTACATTTATAACAAAAATACCTCTAAACTTTTTTAAGCAGGTGTTTGTATGCTAGTTAGCAGTAAACCAAAAGCTCCCAATGCTGTCTCAAACTTGCCTTCAGCATGCCCACGTTTGAGTTTAGCGTCTCCATCGCCCACATGAGTTGAATTTGTGTCTCCAGAGTCCAAAAGCCCTGACTCACCACCAGCAGGTACTGCAACAGGCACCAGGGAGCCACACTGATGCTGTGCCTGGGAAATGCAACGTGGAACATGGTGCAGCTAACAAGGGGTTAATGTGAGTAAAAGTCTGTTGCAGCTTCTACAGCTAAAAATAGCAAGCCTGGCTCCAAATGCACCAAAGGAATAGGTGTGCTGATGTTTTAAGTAATTTTCAGAGCACAGTCACACCAAGGATTAGATTTACCCTAGTTACCTATGTCTGAATCTATTTATCTTCCTAGAGTCACTAGATAAAACTTGCTTGAGAGCCGGGGCAGCATCAAGCAGAGTTTGCTGCCTCTGAGAAACTGCCTGTTTAAAGGCCCGTGTTTGGGTGGGCTGCTGCCTGGGGGCCTGAATGCCGCCCAGGCACTTCTCCAGATGAACTCCCTCAGCAGCAGAGAAAAACCTTGCCAGGGCTTCTCACAAAGCCCTCACACAGGCTTTCTCACAAATCTCATGTTGACAAAGGCAGGAAAAGGAAGGAGGCACATGCTCCTGCTCCTAGCCTGTTCTGATGAAGATGCACACAAACAACAGCAAACACCAGCTCATTTTTTTAACCAGGGGAAGTTGCATAAGACTTTTTTTCTGTGTTTGCAATGTTTCTACTCTTCCAAGGATTTCAGCAATCCTTGTAGTATTAAAGCTTAGCATGCTACATCTTCCAGATCATGTTCTTTGCCTTCTGTACAGAGCAGAAGACCCAAGGCTTAAGAGTTAAAAACTCTGTGCCACAATGCATCCAGAGCATGCTATATGGGAAATGCATGCCCAGGTATACACTGCAAGCAAAGAGGAGGGCTGTCAGGCTCCAGTCCAGCCAAGGACTGGATTTGTTTATTAATTTTTTTTGTCTCTTGAAGCTCGTATCTCATCCCCCTGGCACCCATTTGGCAAGCAAAGCTATTCGGTCTGCATGGTGCCAACTGCCTTACCTGTTGTTGAGCTTGCTGCTCCTCAATGAAGTGTGAATTTGCTAATTGCAGCTCCCGGTCCAAACGGCTGTATTTGTCAGGTCCAGAACTCCAACTCTGACTCCCACTTTCTCCCAGGAGTGCCTAAACAGATGCAGAGAGCCCTCAGCAACACCCTTCTGTCTGCTCACAGCTTGTCTACAGGGTGTAGTGGGAAGGCAGATGTACTCCTGTACACATGCATACAGTATCTTTTTCCCCCCAGCTCTGCTGCTACTCAGATAGACTGCTGTCACAAAATAAAATAATGCCAAAATGCCAGCCTGAGAAGTCTCTGCAGCCTTATGTTGCAGATATGCCACTCCAGCAGCAGGAGAGCTGGAGTACAACCGACAGATCATGTACGCAGGAGGTCTTCTGCACAGCATAAAGGACTAGCAAAGGTCTGCTCAAGAGGCAGCACTGTGTGCTAGAACATATAAGCTGGGAAGTATCCAGATATATTGTGCTAACAGATGTAGAGCTCAAACTGAACACTGTCCTACTAATGACAGGGGCTTAAGAGGGTCTAGATAAAGTACTTAACCAGTTGAGCTGACAGTAAAATGGTGCAAAATACAACCACAGGAGTGCTGTATGTTCATGTTATTTGATTCAAGCTACCTTTCTTCCAGCATGCTGTTCAGTTGCCAGCACGCAAGATTACACTCGCTACCTGCTCTACAACCCAAAGAGAGATGCTTGCGCAAAGCCAACAGAGACATGGCTTTCCAGTTGAGTAAGTCTGGTCCCTGGAAGGGATATAACACAAATTACAAAAGCTGGAGGATGAACATAGCCTGTAGGAGAGGAGCTGCACCCTGCAGCACTACAAATGAATTAAGGGGTTGGTCTGTCCACAAGCAAGGCCATGGAGGCAAGGCTGACTCGTAAGTAGACCATCTCACAGCTTCTGCTTGTGGGCAGGGGGAGACAAACGAGTATTTGTGAAGAACAGCAAGACAATGACCAGGCTGCTCCAGTCTCTACAGTTCATCTGCCTTACAAGGATCAAGGAGCAGTAAGGAAAGCTGATGGACTGACCATGCAGGAAGCCAGCAGTACACCTGCCTTCGAGACACTGAGGAAGCTCCTGGTTCTCTCCAGTTTGTGGCAAGAGCAGCTACCAGTTATTTAATGCAGTGCACTAGTTTTGCTGCAGCTTCAATAGAAAGGCCTCCGTTTGCCAGCCTTAGCCTGTAAGGGTCAGGTTGCCACCAGCCAGCCTCTCAGACACTGAGGAACGCTGGAATAACTGCTGCAGGCCAGCACAGCACAAGCTTGGCAGTCTGGAGGGAAGGCAAGGGGCTGGGGAAGGGAGAGGAAGATGGCAAGGGGAAGTAAGTTTTCCTGACCATATGGTCTCCTGCAGCTAGCAGGAACTTCACACAAAGGAAAGGAGCAAAATGCAGAGGCAGCTAGAGACTTGTTTGAGCAAGGGTGTAAGGGACTTTGGTTTTTCAAGTGTTTGCCAAACGCGTCAATTAACCCTGTAACGAGCACAGGAATCAGCTTTGAGCTTCTCGGTAGCTTGCTGCAGTTTGTCATTTTTGCTACAAGTGGTAAGAGTGATGCAGCCAGGTAAGTTAATTGTAGGAAATGCACACCAACTTCTATGGAAGCAGCTCTGGAAATCAGCTCTAAGACCTCCTTACAGTCTCCTTGTCAGCTGGGGAGAAGCACAAGCTGCATCTATTTCTATTCCTTAGATTTCAAGTGCAGACAACCTGAGACTCCTTGAGCTTCTTCCATCTTCTTATATGGCTAACTACTACAAGAGGCAGCTGTGTGAAAGGATATTGCAGCATCTTGGCTCCTAAATACAGCAGAGCGCAGGATTACATTCACTGACATGGATTCTGTTCCCCCCAAGGAGAAGGGAGATTCCCCCTTCTGCGGAATGATGCAACACTGACAGTTGTACACAATCAGATCTGAAGACAGAGACAGATGGGGAGTGCTGACACTGCTTTGAGACGGGCTTGGAAGAGGGCAGCAACAATGTGTCTGTGAGAATTAGCTCTCTTAGGTCAGCAAAACAAGCACACAGCTTTGCTACAGCATGCAAGCCCCTTCCCAAAACCAAAGTTTATAAGGGGATGAACTACAGATAAGGATATATATTGTAATACCAGCTTGTACACAGCCTGGATCAATGCTATATGCTCTACCTTATGATGTAGGGCCTTGGACTAAGTGAGATTGGAAGTCTCACCTAATACCTCAAGGTGCTAGCTGCCAGAGCTGATAAATCCTCCCCACAAAGAGCCTCAAAACTGCTCTTTTTTCTTAATTGGCAGCCTCAAAACCACCCTTTTTCCTTCCAAAGAGCCTCA
>JAOXNG010000002.1:3314221-3326356 GCA_028566535.1 Scolopax minor
GATGGACTTGAACCCTGGCAACTTGTTGGGTTGACGTTTTCTTCGACGCTTTTAAGTGTATGGCTGCATGGCTTCCTTTTCCAGTCTGAGAGTAAGTATTGGAAATGGGGGCAATTTCTTAAGTTTTGGGGGGAAGGGAGTGGGGAGAGAGTTGTTCCTAAATAGCAGAGGGAAAGAGAATGAAACAAGGCTAAAATCTTGTTAAAGCAGGCCTTCTGCAGTCAACTAGTATTAACAAAACCCTCTTCCAAATTAAGGTCAAGGCCTGTCTGATCAATGAAACACCTCCATTCCTTCAGAAGGTGTGGTTATCCAGCCTGGAATGTGCCTGCATCTTCCCTTCTTCTCGTCTCCTGTTTGCTTTTGGCTAAACCATTTACTTGTCACAACACTCTCTGGGAAAATCTGGGGAAATTTATTTGAGGGCTGGGTTCTTGTGAACTTAGTCATTGGAGAAAAGTGTCTGGATAACTCGTGTTCTTCATTGTTTCTGTTCCTGGGAAGGAGGAGATTTAGTTTTGATTTGGTGTTGGAGGCACGTTTCATCCTCAGGATGTTCATGATAATTGCTTGTGGTATTGTTGTGTGGATATATTTTTAAATTTTTTTTTTCCCAGAGTATCTTCCTCTTTTGAGCACTTTGATATATTGGCAGCTCTTCGGTGAGATCTCTTTTGATGAACCTGCAGTTTTCTCTGCCCGTGTGATGGCCAGAGATAACTACCTTGCTCTCAGAGGACAACACAGTGCTTTGTAGTTCCCACAGGCCTTAGGGTATGCAGTTTGTGAAAAATAGCTGAGATTTTAACTCTATCTTTACTTCTGTTCCTCAGCCAGCCTTTTTTTAAAGATGGGTATAGCTGAATAATGGAACATCTGTAGAAGGAACAAAATAGTATGAATCTTTTGCTCAGTACAGGGTTACAGTAGCTTCTTGGCTAGTATTTGTACTGTTGCACAGTATTTATTTTTGTTAAGTATTGACTAACTTTTTAAAGATCTGAACTTTTTCCAGAGTTTGTAGTCATTTCTCACTGTGGATGGAAGTGATTAGTGAACCAGCGTGTGCACTGAAATGTGCAATAGAAATGTTATTGTCAGTGTTAACGAGCTCTTGCTACAGAATGTGCCAAACTGCAGTTATTTTCCTTCTGTAGCTTTTCAAAATATAGATGAAGTGGCAGGGAAAATGTAGATAAAATGGCAAAGTCCTGCAATGGTTGATTTTTTTTTTTTTAGTTTAGTTATTTCTCAGTGTGTGTGTCCTATAACTACTGGTGCTCAACTGAACTGCCTGTAGGACTCCAAAGGCATTTTTGGTGGCTATAAAGCATCTTTGTCATCCTGCTTTCATTCCTGCCTTTGGAGCTACTCTGAGAGTTTTCCAGTGTTTGTCATCAGTGACTTCTCTCATTTCAGTGTTTGGACTGTGGTGGAATTCCTGCTCTTCCTTCTGTCCTTCCCCTCAGTTGCCTCATGTGTTTCCTGTCTTGGATGGCCAGCCGCTGGGGGAATCTTTGTCACCTTCTGGCTGAACTGCCATTTCCTCC
The DNA here is from genome assembly GCA_028566535.1 of Scolopax minor. Classification (NCBI taxonomy): domain Eukaryota; kingdom Metazoa; phylum Chordata; class Aves; order Charadriiformes; family Scolopacidae; genus Scolopax; species Scolopax minor. Next base: position 3,315,772 of record JAOXNG010000002.1, read on the forward strand.
TTTGATCTGGGAGCCCGTTTCATGTTGCTGAGTGGTTTGATGTTACAGTAATATTCTGGTTTGAAGAGGCAGAAAACAATTTCAAGAAGTGCTTTCCCTTTTTTCTGGAGACCTTGCCTTTAGCAAATCTTAGAGTCCCTTTCTTCTCTGTAAAATTCCATGTGTGGGTGCAAATTCCTGTGTAAGTAAAAAAAAATTATTGATTGCCATAGCTGGCTACTGTTCTGCAAGCAGTTGGTGTTTCTGTAGCCTGCTCCATTTCTGAACCTTGCTCTTTGATATGTTAATCTGTCTAATATGAGCCTGTCCCATAGGCTGTATTGGAACCACTGAGTTTAGAGTCCATTTTTCTTTTGTTTTTGAATTATATTAGATTAATTTCTGACTTTTGTCTTTCAGGTTTAACGTCCCGAACTAAAAAACAGTTCTTTAAACTACTGAGAAAAATGCCATTTGTTGGGGCTATAGTAAGTATTTGGACAATTTAATATTATCCTAGGTCCCTGTTTCAGCCAGCATGATGCCCTCTGAGACCTTATGGTTCTGTGCATCTCTCCTGTCATGTTACTGTGATCATAATGATCTGAGAATATATGTCTGGAAAGTCTTCTGCTGCCACCTGGTTTAATGAAAGTTACAATTTCTATCTACCCTTTTTTCATGGTATCACTCTCATAAAACAGAGATGCCACCTTTTTTTGGTTTTATAACCAAGAATCAGTAAGTGCAGTTGCAGAATCCTCCACTAGTTACAGAAACCTTCAGTAATGTTTCCTTGTTGTTAGATTTTTAAGAAAATAATTTTATTTATGGAAGAAGGGGACAGGATTGAACCTGTTCTGTGAGACAGCCAGGTGTTTGTTGTGCAACACAGATCATTTCTTTAGTCAGATGACTCGCCATGATTAGTTTAGAGCTCAGATTCCTATTAGCAGTAGTTAGCATTATAGTACAAAGGTGTCAGAAGTTTGTGTAATGATTAAAGATAAAGCTTTAGAGAGATGAGTTTTTTGCATAAAAACTTGAGATTATAAATATCAGCGTGTTTTAGCATGTTAATGAAATAATGATTGAGAAATGCACAGCTTGGTTTATTTTACATAGTAAATGCTGGTGTCACACTTATGATTGCCCTTCTCTCTGCTTGATGTGTTGACAGATTTACACATTTATTTGGGCAGCCAGTTCTGTTATAGGCAATTTTATCAAATGAAAGTATCAAATAGGAACTTTTTCATTTTGCCATGGACGTGGAAGTATTTCTCAAGCTTCTCCCTCGGCACTTGGGAAGGGACTGGCATCCCCACCTCATGTCATGTTAAGTGCCTCAACTGTCACCTTCTAACTTGAGTAGTCTTTGAGGAGATGAATTGATGACTTGTTCTCTTCTGCTTATATTTTTTGTTTGCCTGTTAGAAAAGGGCAACTTCTGGGCTCCTTGTATGCAAATCTGATTTTGTCAAAACTTAACTTCTTGGGGCTAGCACTCCTGTACTAGAGGACTCCTGGTGTGTCCTATCTCTGTACTGTTTTGCTCTTTGGTAGGCTGATACCTGATAACCTATCAGTTGCTTACAAGAGGCCTTGACTTTGAGGCATTCCAATGTCCAAAAGTCTTTAAGGCAGATGATAGTCCAACACCTGTGTTGCTTGGAAGAAGAGTCTGTACTTTGGAATGTGTTGTGAGAAGTCTGGGCTTCCTCAACGTGAGGTGTGGATGGGAGGAAAGAAACCTCTGCCTCTAGTGGAGATTTCTTTAGTGTTTCTCTCTTATTTTTGTGAGTGTCTAGACTATGTGTATGATGGCAGAGAAGACAAGGTAGAAGATAGAATGCATCTAAAGATTTCTGCAAATGAAAAACCGTGACTTAAAAAGATTTGATGGATGAGAAGGTGGCATTTTTGCCTTGAGTTTTGTTTTCTCAAGTGTTAAAGAGGCTCAAAGCTCCTGCTGCTCATATCTACCCAGTGAAGGACATACTCTGTCTGAAGGTTCTGGTGGTGGTGTCTGTGCTGTTAAAGAAAATGCAGCCAAGCAGTGGTCCAAGTGCCACTCTGCGATCACCCATAGCAGTTACTTGGCACAATTCTGGGCTATGCCAGCTGGCATTCCCATAGGCAATTCCCAGGGTGGTTTAGAGTCTAGTGTGTGCTGATTTCCCATTCCAGGCAGCTTATTTTTGGAGGGAGAGGGCGGTAGGCAGGAAGACTGTGGGGCTGTCAACTCTGCCATGCTTTTTTTGCCATACAGTTCCTGTCTATCCTGCTCACCAGCACGGATGTAGTTACTGAGTTCAATCTTGCACAACACTCAACAATCATCGATAATATGGCCAGCGCCATTATTGATAAGGTTTTCCTTTCTTTTTAGATTCAAAAGAAGATTGATGAAGCCTTGAATGATGTCACTTCCAGTTTATCCTTCCTGAAAGATGAAAAGGATTATATCAAAGCACTGCCGGAACAAGGCATGAGCCAGCCTGAAGTACTAGAGAAGATGAAAGAGTACAGTTCAAAAGGTAGGAACGTGAGTCGGTACTGCAGCAGAGATGGGTCTGCTTCATAGACCTAACATTAAACTTACTCTCTTAAATGAGATCTGATGACTCCTGCTCATGGTTTCATCTTGAGTATTTCTTCCCTGATGTTCTTTGCTGGTAAATTTCTGTCTGTTTTCCTGCTGGAATTGGCTAAGGGTCAGTATTCATGACTTCTAATACTGTATTTGGGTATTAACAGTGAAATTCTGTTCCTGTCTAGAGACTGATGTTGGGAGAGCTAATGATAAGAGAAATATGGAGGAAATGATTTGAATGCATTTTTGATTACATTCCTGAGCAGTTGCCTCGATGTTCCACTTTTACTGGAAATGTATTTTCTCTGAAGCTCCAGTGAATACTCATAAAAAACCCCCAACCCAACAACAACTTCTAAGCAGGATTTTTAGGGAATTTCCAAGACTGTCTCTCAATCTCTCAAAATACCAATTAAGGAAGGCAGAATCATGATGTTATCCCAGCCTGAGTCTGCAGAAACAGAGCCTGAAAGTTAATTTGAGTTGCCTCACTCGTGTAAATATCTCCATCCTGGTTCATCCTACCTATTACTTGTAATGAGGAAATTGGGGTGACTTGCTGTCCGGAGGAGAAGATACAACTGCCCTGTGCCTATCTCAAATTTGAGAAATGCATTGAATTTTCTGCTGGAGCAGTGTGTCTACTCCAAATTCAGAAATAGTTTCGCAGTTGAGTATTCTATAACAAACTCCTTCTTTTCTGCTTTTAGGTGTTGCTTTTGTAGCTTCTCTGTCTTCCCTCAAATGATTATTTACTTCCTTCACCAGGTTATTCTTTCCTTTTTTCCTTCCTATGCTCCTCTCCTTCCCATACACACGCACTTCCCTTTGGAAATGGCTCAGAAATGAGGGTTGGATTGTGACTATGTTCAGTTTATATGCTTGTGAAGTTGATGTTCTTGAGCTTTATAAAGGAGGCTAACAATTAGGAGAGGGAGCAAATAACCAAACAAGTGGAAACACTCCATGTCCTGCTGAGGTATTTGGAGGCAGAAAGTTCCTTGGTTAAGTATCATCCTGACGTGCACTGGGTTGAAATGCTTTTCAAGAGGATCTGCTGCTGCTGCTGTTCCATCCACCTGCTCTTGTTTGTTAAAGGTTTGGCAGCATATCCTTTTAAGTGAAATTTAAGTGACCCAGCACTGTAGGTTTTAGCAAAACACAAGTTTTACCTTTCCACCTCTTCTCAATTTACGGTGGGGATGGGATGCTCTTTGAAAGTAGCTTTGACTTTAGCCACTATAGAGTTCAGTTGATTGGACAGCAGTTTGGGGAGACTGAGTGGGGATTAAATGGATTATGTGTTAATATAACTGCTTGCTCCAGCTAGAATTGTTTATCTGCTGACTCTTTAGTCATCATTTACTTGCAGTTTGGTAAGTTCATGGAGTACGCGACGCTAGAGGCTTAGCGTTCCACACAGCTATCTCTGTGGCACAAGAATCATACTTTTGGCTCCTCCTCGGTGCAGTCTCAAGAGCTGAATCCTCATCTGCAGAACTGGGGGGAGGACTTCTCTGTGTACTCATGTCCTTTCTGAGAATGGCTGTGTTTGGAAGCTGTGTGCTCTTCCTTCTCTTTCAGGAGATGTACGTTGGCAGGATGGGAAAGTCTCTGGGACTGTGTACAGTGGTGAAGAGAAACTCACCCGTCTGCTAGTGAAGGTAAAGTGCAAGCTGTCTAACTTTGCATCTTTGCAGATATCCTTGGCACCTTCAGGGTGACCAGAACCCTCTCAACACTATTCCAATGTCTTTCAAAATAAATAGGGAGGGTTTGTAACTTAAGACTACCTGATTATGAAGACAGAGCCTAGGGTAAATGTAGGTGGGAGAGGATTTATTAGCAAAGCATTTGGGCAGTGTAAAGCTGGCCAGGTGACTCCTTGGGAAAACACCACAAAGACATAACTAGGACCAAATCAAGTGAAATGTTGTTTTGAGTAAGAAAGTAAGAAACTGGTTACAAGTGAACTGGAAACTGGTACTGACCTGCTAATTGAGGCAATGGTAGGAGACATAAAATTGCCATAGATCAGCTTCAGCAAGCCCTCCCCGGCAGATGTGCCTTTGCTGCAGGCTGGAGGGAAAGCATCCTTGGCTGTCTTGTGACTGGGAGGCTGTGGGACTTTGGACTGGAACAGCTTCACTGAGCAAAATTGAATTCCTCTTGGTTTAAGCAAAAAAGTTTGTAAAATGTTTTTTGGTGGTCCAAATCTTAGAACAATGGAGCATTGGCATGCTTCGGTGGCGTCTTTGTTAGGACTGTTTACCTACTCAGGAACTTTTCCCTTTGAGAAGGCTGGAAAATAACCTAAACAGCCCAAAGGTTTGTTTTCAAATATATCTATTTCAAGAAGTTCTTTTTTGCTAGAAAGGGAAGTCTAGCCTTCTTGCTTCTGGGAACAGCTTTTTATAACAGCTGTAATGATCTCTGTTTGCTGGTTGCTAATGGTGGATTGGTTTTATTTATTTCCACTCATTGACATTTTCTTTGCCACTTTTAGGGGAACATAAAGCTCAGAGCAGCCTTTCTGGAGGGGCCCTCAGCCTGGGTTGAGAATTGTGGAAACATTCCTTCTGTTGGTGCTGATTATTCACTGTTTTTTCTGCTGTATTTCTTTTAACATCCCTGCAGTTGCCTTTTGATCTCAACTGCAGGAGGTCGAAACTGGCCTGTTCCAGCCTTATCCCCTGAGCCTCCAATTGCAGAACAAGCATGAAATACTGGTTTCCACGGCCACTTTTGTTGCAATGTGGGTGGGCAGTCATGCTTTTCTATCAGATTCAGAATTCCCCTTTACTATTAAGCTTGAAAACTAGTTCTGCAAAGTAAGTTTTTTGGCCTGCTTTGTGTAAAGCAATCATAAGGTTCAAATTGTGTTCTTTCTTAAAAATAGCTAAATGATTCGACCTGTCTTTACAAAAAGAAGTATTGTGATGTTACAGAATCGCTCCAGAGGCCAGAATGCCCTAGAAAAACAAGTGATTTTTTTTTTTCTCCCTACCTTGGCTGTAGTTTCCTAGCTTGTGATATTTACTGGCAGCAGGAGTCAAGTCCAAGGAGATCTGCAGTATTGGCTATGGCCAAATGCAGCTAATTTGTTTATACAGTGTGTATGGTGAGTTCTCAATTCTGCAGTGGTAATTCAGTGCTTCATCTGCAAGGCTAACTTTCTGTCTTTGTTTTCTGAAGGTGTATGAAGAGTTTGCCTGGAGTAATCCTCTCCATCCGGATATATTCCCTGGTTTGAGAAAGATGGAAGCGGAAGTAGTGAGGATGGCCTGTACGCTCTTCAACGGGGGCCCCAACTCTTGTGGTGCTGTGAGTAGCCTGTCTTTTAAGTGTCCCATCAACATTTGGGATATTTCTGACTTTGATTGAAGTGTAAATGCAACATTCTGCTGTCCAGCTGAGGCTGAAGTTGAGCTCATCCTGATATGTGCCATGCCAACATAGCTGGATAGAAGACAGTTGCTAATTGCTTTTCTTGGTGGAGCTTTGTGAGAGACAGTTCAACTTAGGGATGGCCATTTACTCCTTTTTTTTTTTCCCCATACTCTTAAATGGCAGTTGGAAAAGAGAACCATTGTAATGCAGCCTGGCAGGTTGTCGGTGTGGGGGCGTGATGAACAGCAGTGTCATCTTGAGTAGATCTCTCCTCACTTCTAATCTCTGAATTGGGAATCTGTGAGCCTGCCAGAATGCTGAGTTTGAGGACAAGGCCGACTGGTTGGTCACCAACAAGCAGCTTGAAGTATTTGTCATCAAGTAGGTGTAGCACAACATCTGGCTGGCTGGAAAGCTGTCTTTCCAGGCTTATGTGGCCTTCCAGTGTGCTAGGGTGGAAACCAGTTTTAAAGCCTGGAGAGAGTTCCTAGCAAGAGTCAGCTGTGTCTTTATATTGATGATTTCAAAGTTGGTCAAAGAGCAAAAATTGTGAACTTTCATGGTGAACTACTGTCATAAAAAATTATTCATGTTTTCTTTATGTTCCTCTCTCTTGCTTTACCTTTTTGATAAGGGTCTCAAAATCTGTAGGACAAATTCTCTCCTTGTTTAAGTGGTATGGGACCTAGCATGGTGGTCAGGCACAGCTGGGATACTTAATAAATGCTTAATAACTTGCAAAGAAGTTGTTCCATTTGCAAGAAGAACCCAGATGAGGTTTTTAAGAGACTGGGTGTGAAATGATTGCTGTCTGTAAATATGCTGGGGAGGGAGAAGACCAGCAACAGCTGGAGATCAATGTTTGAAGGCAGTGTTGACACAAGAGCTTATGAGATGAACTGGTTTTTAATGGGCTTAATCTGGTGGTTGCATTAAGGAGGTAAGTATTGGAGTAACTTTATAGTAGGTGTAGTTGGGACCAAACTCTGGATTGAAGACAAAACTTGGCTGTGCAGTGCCTGGGAGTATAAAATGGGATTACTTTTGGTAGCAGGAGGTTGGACCCTGTGACCCGACTTCCCTTTTTTGGGTCTGTATTTCTTGTGCCACTTTGAAATTTAGCAGAGGAACATTGGTTCTTTGCTTATAAAAAGCATTTAACCTCACTTCATCTCCTGCCTGGGTTGTGGTGCTGAGAACACTGATGAGATTATCCCTGGAGTGGGCAAGAGGCTTGATTTAAAGCTGTTGAAACACATCTTTATCAACAGTTGAGATGGAACTGATACAACAGTCCGAGAGCTCTGTGACACTTAGCATATGCTTGGAGAAGTTTGCTTGCTGAAGCCTGCATTGTGCATGTTCCATTTTTGTTACGTAAAATACGTGTTGTAAGAGCATCAGCCTTGGCCCTTTGTGGTCTTTCGTGGAGATTTAGAAGTAGAATTGCCTAAGAGGAGGTGAAAAAACCGCTCTAAAACAATCAGATGGCCAACGGGGGATCTCCACAGATGCTCTCTGGGGAATCCTGCTTTTCTCTCTGCTCCCTTCTTCTTCCCCTCCCTTCCCAGGATTGTCCTGCAAAGCTGCCTCTGGGATTCAAGCAGAAGCAAAGCAAATGGGGAAGCTCACAACCTGCTGTGGTGTTACGTTCTGGCTGGTTGAACAGTCAAATTTGCAGGATGAGAGGGAGGGTTGACAAGTTGATTGGCCGGAAACAGAAGATTAATTGCATCCCTGTAATTATCTTGTCCAAACGAGTCTCTCCAGTGGACTTTTTGTCTTCCCTCCCACGTTGTTCTTCCTGACTGTGAAGAATGTCCAGAGTTGCTAATCATTGATGGAGTGATGTGGGTGGATATATGGAGAGCACGTGCTCTTTAAGTAGTCGGGCTCAAAGACTTCTCTTGTTTTATTCTTCTCAGAGCAGAATTAACATTTCAGAATTATTTCTGGAGGCTTGGACAGTCAAAAAGCCATTTAAAAAAGTGTTTTTTCAAACTGATACTGTGCTTTCTGTCTCTGGAAGGCCCTGCTGAAGCCGCAGTTAAGCTTCAGTAGCAGTGAGGCTGTAAAACAGAGAGGTGGCTAAAGCAGGAAGGGTGTGATGTCCTGAATTACCTTTAAATTGATCTGTTCAGAAGGTGCTGCTGGCTTTTTCTACTGAGAAGGCTTCTGATTTACTCAACTTTTGAGTTGGAGTTGAGTTGAGGTGTTGAAAACTAAACCAAAATGCTTTTTTTTTTTTCCCCCTGAATTTTCCTCCCGCCATTTCTGAGCGGCGTGTTTTAGTGCCAGGTCTCTGTCCACTGGATTTCTTAACCTCATGTAAGCAGCTGGGGCTGCTTAATTTTTGTTGGTTCTTGGTGAATGGCCCCTGAAGGCAGAAGCAGCTCGTTGGTGTTTCTGAAGAGTATATCTGTGGCTAAATTACGTGGGGGGGGGAGACACAAACCCCAAAGTTTGTCTGTGCTTGCTTTCAGCAAGTTGGGGATCCCTGTGTGGTCCTGCCCTGTGTCATGTGGGCATCTTCCTAAGAGGGGTTATCTGGAGAGCAGCTCCCCGTTTCCTCTTTGCAGGCTTTCAGTGTGTTTAATAAATACTAAAATGAAACATGTCTTTTCACATTTCTGAATTTTAAATCACAGGAGCAGCTTGTGTTATTGACAGGAGTTGCCTTTATGTGAGATGTGGGGGCTGTAATTCTCTTTAGTTTAAACACGGGCATAAAAGCCCCACCAATGTCCTTGTGCTGGGGGGTGTTGCCTTTTGCCTTAAATTGCACCAAGAGATGTTCCAGGTTTTTAAGCAGTTTTTAAAATAATCATTTTCAGCAGCGGATGGATGCTTCCTATTTCTCACTAATTACTACTTTTGTTCTTCTTTCTTCTTTTTAATCGTGTTACGCAAGAGCGGAGAGACAGGAATTGGTGATTATTTTTTTTTTTTTTTGGCTCCCAGGAGATTCTAATCATGTTCTTATAATGACCTGGAAGGACTAATTAAGCTCAGCACAGAGATGGGGAATGGGAGGGAGTTTGTTCTTGTCTGATGTGTGCATATGCTCACGAGATGCTTTGTTTTGCAGTGCTGGCACTGTGGATTTCCCCTCTGATTTGGGGAGAAATCACCACTTTTATGCAAGCTTCAATGATTATTTTTTTCTTCCTAGTAGTTTTTTGAACTTAAAACAGAAAGGGCAGCTTTGAAGTGCAGGGGAAAATTGCATGGAGGGTGTGTGTGTGTATATTTGATGTCAATTTCTCTATGAATTCTTTTTTGCACTTACTCTGCAGCTGAGGACAGGAGAGAGAAGCAAAATGAGCTTCATTTTGATGCAAACCTAAGCCTCCTGTGGAAGCTGGCTTGTCTTTTCCTTCCATAATCCAGGGTTTCCAAACTTTCTTGTAGAATATTTGAAGTAGGACTTGAACAGTGAAATGTGTGTGATGTGTCTTGGCGGGGAGGGTCTTAAACATTGCAGATCTTTCAGGTTTTATCTGTAGTGGTGAGCAGGTCACCTTGAGAGAGACAACTGGTGGAATTTACAGCCTGCAGGTTTAAGGGGTTTTATGTGAGCCTGCCACCACGTTACGACCATGCAGTGGATTGTGGTATATTTTTACTCAAAAATAAATTGTAGTTTGCTTTCTTATTCATGGGGCACTTCAGCTCAGGGAAACTTTTGCTCAGCTTTGTCTCCAGGGTCTGATTGGGGGTGAAAATGTAAGAAAAACTTTAGAGGCCATGGACCAAAGTGGTTCTTTTCTGTTTGATAGTGGCATGGCCAATGAAATCCTATCATAGGGACCATACCTTTTATTGCTGATTTTAATTTTGAGGTTTCAGAGCTCCTAGGATTTGGAGGGAGGCAGCACCAGAAGGGATATACTGAGTTTAGAAAGCGGGAGGGGTATTTTTCCCATGTGCTTTCTCCTCTCCCCTCCTGTTTGGAAAACAATAAATAAATCAAGAACAAAAAAAAAAGTCTGTTTGCTTGCCTTTTCCCCTCAGGCTTTGCCTGGCTTTTTGAAGATAGCGCAAGGTTGGAAAGCTGCTTAAAACAATGCCTGTTTCCAGCCCCTTTCCCTGTGGCATCGCTTGAACCTGTGGACTTTCATTTAGAGAGGAAAAAAAAAATAAATATTTGTGTAAACCATTGGTGGGTGCTGAATCACTGCCTGTTGGCCGAGTGCCGGCGTGCCGCGGGCAGTGGGGAAGTTGTATCCTGTGACACTGATTCAAGCTGTGGCTACAGCAGAATGAGTTTGCTGTTGATAGCTAAGCTGACAAAGCCTCTCCTGTAAAGGAGCAGACTCCCTCTGCAGGTCCAAACAGCGTGGACCAAGAAGGTTTTTTGGCACTGTTAGCTGTGCCACGCCGAAGATGCTGCTGTGGATGGAGCTGCTTTGTGGTGTCCACTCATGTTGGTGCTGTTCTGTGGGCTGTGGGACAACGTAGGGAGCTGATCTGGTTGAAATTCAGCTTTTTTTTGGGTGGATTTTCAGCTGCTTGAACAAGCTTTCTGTATGGTTATCTGCATAGCTGTGTTGGTGCCTGGGAGGAGGATCCATCCTTAACCTGTGACCACCTTCTGAAAAGTGTTGACTCTGACCTCCC
>JAOXNG010000002.1:4128582-4138622 GCA_028566535.1 Scolopax minor
GGCCACAAGAGCACACTGCTTGCTCATAGTCATTTTGCTGTCTACCAGGACCCCCAGGTCTTTCTCTTCAGAACTTGTCTCCAGCACTTTCCTCAGAGAAGTTTTCATTTTAGCACATTCCTGCCTGACAGGTTGCATTTGAAATCCACAAATCTGGATTTGTGCTGGGAAACTGGGAGGGCACGGGGCATTAGATGTCACTGGTGATTGCAGTGTTTTTGCCTTCCCAGTACGGCTGTATTTCCACACACAGCAAGGAACATTTTAAAACATAACTTCAACAGAGAAACGAGAGCTACAGAAAAACAAGCAGTGTTTTGAACGACCATTAAAAGGACAGACTGCTCTTCCCTAGACAGCTCTATCTTCCTTTACTATCAAAAGAGGGCAAAATCCTGAACTCTCCTGCTCAGTGCAGCTGTGGATCAGCAGAGAATATTTTCATGCACACGGGGTTTTTATTCTCAAACCCCTAAGACTTAAAGCATAACTGTTTAGCTTCGGTTTCTGAGAATAAATCAAAACTCGGCACAGATTTAAACAGAGTCTTTCTCATACTCCAAAAATGTGTAGGCACATGCAGTAAACACCTTCATATCATACACATTTCTCGGCAGGATTACTGACAAATATTGCATTTATTTTTCCTTTTTTTTTAATTAAAACAGCCGTGCTCAAGGCAGACATGGAAAGGGCAGCACAGAACGGGCACTGTTAGGTTATCCATCATGAGCTCTACTGCCTCTGCTCCTAAACATACTCAATTTCTCTGTCCCATGTTCAGGCCAAAGACCAAAGCCCAGTGAGGCAGAGACTGCCCGTACTAGTTTTAAGTTGAAGAATATCAAAGGTCTTTATCAAATTTAGCGTTATGTCCATCCCTCAAATGGAGAGACGTGCATTAAAACAGCTAAAATTTATATAAAACATATTAATGTGGAATTTAATGCCTGCTCCTAGTGCTGCCAGCACCAGTTAATACCAGTTCATCACAGGCTGGTAGAGATGCCAGCATTGGGACTTACCTTGTTTCTGACACAGCAAGTGTAGGGCACCCCACAGGCCAGTGGTCCCGGTGCTGCACAGTTGTGGTACACGTTTTGTGACCAATCTCTGTAATCTTCCCCACCACAGCACTTAAACTGGAAAGAAAAAAAAAGGCACAAAAGGCAAAGGAAAAAAAAAGATAAAATCATATCTTAACAGAAACTCTTCTAGTAAGTAGAAAACAAAGTAAGAATAAAATAAAACCATTTTAAGAGCACCCAGCAATTCTGCCATTTGATCAGCAGTACAGATCTATGTACATATGAATGTACATGATAGATACAATTGAAAAGAATTAAGCTATAGGTAGCATTCCTTCATCACTCATCAAGCTACTCCCCAGGGTGCCAGAGCACAGCACTCAATGCTAGGTCCCACCTCCCATCTTTTCCGAGTTGAAAAATTATTTTTTCAGGTCTGGACATCATTAAGCAATGTTTTTACATTCACTCCACCACCAGCTGTAATATACTTCCTTTTTTTAAAAAAAAAAAAGATTGTGACTACATTTCTATATGATTCTAAAAGACAAAGTGCTGCTATAAGGCATTAAAAAAAATATCACAAAAACATTTTGGGTGTAATTTAGTAGAACTGAGATCTGGCAAACAAATACTGTAAGTTTACGCTGACTTATATATAAAAAGAAAGGGGGAAAAACAGTTTATTTAATCACTAAAATGTATATTCACTGTATGTATACATAATATTGGGCAATGCATGGAAACTTTAAAGCATTATGAAGTCTAATGACAAAATTTCCTCAGGATGGTGTGCCTGTGACAAAATTTCCATTTTAACTTTGTTTTTCAAAGCAGGCTGCCATCTCCATAACGATGTCATAAAATATACGTATCACTTCCTAAGTTAAATTATATTTTTTTTTTAAATCATTATTTGGCATGGTCACTGACATCACATGGGCCCTGACATCACATTTCTGAACATTTTCTGCTTCTTCTATAGCCTCTGAACTGCACGGCACAACTCTTCAATAATTCAATAAACATTTCAACACACCAGCCTTAAAAAAATATAAGGCCGTTGAGTCAACTACACGTGCCATTAAGTCATGCTCAGCTGGGCTCAACACAATTTCTGAATTTTAATTGAGTTAATTTAAGAATTTAAGTTAATTTAAGGATTTAATTAAATTTCTGAAGTTTAATTAAGTATGTACACTGCCACAGGCATCTCCTTCGAATAACCCCCTTGTTAAAAAAGCTTGCTAGGTGCCCTCAAGTGAAAATACAACGGCCCTGGTTCAAACAGCCTAATTGCCACCTAATTTTTCTTTATCCGGTGCCTCTTTTTAACAAGATGCTTTTGGAATGTCTTGGACCAGCCCGCAGAAACGCTGAGCACAAGGGCTCGGGTGGGATTTGGGCTGAATTTGTCTGAATCCAGCTGTGGGGCCCCACTAAGCCCACACGTTTGCAGGATCTGGCCCTAAGCATCTGAATCACACCTACCATGGCAAAAAAGCTGCATTTTGCCCCCCCAGCTCCTTGCAGTGATTTAGAGGGCTCCAAATGCCAGCTGGGATGCTGGCGGAGCCCTGCCTGCAGCAACGCCGTAAGAGATGACGCACGAGCTCTCATCCCCCTGCACCAGTAAGAATTTGATTATCACATCACCGGATAAAAATATCAAAGCTGTCACTCAGGACCGACCACACCTCAGCACTGAATTATTCCCAGGAAAACAAAACCAAAACCCAAACACAAACCTGCTTTTGAACAGAGTCCATGATGTTCTTGAAGTCTAAATCATCGTAGTAATTCGCAATTCCTCTTCTTATATTATCGTTCAAAAATTGGATTGTCTAGAAGGCAGAATTAAGACAAGATTTATAGGCCACACAGGCTGGAACAAAATTAAAAGAACAGGTTAAAGCAACAAGCATAATTAAGGAGCACAAGAGGATAGGCTTTTTTTTTTTTTTTTTTTTAAGGAAAAACAAATAGCAGCTTAAAAAAAATTAAAAAAAAGAAAATCAATCACAGCATAGTCCTGCAGAGACTGACCCTCTGTTGTCTTTTAAGGAAGGAGCCTCACTGCTGGCTTTGTGCTGAGAAGTGGTGACAGCACGACACCTCTCCGGCGAGGTGCTGCTTCCCTCAGACTCTCCAAGCATCTCCCAGAGATGGCCCCGTTGCCCCCCAGGCTGAGAACGGGAAGGCAGGTTCCCTCCCCACTGGGCTCTGGGGATCCCCATTGTTTTTTGGGTGACAGAGCAGTGGGTTGGGTTGATGGCTGTCTCCCTGTTCACCATCTTCCATTAATTTCATTTTCCATGAATTTAAGTTTCCATGGAAGCCATAACTCCTAGATATGAGCTTTATTCCACCTTAAGCAGCAAAAAAGCAGAAAATATCTCATTATCTGTAGGTTTTACAGTCATGGTTTTGAGAAATATGGCAGATGAGCGGTGGCAGATATAAAATGGTACCTCCTCGGTTTGGCATATTAGAAATTAAACCAACAAAACACTGTTAAAGCTCAGAAGATGAGGCAAAAAATAAAGAGTATTTATTTTTCAACATCCAGCACCACCAGAGCACAACAAAAAATTGAGACTAAACATAGGCAGAATGCAGCAACTTCCCTTTCAACCCAGCTGCTAAAATGATCAAAGCTAAATCCTTGCAGGTCAGAAAGAAACCTGAAATACACCTGCCCCGTCTTCTCAGTGTTAAACTGCAACACTTAAAAAGAAAACAGAACAAAAACAATCACATTCAAAGATTAGAAATAAGGACAGATTATAGGACCAGCCGAGCTGGCCAAGAAGGAAAAATGCCAGCTCACACTCAACAGATTTGAGAAGGAAATAGAGAAAGAAATTGGAAAAAAAACAGTGAGACATGCAAAACAATCAGCATTTAAATGAAAGCTATTACCCTAAGCTTTTATTAAATACTTCCTTCTCCTCCCCATACTAACCCCAACTTCTCCATTAACCTTGCAAAAGAGCAAACCAAACCTGTCCCTGAGCTCAGGCAGCCCATACACATGTGTTGGGGAAAAAGCTTACTGCACAAAACCCACAACAATTAATTTTCTTTGCCCAAAAGCCAACAGCAACCATTCCTCGCCCTCTCAGCAAACACCCTCCTTGGCACCTACTTAATTTTCAGTCAACCGCATTCTTTGCATCCCACGATGCCCACACTCTTGTGCCAGGCAGGATGATCTGCTTCTTTCAGCTGAGCCTAGGGCCCCCACCAAAATTCAGATTAAATCCTTGTGTGGAGCCAAGGTGACACCTACGGCTTCTGGAAACGAAGATAACTCATCCCCTGCTGTCCCAAGTCAAGATCACAACTCCCTTCCAGCATGGAGTAAGAAGAAAACATTAGCTAGGGAGAACATAATACTGCTTCAAAATAACAATCAGTCATTCCTTTAAGAAAAATAATCTTTTTTTAAAGCTGTTTGTTTTTTTTTTAACAACATACACAACATAGTTTGTATGAGTCCTGAGATTGGTAGGATTGGGGTGGGAAGAGATCTTATTATTTAGCGTCTCCTTTCAATGCTCATCTTTTGCCAGATTTGGAAAAAAAAAAATAAAATCAAAGCACAGAAACCTACTCCTTGCAACGGTGAACGCGTTTAAGTTTTAAAACTTTTCTAACACCACCAAAAAACTCTGCTTCTTTCTGTTCAGAAAAATTAAGGCTTTTTCATAATCACAGCGTGCTTGTGAATGACGGGGTCTCCTACAGAAATTAGTGACGTTGCTCCCGGATGTGGGCACAGAAGAGCTGTCCTTGAGGTAAGGTAAAACATTTTAGCCACAAAAAAAAGTAACAAAGTTCCCAAACCCAGCTGGCAAATTCCCAAATCAGCAGTCTGAGACCCAGAAGGCAAATGAGAGAAAAGCACTTTCTCATACACCAAGAGCTAGAAACCCGTTTTACCTGTATTGCACATTCTTAGTTACCAGATTTTCTCCAAATTCATCAGTCTGGATTTCATCTGCAGAACAGGTGGCCAATCCCACCCATATCTGAACACGAAACACCCTGAAAAGTCTGGACTTGCCTTCAGACTTCCATCAATTAGTGCTCAGATGACAATTTTAATGCTTTTTATTTGTTCAGTAGCGTAGCCCTAACTTCAGGGATGGTGAGTTCTTGGTGAGCAAAGCCTAAACGTAAGCATCTCACCTGGTTTCTGAAGATCAGGGCCATCACTCCACCAGTCAGCTCAATCAGCAAGCAGATACCAAGAATGTACATGAACTGCAGAAAAATGATCACAAGTGAGACCACAAACACAACAAATCCCAATCACTCTTTCAATTTGCGGCCTTAAGTCAGGAATATTCAATTGCCAACACACTTGGCTTTATGCACACAAGATTTTAAAGAAAGATAGAAAATTATGGCTTTGTTCTTATAAAGTCTTTTTTTCCTCATTTGAGTCAGTCTGGGTTTTGCCCAACCTGCTCCAGGTGAACCTGTTCTGGGCAGGGGGGTTGGACTAGATGATCTCCAGAGGTCCCTTCCAACCCCATATCATTCTCTGATGCAGTGAAAACTGACAGATGCATTTTATGGTGCCAAGATCCTTCTCTCCATAATAGTATCATTCTGTGATGCAGTGAAAACCCACAGATACATTTTATGGTGCCAGAACAGCATCCCAAGCATTAATGGACGGGCCACACTGAACATTGTGCTCTTCCTGCAAAAGGCAGCACTTCCCTGCTAGGTTCCATTTCTTGGGTAAAGCAGTGCTCTGAGACAATCCAACCCACCCTCTGCTAAATTGCCAGTGTTAAAGCAAAGCAAAATTCTGGGCTGGGGACCTTTCAGTGTGTTGCTTCAGAAGAGGGAACTCATTACTGAGCCAGCTGAGCACAGAGGGTACACCATGGGCTCTAACAGGACTCACCATGCTCAGGGCTAAGAAAAATTATACCTGCTAGCTCCCTCTTTATTTTTTTCATCTCTGTATGTGTATATTTTTATATATATATATATTTATGCATTCACACACAACCACAATATATGCATCTGTGACTATATTTCAAAGCACAGGCAAAATACGAATAAGATGAAGAAATTCATAGCAACGCCAGGAGATAACTGCAACCTGCCAGCACTTGAAATGGTTTTTTCAACCCAAAGGATTCTTTAGGCATAAAAGATGGCTGTTAAGGGAATTTAGGTTTGCTTCTTAATGGCAAACTTCATCAGGAAAGAAGTTTTAGAACGTCTCCTCTGAAAATAATCTCTAATGCTTTGCCACAAAAACTGGTTTGATTTCTGGGCCCTCAGTCCCGATATCAGTGTCATAAATTCACTCAACGGGTACCTTTTCTCCTGATAAATATGGAATCAGCCTGAGAAAAAGACATCAGGGGTTTTCTTTATTTAAATACCCTACCAGCTTTGCTACCACAACAGGAACAGAAAACCTCCTCAACATCAGATGAGGACACGCCACCATGCTCAGAGTGAAAGAAGCCACCACTGCCTAAGATCAGGCTCTCAGTAAAATTCCAGCCTAATTTCAAAATCCACAGTTACCTCTTGCTTTGTCCTCTATAACAGACCACGTATTTAGCATTTCTTTACACTGAACTGACACGAAAGTGAAAATTATGTTTTCATGCTCCATTTTTAAGGAGTCGCATGCACAGCTTCTATCTGCGACCACAGTGTTCTACAGGAATTTCCCTAAAGTTTACCCTTTGAGATAAAGTTTACCCTTTCAGATGACCTTCTCAGGACGAAAAACTGTGTCCCTGTCCTCTCCCCCTCAAGGCTCTTCTCTGGTGCCACACAGCAAACGTCGTAACACGCGTTTCTCCACACCACACCGCCCTTGCCAGCTGAAGACAGACAGACAGACTCCAGCCACTGCCAGCCTGACGGACATCGGCCTGAGCTGGGGTTTCTTTAGCCACTGGTTTCCTCCAAGAAGCATTTGGAGAACAACCAGAGAGCACAACTCATCTCTCTGCTTCACATCCCAGCTTTAGGAAATCCCCCTGAATTATCGGGGAGAAGCCCCGAAGAAGGTGAAGAAGACTTCACCTTTTCCACCGGCCGAGGGGCAGCATTAATCCCTCCTCCCCATCCCAGCACGGCACGGCCAGGCCAGAGAAAGAGTGGTGCCAGGCTGGCATCAATCTGCATGTCAACAGCTGAGTTTGCACAAGATCCATGCCAGCTGATAATAATTCGCATTCCCAGTTGTTTTCCATAAAGCCCTTAACTCTTGGAAAGCTGGATTTCCCAGTGCCGGGCTCTTGCCTGTCCTGCAGCTGGGAAGGTGAGATATTGCTGCTCCAGGATGGAAGGACATCCACAGTTAGGGGACCACTGCCACAAAGCAGTTTCTCATTTAATTAAAATCCCTCAAAAAAGCAAACTTATTAAAGTATTTTTCAGTGCAGACACAGTTGTGGAGTAGAGTTCAGGTGACACTGAAAAGCAAAAGCAACGAGTCTTAAAAATTGAGAATAAAAAAAAACCCCAACACTTACTGCTTGAAGAAGGCATAAATTGTCTCTTAAAGAAGCCAAGACACCCACAAAAGAGACCAGGAACATTACAATGCCCAAAAGTATTAAAATAATTGCCGGGGCTAGAAAGGCACTTTCTAGAGTTTTGTACTTCTGTCTTTCGACTTCTGCATAAATCCCAACCGCCAGGACAAGGGCTCCAATCACCTGAAACAGAAGAAGAGAAGAGCACAGATGTTACCCTTTTCTGCCAGTAAAACGCAGAAGTGACATTTTGTGACCACTCAGGAACCTCTGACTTCTCACTTCAGAGTTAATTATAAACAACAAAATGCTCAATCAGAAGTTTGGATTAAAAAAAAACCAAACAACAAACCAACCAAAAAAAACCCCAAAACCCAAATCAAATCAAAGACTAAAGCAGAAATAAGCTGAGTTAGGAAAAAAATACGTATCTTTTTTCGTTTCAAAATATACTTAATAATGTTTTAACATTCTGTAAGTTAAGCAAATAGGAACATACATCACCGGTTGAAATGTAATTTATTACTCCTCTGAGATCACATATATTACACTAGCAAATGCCACAGCATTAATATTCCTTCCTTGTGGGTCTGTCTGTCTTTCTCCCTCTGGGTGTATATGTATGTATGTATATGTGTGTACATGTGCCCCTAACACAACACCGTTTCTACACCATTTCTAAGAGCCTAAATGTCCCTTCCTATCAGCTCGTACTGTATTTAGGCTCAGTAAATATGGCCATCCTATATCTCCTGTCCTCCAGCCATCGGGGGAAATGCACTGGATTGAAAAGGAAAAAAAACCAAACAAATCTGCAAATTTGAAATGATGCCACTTTCTTGAGCAACTACCAGACAAAGCTGAGAAGCGAAGCAAGAAGTGATGCATTTCGTTTAGCAAGGTAAAGATATTTCAATCCAAATAATCACGGTTAAGTCAAAATCATTTGGTATTAAACCACGGCAAGTTGCTTTGAATTCTGCTGAATTTGAAAAAAAAAATAATAATTTAAAAAAAAATTAGCCCACAACACTTAATCATGAAAATTGCCGTGGAAAAACTTTACCGCCGACCCCAACAGCCAGGCACATCCTCAGGGAAGAGCCCAGATTCAAATCAATCACTTTGGCAATCTGATAAACAGATTCCCCTTCTGTTCCCCCCCTTCTGACCCTGAGTCTGCTCCCCACACTCCAAAAGCAAGGAGAGCCCATTTCTTAAATATACAAAGCTTTTTAGCCTCACAGGGTACACCCCACACAAAGGCCTAGACAGACACACGACACACTTAGTTGCAAGATCATGAGTCCAACAGTTGAAATATTTTTTAATTAGGGACAGCTTAAAATAAATAACAACTTGCTGAAATCTCTTGCTTTTCTACAGGTAGGAATAAAAAAACCCAAAAGGATGTTAGGCGAGGAATGCTACCAAGGCATTTAAAAAAGGGAAATCTCAGAAGAGTTTATCCATAAAAATAAATACACTGCAGCTAATTAAAAAGCAACTCAAACATTTCTACGACCAAATTCAGAGTTAACTGTCCCTCTGACAAATTCAGAAATTGTACCGATTATATAAGGCAGGAGGAAAAACAAAAAACACACTGGAGGAATAATTTACCCAATTTACCATTTATATGCTTCTGTTGCAAAACTATAATTGGGTTTTTTTATTACTAAATGGTCAATTTGTAGCATTAGCTTATTGTTTAAAAAAATCCAATTATTTGGGTGATAAATGATAAATTTATTTTCCAGCAGAAAACACTATAAACAAATCCGTTTGGGATTTTTTACATTCAGCTATAACCACTGAGGAAAAGGACTCAAAACCCTTAACGGGATATAAAACTTGTGACTGTACATGCACCTGTGATTCAGGAGTTCTGGTATTAAAAACCAAACTCCAAAAATAAAAGCCAAACCTGACACCTCTGTGTCCAGGCTGCCATTTATCCTGCTAGGAAGCCGGCAGATAACACAACTGGAAGACACTCACACAAGCACTCGCTGTGAAGAAGTTCAACCCTTGCCTGGGTTTGTTTAGAAAAAAAAAAACATTCCTTGTTTAGAAAAAAAAAAATATATATATATATT
The DNA here is from genome assembly GCA_028566535.1 of Scolopax minor. Classification (NCBI taxonomy): domain Eukaryota; kingdom Metazoa; phylum Chordata; class Aves; order Charadriiformes; family Scolopacidae; genus Scolopax; species Scolopax minor. The sequence goes on from JAOXNG010000002.1 coordinate 4,138,237, forward strand.
TAAAAAATTAAATTTAATTTAAAAAAAAAACCCTCAGGCTGACCTACCATATCGCAGACACACACACCCCAACTTCCCCAAGTCTTCTACAGATTTTGAAGCATAAAAACTACTGGGGGAAGCCCACCTAAAACCCACAATTAAAATCCTTACTTGTCACAAGCAGGATTTATGCTTTTAGAATTTTTATTTTTTTTAAGCACTTAATAAAAATCTTTTAAACCTTTTAACGTGGTCAAAGCAGTAAGAGTCATTTATATTTACGCCACCAAGCAGAGGTGCTAACTTAGATTCCTGTCTCTTTTCCCTTTCCTGTGACCAGGGGTGGAAAAGACACTTTTTACGTAGGTAGCCCATCAACACACGTGCTGTTTACATCCTGCATC
>JAOXNG010000002.1:4291748-4303099 GCA_028566535.1 Scolopax minor
CATTTCTACCTAAAAGGTATGACTGATTTAAAAAAAATCAATCTCATGTTTTGGAACATGGTTCATATACAAATCTACAATAATCTGATTCCAATAATTTTAAAAAAAATTATATTAATCTTATTTATTGAGAATGCAAATCAGATATCCAAAGTGAAATGCTATTCATTCAAGTCTATTTCTTCCCCGTGGCCTTGCACAGGAGGCTCCTCCTTCACAGACTTAGTGGCCCACAACGTGCCAGTGTTTCATTAGTCTTCCATGCTAAATAAATGGCATTAAATAATAATGCTCGCTGAATCCAATATATGAACACTAAGGAATTAATGTTACAAGGCTGAAGAGCAGGGATTGAATCCAAAAACCCAACCTCAAAACAGCCCACCTAAACTCACCGTTTTTGTGTCACCTTCTAGTGCTCAGAACTGTTCTGTCCTGCTTTCTTGCTAGGAATTCTGCAATTGTTTATACGCACATTTTCACTAAAATCATAAAGGACTGCATCCCCCATTTTCTAAAAAAAAAAAAAAACAACCCCATGCAATAGGATTTTTCTCCTTTTAAGGAGAAGACATTACCTAAATCTTTTAAATACAGTATAGTAACCCAGTTTGTATAAAACAACCCCTCTCTCCTCTTGCTGTAGTTACAAGATATACATTTAAATAAGGAAAGCTATTTAAGGAGGTCTATAAAAAGCAGGACTGTGCAACTGTGTTCTAGGAGTGAGAAGTTTCACAGAAAAGGCACTTTTCCTATATTAATACATCACTCTTTATTAGTTCTTGAAACATATAAAATTGACAGCCTTCTCTTATTAAGCAGAAGGTGAAACTTGGTTAATATTTTATAATTCTTCCATTAAACATGCGGCTACAATGAACTTTCCAAAACTGACAATGAGACCTACGCCATCTCCTAAAAATGGCAAACTTCATCTTAATGATGAATGAATCAATTCTCTTATCTAAGCCCTAATCACTATTTTCAAAGCTTTGGAAATGGCTTCCATCAACCCTGCCTCACATGCTTTTTTTTCAAATCACAGCTTTAGAGTAGTGCATTTAATGCTTCTCAGAAAAGAAGAAAAATCAAGTTCTGCCAAGGATGGAACCCAGATCACACTGATAATCAACTCAGCTTTCTGCAAGGCAGCAGTTGCCTTGGCCAAGACCCCTCAGGCCTTACGTTCAGCTGCTGTCCCTGCAGCACAGTCCATTCTCCATGCTCTGCCTCACCTTCTAACCCACTCCAACTCTACCTGGGAACCACCAACAGCCGAGCTGTGAAGCTGCAAACCATCAAGATTTCAAAACTTCCCTTAAATCCTGGCATTTTGAGACAATGTGCCTGACCAACCAAGAGAAGAACTCACCCATGACTCTAAGGAGACTCAACCCCACGCACTTCTCCCCAATTTGGTAAGATTTCTGTCCCTTTTACATTAGCACCCAACTCGTAACACTTCAATATAGTGTATGAATTGCTTCTCTAAAAACATCCCTATTGAAACCATCACTGAACAAAACCCAGACAGACAGAAAAACTAGTTACTCATTCTCAAGACCAGTCTAAAAATCTTTAAAAACAATTGTAGCGGGAAGGGCTGCCACTCCACTTGTAGCAGAGTGAATATCTCTCTTATCTGCTATAAAAATGAAGATCTACATTTTTAATGTAACTTTTCCCCCTGAGAACACAGAGGAATTTGATTATTTGTTGCAAGCAAAGCATTTTCTATGGACACAAAGCCATTTGGAATAGATAAAGATGTTCCCGAATCCCTCACAAAGCAAAAGAACAAACTCCTTTTGATGGGGAAAAAAAAAAAAATAATCAAAAAAGCACAAACGGGAGGCAGCAGCCAAGAGTCTGAGTCCCAAAGTGACACCAAAAGACAGGACAAGAGGTGTACATACAAAATGTGTACCCACAAGCGCACACGGGTGCCCGTGCTCACCAGAGACAGTTTCTAATCCTGGCACAAAATGTCTGGTTTAGCTGGTGTAAAAGGAAAGAGGAATATGCAAAGACCCCCCAAGGAGGATACGTGACAGGCTACACAGACACATCTTTTCTTTTACATCAGACGCCTTCAAGGTCAAGATAATTGGTTGAATTGGTTTACGCTGGGGCAAACAATTCACTTGCAGCTTGACAATTCACATGCAGCAATTCATTCTCAAAAAGTCATTGTTGCCAGGGTATCCCGTGGGCAAGTAGCAAAATGGCCACATCATGACATCAGGAGATAACTACACTTGTTAGCAAAAATACAGAGAAACCGAATTCTACAATTTGGCAAGAGCCTTTCTTCCTTGTATTTGTAGAATATGAGATTTCAGATCAACAGGGAGGGAAAAATATTCAGAAGACAATGAAATACTGGAATGCGAAGTTTCTGAAAGTAAAAATTAAAAAATATGTCTACATAATGCCCATCATTTAAGTTTTGGAGCCAACTATTCTGAAATGGAAAGTCACTAAAAGGAATATCAGGGCCTTACATTAAAGCAATCATGTCAAATATATAAAATCTTGACATTTTGTTAGGTCAAGGCCAAGCTTGCTAACGAGCTGAAAAAACTGTAGCAAACATTACTTTTTCATATATCTAAAGCAATTTGAAATTACATCTTTTTATATAGACATTTTGCTTATCCACTATTACTGATCATGTCTGTATGGTGTCCAAATGTCTAGAAGTTAACATTTGAAGTACAAAAGAAAAGAGCAGAAGATCAAAAAGCACAGGAATTCAGGCTATGAGTATATTTTGTAATTTTTTTCTTTTAATTTACAAGGAAAGATTAGTCTGGTTTGTGAATACACACTTAGGATGAGACTTGATAAAGCAATAAAAAAAAAACAAAACACCCTAGTACCTTGATACTGCACCTGCAATTCTGTATTTGGAATTATAGCTAGTTAAATATCTAAATATAAGAATCTTCTGAATATGCAATAAATTGCAAATTTTTACAGAACTGTATTTGCAGATGATGGGCTTTGGATTCCTTTACAGATACTGGCCTTGAGCTATAACATTTTAAAAGCAGACCATACATTTCGGCAAAACACCTCACAGTTTCGTTCTAACACACTATAGAAAACAGTGACCTGAAATTGGAGGGAACAGACAACTTAATGAAGACAGACACACACTGAACAGTAAGGGAAAACGTATACTCACACTTGAAATATCAACTATACCATAACCTTATACGTTAAATTCTGAGAGACAAATTGAAGGAATAAGAGTGGTTTGTATCAAAGTAGAATGAGTCATTACCTTAAAGTATTGTTATACTGCTTTTTGCGCACAAGGCAGCTAGAAATGAAGGAAATGGCAATAATCCACAAAAACCTGCTCTACCATTTTTTTCTAAAATGGTTATTTTATAACAGGAGTAAAATGCCAAGAATACTTCTTTTTGTGAAAACCAATTATGAAGCAGTAATTTGGAAACTCATTAATGTCTATAGAGCAGAAAACTGGACTGAATATTTGCTCAGGTCTAATTCAATCCTCAGTCACAATAAGTGCAGCCTTTTGGAGAACTTACTGGGAACACAATGGGATCCATATAGAACTTTATACTGCACATGCTGCATGATCCTTATGCTGCATTTTTCTGCACTGGAAAATATTTATCTGTTTTTTTACCAAATCCTCACATCAAAATGCCCCTTGTAATCCACTGCAAACTCATTTTACCTATATGCCTATTAAATTAATTAATCACAGTTTGTATTTATTGCTTTACTGCAGTAGGGATGACAGGACCTCCACAGTACAAATTGTAGTAGACATATTTATGAAGAAATCCCAGTTTGAAAATCTCTGATGACTGTTGCAATGGAAAAAAATGGATGGGGAAATAAATGGTGGAGCAAATATAATGTTATCAATGAATTTGTGGGTGAACTACAACATACGTGCTTTTTAATTCCAAGGTCATCAAATTAATCACTAGTGGTGAGGAGTAAGTATCAACTGTATATAACTGTACACCTCAATATTGAGATCTCCTCAGAGGTGAAGAAACACCAGTGAGTTGAACTACCAAAACCCCAGGAACAGCAGCACAGAAACAGGACTCTGAATAGTTATAGTTTCCACCTGCCCATTTCATGGTAGAATTTTGCTGGCTTCAGACATGGGCAGATGTGTATTTTTCACATTTGCACTATGTTTGGTAAATTATTTTCATAAACATTACTACATTCACACTTAGACAAACTTAAGGATACATTTTATTATTCCTTTCCCTGTAAAATTTACGTATATCTGGAAGTGTTATTAATAACCTGAAAAAATACAAAATGGGATAAGCTTCATGCACGGCAGTAAGACTGTGCTTGTCATGAAGCAAGGATATTCATCTTTCACAGACTGGTTCAAGATGGCTTCAACTCCCCAACTACAAGAAAGTGTCTGCAATGTTCCATTTTAAGTTGAGAACAGTGAGAAAATCTAGGTGTCAGCTAGTTCAAACTGAAGCTGCCTACTGATCAACAGATAGTACTGAGGATTCAAGTCTACGTATATAGACTCCAGCATGTCTAGTCTGCGCTTGTGCATTTTGCAACGTCTCTCATAGTCTTCTTCAAAGAAAGCAAGTACCTTGAACAAAGCACTGTGATCCTGAACAATTTCAATGTGGTCAGTAACATAACCATCAACCTGAAAGAACTCTTTTGCTTCCAGAACGTAGTTCTGACCGACTAGGAAGATTTCTCTGGCTTCTTGAAAATCTAAAGGATATACACTGCTCACTTTCTCTTCCATGGCTAAAACAGAGTCACATATATCACTCGTCCCAAAAAGAACAGCTTTTTTCCTGCCCTCCTCTTTCTCATCCTCTTCTTTTTTCCTTTGGGCTTTAAGTTCCAATTGTCTGTCTGGATCCAGTTCTCCTATGTTATCCTGGAATGACAAAGCATACTAATTAAAAATGCACATGGCTTACAAAGAGTGACTTACACTGAATCAGTTTCATTTTAATTACCTTAAAATACAAACTAGTTAGCAACAACACAGAAGACACATTGCCATATTAGACCTTATATTCACCAAAAAAATCACGTAAATTCCAGCCTCAATTGTGTAAAAACATAAGACTAAGACAATTGGGTGTCCCTGCCCTGTGTGACAATATAGCCAAAACAATACATGTAAAGCCCAAAGGCCCTGCTTCTCCAAAGCATTTTAGTAAATGCTGTTTTAAACATTTTGAATGAATGATATGAAATGAATACCTGAATGAATCAAAGGCTTGAACAAATGAGAATATCAGCACACAAAACTGTTGCATATTAAGATGCTCTTACTAGCAGTTAAATAAGGAGTAATCTGCCAAATCTGAAAAGAATACAGCAGAGAGAAAACGTGTGGAGCTGCTATACAGACTGATCACACTACAGAGCTGATCTATCCCTGCTTATTTCCAAATTCTGCATTAAAGACAAAGTCTACTTTGAAACACCTGCCACATTGTAAGCATTTATTCTACTATCCATTGGGCAAATTTTTTTTAATCATTTGCTACCAACTATGAATTGATTCCTGTCACAAACACCAAAACAGACTTTGATTTTAAACAATGGCAGCTACAGAACAGATTTTTGGTTACCTCAAGTAACTTCTGAGCACTTTGCAAAAGATTCAGGCAATACTTAATCCAGCACCTTGCAATTTCAGCTTTTCTCTGTCGAAGGTCCTGTTGGTCTTGCTCCGTTTCATCTATCAAATGGACACAAATACATAAAAACCTTAAGTGAAGGCAAGCACTTCAGCAAAAATCTCAAACATTACATGCAAGGAATACATTACTTGCATTTAATTAATTTTTCCTTCTTTTTAGACAGCAACATGTTTTCCATGTTAGTTTATATATTAATTCTGTAAACAGTCACTCTGGTAGAAAATCATACAGATTAAAATGGATTTGTCATACATGACTTATTCTAAAAATATAGATCATAATGTAGGTTTAGAAAGATTTTTGATCTTGGAGGTGTTTTACTGGAAGAATATTTTTCAAGTCTCTTTGTAATAAGAACAAGAAATCAGGACTATTTGTTTTCTGAGGTTCAGCTGCATGCCCAGTCATTGTTTCTGAGGATGATTAGGGCATTCGTGTTGCAATGGGCCCAAAACTTGCTACCAAAAAAGACAGCAAAAATAGGGGTACCAACATTAGATTTATTAGCTCTACAATGTCTGTATTTTGCTCCCCACTGTTACAAGTAGCAGTACTGTCGATGTCTCAAGATAACATTTTCAGAAATTGAATGGTTTTCAAAAAGAACTCTTTTCCCAGCCTCTAGGCAAAAGGCAGGGAGTCAGCTGAACAAGGAGGAGACACTAGCATTCTTGTTCACCAAATAAAAAGCCAACTTTAGGTTCAGATCTACTGTCTTCATTATGTTCTATTAGAGCCAGTCAAGTTATTCTTATTAAGGAAATAAGAGTTGATGCTAATCTGAGAAAAGGCTTCTTTACTGAGTATCTCTGTTTCTTTATATTCCGATTAAACATGACAAAATGAACTGCTTGAGAGTGGCCATTGCTGGCTGTGTATCAGTCTTTCTGTAAGTTAGAACTTTCTGCATAATGATCTTCAGAAGTCCACAGCCCAGCCCTCTGTATCATGAAAAGGAAGGGAAAACAGGATAAACATTTACTCCATTGAAACAAACACAAATATCACTACTCCCATTTGGTGTAGGAGGGAGTCTAAACAGAAGTAATTGACTTAACCAAAAGTCAGACACACACACACAAACTAAGAAATCTATAGAGTACAATTAAAATTAGGACTCTCACCTACTGCTTCTAGTCTTGCACCTGAATTTGAGACCATAACTAACTGTATGTTTCTACACATCTTACGAAAGCATAACCTCATTTTTTTGGCTTAAACACCCTGGTAATGAACGCTGACAACTGTGCAGTCAGGTAGCCATAGAAGCCCACAAGCTGACTCAGACCTACTGAGTATTTTGTAAAATACTGATTTCAAAGGTCCTACCAGACTAGCATAACCTGACTCTTGACAGCCCTGTCTCCCTGAAAGTAAAAAGCTTTTGAATGTCATCCTCAAAGTATTTAAATAGTAAGAGAGACAACTGCATGGAGTTCTGTATTTTTTGAGCTAAGAGAAATACTAAAAGCAATTAATGTACTGTCACTGACATTCAATTCAATAAAATTCAGTTGTGCCTATTCAGATTATATTTTAACCTGAAATAACATCAGTGGATTAAAAAACTTGTGTTCTAAACAGCTCAAACCATTAAAAGTTAACCAATATATTCACTGATCAGAGTTATGAACTCACACAGGGGTTACCCTGAGTACTTGCTCACTCTCTACGAGTTAAAGCTCAATTGATTTGAAGCTTTCAGTTGCCCAAGACACAGAATGTAAAGGCTGTGCTATAGATAAGCAAAGACTAAGCCTAAACCAGCTGATTTACATTGAGCACTGACACCATCATCTAACCCCAAGTCCTCAAAATTGTGGTTAGTTCTCTAAAAGTTTCTTTTATTGATCTTTGTGCTGAACCACAAGGTTGTTCCTTTGCATCAATACCCAAAACAACAAGGAGGGGAGCTACAACTCCAAAACACCTATTAATAAGGCTGCACCATCCAACAACAAAAGACAATACAAGTAACTTCTGCATTCAGGGGTTTTGAGAGCTGCAGTTTCCCTCTTTTAACTATTCCCTGGAAACATCTGGTTTGGTTCATTGAATCATTGCCCTCTGATCATGGAGAGGCTGCATTTTAAGCACATGTCCAAGGATAAGTGGGTGAACAGAGAAGTTGCCAACTACTGAAGAGATATTGTTTTAAATTTCACTTTTATTCTGGTATGCTTTCTCAGACACCAGCAAGAAGCACTACAGTTTTTCCTCACAGGGTTTACTCGCAGCCAATTGGAAACTGTAGTAGCAGCTCTTCAGAAACATTCTACTTTACCAGGTTAAATTTTGTACCCACTGCCAGACTTCACTTCTAACATAACATATCAATGATAATTCACCATATTCTATTCACAACCTTTGTATGAACTTACTGTCTTCAGCAGATGGCACTTGTCCAGCTTGGCTAAAGATGACACTGGCCGCTGCTAAACAGTGACGGGCCTCCATAAAGCATTGCTGGGAGAAACAGAAACAGCAGCCTTTGTTACTGGTTTATCAGCTTGGCTAAACCCCTCACCCCAGACAGTAAAGATACATGAACACAAGGGAAAAGATAAAACTGAAGCTCTGGAGCATATTCCCCTGGGCACTGGAAGAAAAGACACAGTTTTTTCATCTCTACTACCGAATACAGTATTTTCTCACCAACCATTTTCTCTCTACCACAGCCACAATAACAAGCCTTGCTTTTAATATCAGATACATACTTTGTGAACATTTTCACTGTTCTGATCTATTATCACTTCCTCACGGTAACGGAAGTGATGTCTTGTGGTAAAGATTGTATCACGGGCTGTTAGTCAGAGTGAGTTGGACACACAACACAACGTTGTGCGTCAGATTTAGATTCCTTTAGTCATATTTGGCAGTGCATTATTTAATGATTAGTGCTATCAGTGCATCAAAAAGACATGGAAATTACTGGTTGCTATTAAAATTAGCATTAAGTAGCCTAGCTATGGCAGAAGTCTTTCAAGCATCAGAAAAGAGCATCTGAAGAGTCTGCAATATAGAAACTCTTAAATGAAGCTGAAGCATTTCCTAACACAGTAGATTACTTAGCATTGACACAGATGTGTGGAAGGAAAGAGCTACCATCTTATATATTCACTTTAATGTTCACACAGGCTCAGGCAAGTCTAAAGCACATGCTAAAGCTCAAAGGACATTAATTCACAGGAAACATACATGTGCAATGCCTTGGCCCTCAGATGTTTTTGTTTTTAAACACTTTAGTATTAGAGAACAATACGATTATAAGAAAGAATTTTAAATTAAGTGATTATAACCTAAAAATGTTACTTACGGTCATCATGTCACATCACTGCTGATGCTTCATGAACTACAGAGCTTTTCTTACGTCTACAGGCCTCCTTATTTCTCCCATTCCCATCCCAACACCAGAGGAAAGCCACTATGTCCTCTTCAGGAAATACAGATGTTTCATGTCAGAACTTGTGTTCTTACAGGAGCACATTTTTAATTTGACAGGGGTGCCCCGTCTCAAACAGCTGTTTAAACAACTGTCTCACTTGACAGTTATATTTATAATTACAGCAGAAAAACGTTAAGTGTATTACCTTAGAGAGATAGTACTGTGACAAAGTAGCAGCATTGAGTGCCCATTCCACTGGCTGGTAGCCACAATACTCAAGCTGCCGTTTAAGAGTAGTATGGCAATACTGAGCAGCCTTCTCAATCATCTCCAGGTGCTGGTAGACTTGTGCCAGATAATACAGGGTATGTGTATAGGCTTTTTCAAATCTGGAAAAAAACCAATAATCTCTTTAAATTTCTTCTTCTTTTTTTTTTTTTCCCCTCCCTAAATACACTCTCATAAATTACAGAAGTATCATAATCTAGGTATGCTGTACGCACCTACCTTTTGGATCTTTCTTGGTCTGTGATTTTTTCTTCTTCTGCCATAAAATGTTCACTGGGGTCCAGGGGAGGATTTCCATCCTGCAAGAGTATATGATACATTCAGCCAACGACATTTCTCTTGCTTTGTAACATAGTGCTCCCTCTTCTGGCTGCAGAAGATTTACCATTTTTCAATCCAAAATTCAACAAAACTTCATATAATGTATCTATATCTATCTCAGTGTCCCACCTCTGGAGCAATTCCACAAACCTCAGAAGAATTGGATGAAAGTCACAATTCCACACAGAATTACAAGTTTTTTAGCTTCTCAAAGACTTCTGTTTTCATATTTTAAATTAATGTCTGCTGCCTGCACCAGAAATACTCAACCTGGATACTGCAGGACTATAATTGGGCATCTTTATTTTATACAGTAACATAATGGGTTTTAAAACATCAATTTAATACCAAGCATGCCTTCAAGTGTGAAATACTCATTTGCCCAGCTGCACTAATCCATAACAAGAAAACATCCTGAAAGAAGAACTGCAAAGAATGTTATGTTCAGAGAGTACCCAGCAGACCTGCTGTAAAGACTTAACCACTGTGAAATGACTCTCTTTATTCCCAAGCTGGTAAGACTCTTTACTCAAATTCTCAAATGAGAAAACAAGCAGGTACTTTGGAGGATAAAGCTGCTAAACTTTGATATAAGGCATGACCTATATGCAAGTTAATAACAATGTGAAGTCATTAATTTAGAAGTGCTTTTTTTAACTGTGAGTTCTGTCAGAATTCTCATACAGAAATAAATCTTGTGACACTTACAAAATAGCTTATTTTCCTTGATCAAGAATGGAAAGTAAGATACTGCTGTACACACAGAAATAATGGATTTTACATGGGTTTTTGTGCATTCTGTGGCATTAATTTCTGAGATGAATGCAGAACAGTGACAACTATACATCTTTCCATAGTGCTGTGTTCAATCTTGCTTTAAACCAATTGTCAGTGAAGTTAGTTACCATAACTGGCATGCCCGACATTAACATTGCTCAAGGCAAAGTTCTATTGGTCTGTGCTTATCTCATTTCTTTTGTGATTGTGAATAAGATCAGATGCTAATTCTAAAACACTTCAAATGAAGGTGTCTTTCTGAAGGTGGCTTTTTTCCATTACACATTGCATCCTGAAGGATGTTCAACATGTCTGGTAGCAACACAAGCCCAGTTTAGCATGTGACTTGCCCAATGCCGTTTATTTCTTAGCCCGAGGGAAAGTAAGGCAACAAATAAAAAGCAGATAAATACTTTTTATAAAATAACATGGACTCAGGCAGGAACAGGAACAAAAGCAGAGAACGCATCACTTTATAGGGAAGAAAACACTCTTATGTTTGTATTTCTTCTCATTAAAAAAAAACCAAAAACTGAAGGGATTTGTTTGCTTGCTCTTAATGGAAACATTTTATTTATATTCAAAGATGGACAAACGGGTCTGAAACAGATGGGGCAAATAAGAGTGTTTAGCCTATCAGAAGTGTAGATTTTTATGTAATGTTTCAATCTTTAGAGTTTTCTGTTTATTATTTTCCAAGATGTGAATTTAAAACCCTCCATCTTGCTTTCTTTAGAGATACAAAAGCTCGTAACCTTACAGAGGCTCCCAAACCTTCCACCAAGATTTGCAGCGTATTCTGGAAATGGGAGTGGATATATAGAAGGAAAAGTTGGTGCTGAGAACCTTAATGCTTAAATACATATATTTTT
>JAOXNG010000002.1:4585057-4602489 GCA_028566535.1 Scolopax minor
GAGAAAGAAGCTCCATTTTGAGTAAAAATTAAATAATGTTAACATCATAAAGACCAAGAGAATGTAGGATAGCACCACTTCAAGAAGCCAGTAGATGCTGTTAATATCTTTATTTTCACCTAGAACAGCTCATAGATGATGATGTTTTCTCTCAGACAAATTTTTATTTTTCCAGACTGTTCCACTTCTTTCAGTTAGAACAGCCAGTGTCAGTTACCAGTTTTTACTTTCTCAGGATGTTCCCCCTTTTCCCAGACTTTTTTTTTTTACTGATAAGTTACTGTTACAGTTTGTTGGTTTTGTTCTCACTGATGGTACCTTGGCATGTCTCTGGTTTCTAGCTACGCAGCAGTGCTTCAAAGCTGCCAGCCTCCTTTCTCAAGGTTGTTTCTGGTTTCCTGCCCAGGGAGGCCAGCAGGCATTTCTATTCTGCAGCTCCTTTGCTCTTTTAACAACGTAGTTTTCTTCCCTTAGTGGTAAACTCTCGTTGTCCTGACTTAAAAGTAATAGCTATTCCAAAAATCAGTACAAAATAGCTTTCTAAAAGTGTGTTTAAGACTAACACTGATTATAACATGCATTTTAATTAACTGAAATGTCATCACTCTGCATAAAGTTTTGAGATCAATGGAAGAAATAGGTTTAATAATAATAATTAAAAAAAAAATAAAAAATAGGTTTAATAATAATAACTTAATAATGTTAATAAACTTTATTTTTAAGATTCCTGCTTCGGACTCAGATGGTTCACCCCAGCCAATGAAGTTCCTCTCTGTGGTCATGCTACACTTGCAGCATCTGCTGTGTTGTTTCATGTACAAAGTATGTTTACAAGCTATTTATTACTATAACTTTTTAGAAAATTTACTTCTAGAAAATCTCTGTTTCTACAACAAAGGCAATTAAATATTGAGAACATTTAGAGAACACTTATGGAAATACCCTAGAAAATGTCTTTTACAACTGCTCTGTAATTATAAGGCTGTAGTCTGATGCCTACACTTGGATTCCAATGCCCTACTATTACTCTTGTTTAATAAGAGTGTTAGATATGCAAATGTCATCTGGGAGAGGTACAGTGGAATTTGATGAAGAGGGGAATATTGCCCTTTGTGTTAAAAGGAAATTCCCATTCATTCCAAGAATGTGCAGGAAAGATTCACTGTTGATTGCTGTATTTATTAGCCTCAGCAGATTATTTATGGAGTTAGTTGGGAATTTGTCTGAATATACTGAGCTACTCTAAGAGCTATAGTAATTTACATTCAAATTCTTATTTTTGGTAATGTTCTTTCTCTAGAAAACACAAATCCAGTTCTCACATTTGTGACGTTGAGTGGGGAATTAAAAGCCAGACAAGTGGAAAATCATATTGTCCTTGACTTGCCACTTTACATAACCTACCCCCAGGTCAGTCAAAATTTTATTCTTTAAAATATTCCAAGGAAAGTACCTCTTTATGTTTGTATGTGTATATAATTATATCTGTCTATCTATAGTTGGATAGACACATGTATATGTATGTTCTATTTTTTACAGTGTGTTTTTGTTGTTTTTTTCTTCAGGTACTTCAGGAAGTAGAAGAGTTAATAAAGGTAAAAAAGAATTGATATATGGTCTTAGAAACACGTTTATACTTATATATAAGCTATATATATGTGTGTGTATGTGTATATAAGCTATACTAAATTTTATATGTTAAAATGGTTGAAAAGTGGCAACGTGGCTTTGCTTGATGTACTCCTGAATTTGAAACACTGAACTTTAAAGGTCTGAGTCATGCAGTTAAGGAAATGGAATACTCCAAAATACTGGAGCTGAACTCCTGTCTCCCACTACCATTGACTGAGTGTGAGGACAAGCTGCTGTCCTTGCTCTCTTCCAGGTCCCTGAATTTCTTTCCAAATTGAAATACAGGGAGCTCTTGGCACCTACTCATGTCTGTTCACACACTTAGTGCATTTACTTTTCATGATTTCGGGTACTTGAGGGCTGGGTGAAAGACCTTGCATAAGCCCTGTTCTAGCAGGGATTTGTTCCATGAAAATGTCAAGGAAATAAGACTTCATGTTCAAATGATGATGTTTTCCTTTGTCTTTTCCACCAGGCAGCTGTTGGTGACATGATTGTTCAAGATCTGCGTTACTCTCCCGACACAAAGAAACTCTTAGTCCGCCTCAGTGATGCTTATGACAGGTGTCTTATACTTTTTTCTTTTTTTTTTTTTTAAATCAAGTGTGCAGAAATTAAGTCTATTTGTTTAGCCTCTGTTCCTTACTCACTAGAATCTTTTATCTAGTTTTGAAACAGGTGGAGTTTAAAAACATTCATCGAAACTCCTGTGCTAAATAGTTGTTTTATCTTCTCGTGTGAGCTTGTTGAACCTGCAAAGCTACGTAAGATCAGTCTGAAATCTGTCTTCAAGAAAAGGAGGCATAGGAAGCAGTTTTTATGATGTTATATTTTCCCTGTCCACCTGAGTAAAAAATACAAAAAAGGAAACTAGGAGTCTTGCTTCTCAAATGAAGAAATAATAATCGCGTAGCTATGGAGGTCCGCTTGGTGAGCCAGGGCACATTGACAGGATGCCATGGATTCGTGTTCCTATTTGACTGTAATCTTCTTACACATGCTTAACAGCATTATAAGTAGCTTTATAAAGGAAATTCCAATTCAAATTATTTCAAAGCATTTGTTATTCTCGGAGAGCTGAATTTCATTGCTAAGTCAAGGGTGCTTTGGATATATATTGCTGGAACACAAATTCTTTAATCGGGCCAAATTACTATTACTTTTCTTGAAGTTTGGTCTAATGTTTAAAGATTGGGCTAGTGGCAAGATAGAAATATTCTCAGTTGAGTACTTATTATTTTTACTCTTTCAGACTTTATTTTGTAGGGAGAAATCTGCACCTTCACAGGCTTCAGACTGTTGTAGTCATGAATTCCATGATGAATTGAATGGTGTTAGTTATTCACTTGCTCTGAAAGGAGATGGAGTGCTTACTCGTTGCATTCTGTAGTGATGAAGTATTTCTTTCAGTGATTAAAATGTTGAAAAGAAATGTGCATTTTTGTAACTAATATTCCAGGATGCTCTATTTTCAGAAATAAATAGGAAATGCATGATTTGAACTTTTTTCTCTACTCAGAGCATACGGAATTCAGAGTAGTCTTCTGTCAAATGCCATTTTGACATTTGTCAAAATATCCACTCTAAACATTTTACCGTGGCTGTTTTGGGATTGTAGAGAAGATGATTTTGTAGTTTTCTGTTTCTTTTTAATACTTAAATTAATGTAAAAATGAAGAATATGGACTATTAAAGATCTATAATTATATTCAAGGTCTGTGTTGGAAAGACTGCAAGTGAGTGCACAACGCTTTTTGTCAGCTGAAAAGACAGGAAAAGTGAAAGGACTCGTACTCACTCTTAAGGGAAATTCCAGTGGAAAACAGAAAGGCCATGATTTTTACTCCAGATATTTTGCACCTTGGCATGGAATTCTGGAAGACCCCGTTACAGGTATCTGGGTGATAAGCAACTCTTACACTTGTGTCAGTTCAATTAAAAGTTTCTTATTAAACTTCATTAATCTGGTTTTGTACCTTGGAGTCTTATAAATTATTGTTTTATATCGACAGCAAGAGTGTGCTCATTAAACTGAAAACTTTCATGGCTGATGCCAACTCATTCAGAAAAATTCATTTTCTTGCTGTCACCAGGCCACATACTCCTGTGCCAACTTTAGATCTTTCCCCTGAAGTATTCCAATTAAAGGAAAGTGAGAGACTAGTTTGGTATTGAATGAGCATTGGTGTACAAGTTCATATCCACTTCTGTTCATGTTTAGATGAATAATATTTAGAATTTAGTATTTTGAGATTCTATTATTAGATTCTGTTAGGAAACTTCACTTCTGGTGAACAATTCATACTTTGGCTCCAGTGTTTTAATTGGTACTATTTCTTATTCCTACCAGTTGTGGCTAATCATGAAGCCCTCACCTAGGCAACACTTCCATTGAAGCCAGAGGATGAGGAATTAAGACTGTTATGTCAAAGATAAAAGATACATTAAAGTATTTTGTCTGCTGTGCAAACTCTTAGGTATTTTTGCCCTAGACACAGGTGGCACTTGATTTGTTTATGGCATTTACATTTGCTTGAGAGAGTAGTGATTATAATTTAATTCTGTACTCTGTTTTCCAATTTCTTTTAAGGATCTGCCCATGCTGTTTTAAGCAGCTACTGGTCAGAGCAGCTGGGGAAGAAAGAGATGCTCGGTAAGAGAAATTGTTTACTTGCAAAGCTGCCCATTTATATAAAAGTTACTTACTGTATTATTATTATTATTATTACCACAATCCAAACTGTATCAGTAACACCCTATACTTATCCTCAGTATTAATGGCAGAGTATGTAATATTTTGTGTATGAGGTAATCTTAAAAAAAATTATTTTCTTTCCTACCCACCAACACGACACATCATGCTTGCAGGGAGTTTGAAGGCTCAGTTTCTGGATCATAACTCTTTGCAGTTTGTTAGTTTTTGATCTCAGCTTTTGGAATTTAGTTCTCATGAACCTTTCATCATAACTGAAGCTTGGTGAACTTCAGAAGCTATTGGTTTTGTGTGTTGTTTTTGTGATTGAATTTTATTCTTGGTCTTTATGGCTTGCAAATTGATATTTTCACTCGCAATGTGTAATTTTCAGTTGAATTTGAACAGTGTTTTCCTTTCCCTTCTTGTATATTAAGATGAGATTGAAAAAGGTCATGAGGTTTCTGCCTGATTTTGGAATTTTTTCCAGAATTACTCCAGATTAATCTCTTCAGGATCTTCTTTAGGAAACATAGGGTGTAGAATAACTAGTGTTGTTATAGCTAGATAAGAAGAGATGATGTATTTTCAATGTTCAGATTCTACTTACAGAATATGCCTCTATGGTACAGGGTTTCTGTTTCAGTTTTTCTGTTGCATCTGTGTAGTTAGTTATGAAGATCAGTTTTCCTCAGGATGATGATCTTTTACATGGTAGCAAGGAAGGATATAAAAAACAATAGTCATTTACATTACAAGAACAGAAAGAATGTGACTGACAATAAATATATAAGAATGGGAACAAGATATGTTGGCATTGGCAAACTTTATTTGTTTGCAATTTATTTGCAGTCTTACTTTTAAATGATTAAGCTTAAAAGAATTTGAGATGACTGGACCTCTGAAGTCAAAGAACAGATTTATTGGTAATCTTTCAATCACTGAGATATGCTTATTAAATCACATATTTGTCGTTAAGCAATAAACTGAAGGACTTGGTGGAAAAAACCAAGAGAAACTATTAATAGATGACAACACTAGATAGAGAGGCATTGGATGTCTGTCTGTTTCTCATGTGTCTAGTGCTTTGCCAGAGAATGGAAGAACAGTAGAAGCAATACACAGTACTCTAGTCCCTATCTGTTTCTCTAAGAGGGGGCAGGGGATTATAATTCTTTCCTGCACTGACAGCTAAGTTTTTGGTAACATTTAGTTTAGAACACGGATTGGATCCTTGATCTAATGCTGTTCCTTGTCCATAAAGGTAAACACTTTCCAAATGAACAGTTATCATAAACACAAGCCTTCTTTTCTTGAGAATTCCTGAGAATTTTCTGGATTTTCTTGAGAATGATAGGCTCTTCAAAGGATCTGTTTTGTGCTGCATAGACCAGTTTGGTAATCCACAATGACAGAGACCTTCTCCATCATTAATTGAATTAAAGGTTTGACGTTCTGTTCCATAGATCTTATATTTGCATTTACATCACACATACCTGTGATAGTTTCCATAATATTGGGGGGAAAAATCCCAACTTATTTTTTTAAGAGAAGAAATGGTCTTTGGTAATGCATCCTTATGGACTAACTGTTTCTCAGAAGATTTTGACATTTTCGGATGTTAATGTGGAATTTAAAACCCTTCCATGCCATCTATAGACACTGTTTCTTTAAGTAATCAAACAGATGGGAATTCTGCCTGTATTTTTAGATTATACTTTCTACCTATTTTGCATTTTCATTTTGTATTTTGTATGTATGTACATACAAAAATGTACTGTGCTATTTCTTCTTTTAAATAAGTCTATCTCAAGCAGCAAAGGCAATTGATAATGTAATTAGCTTCTCTAATATGTTTGGCACAGAAAGAAAGTCCTATTTACCCACAAGATTATTTTTTTTAAAAGTATTATTATTTCATATTTCATGCATATATATTTTGTCAAACTTTTGTGGTAGAAATCATACAAAACAGATTTGAAGAAAACAAGTTCTTTTAACATCTGATCAACATGTGGTCTCTGTGTGTTTATGAGAAATAACTTCTCTTTACATGCATGAGGGGTATCAGGTAGTACTGGGGCAAGTCCTGTTTCTAATGAGATCAGTTGGACATGATGGCTGGCAATCAAGAAGATTGCATTCCCCCAAAGGTTAATAAATAAGAGCATATTTTGACTTTTTAGAAACCTGTGTAGTAGCATCTGTGATGTCCGATACCTGTTATTACGAGAATAAAGGAAAATTGTCTTCCATAAAATGAAAGATCCGTTAGTTCCAAAATAGATCAGATATGACATAATATAAAAATGAGGAACATGAAATCCATTGTCAGATCTCTCTGGGTATTGGGACCTCCAGGAGAAAGTCAGCTGCTTCTCCACACCTCATACTGAAGTATGAGACATAATTTCCGGTGTTTGGGTTCTCTTCCTACTTTTATTAGACCAAATTGTCAATAACCACCCCCATGAACTACAAAGAGAATTTTCCAGTCTTTTTACAAGGTGAAATAATTTATGGTCTTTCTTGAAACTATCAACTAATCATTGAATTTAAGCTGAATGTTAAATCAGAGTTCAGTATCAGTCCTTGCCTTTTTTTTTTTTTATTTGAAGAGTCTCTGCAATATTTAAAACATTATAATCTCTCATATCATATATAAAGACTTTCATAATTGCTAAGGAATGCAATATTTAGCAACTGTGTCTGTATCCAGCCCTTCACACAGTTTTCACATTTCTAAGATAACATTTATGAGCGTGCATAAAGGATTCAATAAAACCCATCAGATTATAGAGGCCTTTCCAAATTATTGTGAAGAGAAGGTAATCTCAGGTGAGGAATCTTTCTGAACCTGTTTACTTCAGACAACTTTATGTATTTGTGGGTTCTTGTTACTTCTTTTCTCTTCTCAGATTCCTTCCCAGTACAAATTTCATAGCATTTGAGTTTATGTGTTTGGGGATGATATTTTTGGAGGGGGGACCATGACAACCAACCAATCAAGCAATGAAAAAACCAAGCCTTACTTTAATAACTCTAAGATCATACTTTCAAAAATTTTGCCAGGATTTCTTTCAACACAAAGTCTGTCCCATCTTCTAACTTTTCCATCTCCTTGCCCTTTTTTTTTTAATTCTTTTTATCTGAAAAAATTGCTTTATTCAGGTAGAATTAATCTACTTGTATTTAAGTTTTTGCTAATTTGATTGTTGTAATTGCAGCTTTCATCATTCCCAGGTAATCTCAACATAAAAATTGACCACATCAGAATTACACACAAGTGTAGAATTTCTGCCAAATGTTCCATGCAGGTCTGTCTGCTTTCAGACATAGCATGAAATAGCAATGCTTCTGTGCCAGAGAAAGAAAAGATCAAGTGGCTTTTTCATAGAAACTTGGGTAAAATTTTTGTTTGTGTCTTTGTGGGTTTTTCCCCTACTTTGATGTTTCCCTAAAAATAAAATAAAATGGACCAGTATCAAAACAGTCTCAGTAATCCTGCCATGAAACACAGCACTCGGTTCCATGTTTAAAGAAAGAAAAAAAAAAAACAAAAAACCAACAAACCCAACCAACCTCTGAAGGTTTGAAATAATTGATCTTTTATTCAAGTTTGCTATCATGAGAGAGTGGGAGTTTAGCTGTGTATTGGGATTGTGTATTGCCACTCAACTTTAGCATGTTCTGGATCTTTAAATGTCCAAAATACTCCAATTGAAGGCAGTACTCCATACACAGATACTGTTCTGATGACTTTAAAACAATATCTTGTAGTTCTATAAATGGAAAAGAACATAAATTATCAAAATCAATCTTCCTATAGCTCCTGTTTCCACTCTTTTGGAGCGTTTGCTTTGTCTGAGAATCTAAGATCCTGTTCTAAGGAAGAGGTTTCTTGTCAGCTGTGGCTGAGAAATGGTTTTAAAGTGCCCAGTATATGTGCCGTGTTAGAGGTCCTACGCTCTGTTGTGGCCTGAGTACAATCTCTACCCAATTTACAAACTGGGGGATCATAGGCAAAAACATGCCCTTTGGCTTTAAACAACTTTTGCAGTTGCTGGAAATCCATTGAATAAAGAGATGTGAATGTTAATGCCTCGTCATCCATGTACAGCCTTTTACAAAAACAGCACTATGTGAAACTCAAACCTTTGTAAATGCCGTCTGAACCAGATCATTTTGTGATCCAGGAGTCCTGCAGTTGGAATTGGATGACTGAAACAAGCTGACAGACTGTGTGCCATGTCAGCTTTATCATCCCACCTGTGTGGGACTGAACAGTTTAGGCAAATGTTCAGTTTTGTAATTATTTACAATTTTTCCTTACACTTTATCCAGCTGTATTAGATTATGTATTCAGGATCACATAGATCAGTATCTGTTCCTGTCTATGTAAGAATTTTGTGACAGCTGAAGCAGCATCTATGCTCCTTTGTAGACTTTTTCCACTGGCTGTTTGAGTTTTGTTTTACCCTTTACCTGAACACATCTAGTATCTACTTAGATGTTCAGTACTGATAAAGAGGTTCTTCATGGTCATGCAGATCATAATCAGGTGTTCTGCCTTCTTACCTACAGAAACTGTCTATCCCATGAATGGGAGAATTCAAGACTTCTTTAGATATTCAGAGGAAATTGGTTGGCTACATCACAGCAAACTGTCCTTCCCTGCTTGTATTAACTGGCATCTTTGTCAGACTCAATAGACAAGTTCTAATCTGAGATACACCCTCAGCTAATCTTCATTCAGGGTGTCCCTGGTACAGAGGTTTCCCTGCCACTGCTTGCTTTCTGGAGACAGTCATCATTTCCCTGAGTTTTCATGGATTTTTAAATAATTTGTGATAGATACTAGGTTTTTAACTGTGGATTCTTGTTTCCATTTAGCTTTTCAATGTTCCCGCCGTGGAGGAGAGTTGAAGATTTCACTGCGTAACGATGGAAGAGTTGACATTGCGGGGCAAATTGCTATTGTATTAAAAGGAAATCTGACTTTCTGAAGAAATTGACACTAACAATTTCATCTCCCACACCTTCCCATTCTTCATATTCTGTTGGTTATATCTTAGCTCTAGGCAATGATTCACCGCTGTTCTCAGAAGTCTCTGATTACTTATTTTTCTCTTCTAAAAAATTGCTTGAGAATGCTCACTCTAATCTTCAAAATCCTTGGTATTGTTTTCTTCACTTTCATGTCCAAGGACAGCTATCTTGTTTTTCTACTTTCAAATGATTCTTTTCTTTATTTCAAAATTCTATGTTAATAGCCGTTCCTTCTTCCTTGATTGAATTGTAAACTTTTCTGATTGGTAAAATAGTCAAACTTCTCCCATATTCAGTCATTTTCCATGAAATCTGACTACAGTCCTTTAAAAAAAAAGTAATCTTTTCTCTGCCATATATTGAAGTGATGCTCATATATTCATTAATTTCCTTCCATAAAAATATGAAAACCATATAAATTGTTTAGAAATGTACTTTATAGTTCTATTTTATGAACAGTGTTTTTCAAAGATGAATGGTACTGCGGTGGCTTATAGTACTGCTGCTTAGTCAACATTTTTAATTAAAACTTTAGCAGGAAGATTCAAGAGATTGATATAATGATGCACATAAAACTGGTTAAAATCAGAAAGTAAACGTTCTTGCTTACAGCACTAGCACTTACTTTCCAAAGGCTGGAGATTTGCTCCTGAATTAAAAGTTTCTCCTTTAATTTTCTTCATGAAGTGTTCTGCTTCAGTTTTTGTCACTTTTCCCTTTAGTGTTCTTGTATTTCTCTGGAGTTATTAGGGATACTGAACTGTTTCACTTACTCTAGCTAAAACTCTGTTTTCCCTTTCAACTTGCTTTTATCCTAAGCGTTGCTGTAGTTCTTTTTCTTTGCGATGTTTCAGGATAAAATATTTTGAACTCGGAGTCATTTTCATATTGTGGGCACAGCTGGATGCCTTTTATAAATGATGAGAAATTTAGTTGTGCCAAGTTTTCCTATTTCCAGTTACTTTGAATTTTATCCTAACTCATAACTAACATGTTGTTTAAGCCCAAGTAGCTGGAGGCAAGTAACTGTGTGTGAAATAAAAGTTTCTAGCTCCTCCTAAAAGAACATATTGAAAATATTATTTAAATGCACTATAAAGCTCAAGACCTAGGTGACGAGGACAAGGAATCTCCAAAAGGAGATGCACGTTCTTGGTCTGTATTCAATCTTGGTGAAGATCGTTGACCTGAAATATGGTTGATAAACATGGACTTATCATCAGATGCAAGATGTGGCTGTGGAGGCAGCTTAACAGCAATGTTCTAATGATGTATTTAGCAGCTCCCTTGGCCTTGCCTTCTCCCAAAGAAAAAAAAAAAATCTAATGAGCTGGATCTTCTTGGGGAGAGCAATATTGCAATCTTGTTTTGCTGCATTTGCCTACAGGTTCATGCAGAGTGAATCTAGCCCAGCCCATAATCTGAGATGTTTTGGAAAAAAACCAAATCAAAACTTCCTTAAGAACACATGAACTAAAGAAGAAATTATTGTTCACTCGTTCCCATTTAATAAATTGACACTACAATTATTTTTTTTTTCTCGAGGGAACTAATAATGAACAAAGCCCAGTAAGTTTTAAATATACTTGCTATCTGAATTTCCTGACCAAATCAATATCTTTGCTGCATAATGCATTTTTTTAGATTTTACTACTACTTAGTCTCTATTTCTGTTCGAGATAGAAAAATCACCAGAGCTCAGGTGGGAGACTCTGCAGTAATGTGTTTGTAATCAACAGATTAGTTAATCAGCCATGATTTATTAATGATGAATTAATTATACCTGATTGTGCAGTTCTGCTGCCTAAATGTAGCTTTAAAGGAGTTATTTTATTAATCATCATTGTAGTAATTGCAGACACTTACAGAAGGATTGCTAATTAAACATGCAGCCATATGCAAAGCAAGCAAGGCTGCTGAGAGTGGCAAGAAAAAGAACACTCATTTTCTCAGTAGTGACTTTATTCTCCTGAAATACTGGGTAGTTGACCTGGTGATCCTAATTACTCACTAACACTTATTTTAATGCATTGCACGTTTTTAGTTAACAGCAAAAGAAACTAATTGTTGTAACAAATTAAATAAAATTATTTAGAATTTGTGTGGCCTTGCTTCATGTTTTCACGTGAAGGATTTACTTGTTGGTTTGATTAGGTGTATATAGTTAATCTAATTCAACTGTCTTTACTTTGAGCAAGATCCTAAATGCTGTTGCCTTGGCACTAAGTAAAATGTCTCATTACACTTGAAATGAGAATTCAGACTCCAAATTGCATGAGTTTCATATCAAGCAAAAGAGGAACACAGCGATGTTTAATTAAGTTAATTTCCAAGAGCCAAAGTCAGCACAGAAAACGCAGGAAGGAAACAGTACTTAAAGGTTGATTTCTGTGAAAACCTACTATAATTTAAATAAACATTAGTGCCATTTGATCCTCAACCTATGCAGCACAATCCTTAGGTCCTTGTAACAGTAAATGCAATCTTTGAGTACTGT
Organism: Scolopax minor; assembly: GCA_028566535.1. NCBI lineage: Eukaryota > Metazoa > Chordata > Aves > Charadriiformes > Scolopacidae > Scolopax > Scolopax minor. Next base: position 4,596,928 of record JAOXNG010000002.1, read on the forward strand.
AGAACTTCATGCAGACTTCATCATTATGGACTCTCCATGGACTCGTTTTTAATGGAAGTTCTAGGCCTTCCTCATTAATTAAAAAAACTTTCTTTTCTGGAACTGCCCAATACATATACAATACAATTATTAACATAAAAGTTTAGATTCTAATGTTTACCTAAGGAAATAGTTAATTTGCATTATTTTGATTAAATCAAAATGTTGAATCAAAATATAATTTAAGTGAAGATAAACTAAGTGAATTTTCCAACTTTAAGCGAAAGGTTGGGAAAATGGAATGTCTCTTTGTTTAGTATTCCTGATGCAGAGGATTTGCAGAAATGTTTTGTGCTCCTCTCTTGATTAAAACTGTAACCCAGGGTGTGCTTGAGAGAGATTTATCATGAGAGTGTCCAACAGAAGGGCAGTAAGTGAAGTGTGCCTCTGCAGAGACATCGCTGTTGTAGAGGCCAGGAAGAAAGCACTTATCCGTGAGGAAGGAAGCAAAGTAAGAAAAAAACCAAACCACTGAGCAAAATAAACCATGTAATTTTGTTGCAATGAAAATGAATGTACAGCTCAGAGGGACAAAAAGAAATTGGAAAGCTATTTGCTCAAGGGATTGGTGAAAATACTTTGCATTTCTTTTGTGTTATCTAAGTAACAATAGACAAAATATATATGGAAAAGTTATTATCAAAATTGGAAAATTTTGCAAAAGGTGGAAATGGTTGATGTCGTGAATGTGTATGCAGCAAGAGGCCTTAGAACAGAGCCGTGTGTTCCTTAATGGATAGGAAGGGAAATTAGCAAGAGATGAGGCAGTTATTTCTGGGATATACAGATTTCTGTGTCTCAGTATTCATCAGAGTGACGGGGAAACATACCAGGGCCAGAGGGAACCTTCACAGAAGTTAAAAAAGGAAACTAAATTAATGGTGGTGCCCGATCAGGTAAAAATTAAATACGTTCAATTAAAAACTGAAAAATCTGCCAACTAAGCAGTTTGATTCTGACTTCTAATTTTTTTTAATTTTAATTTTTCTGGAGGACTGGATCTGTCTTTAAAGTAATTACCGGATTGAAACAAAAAGACAGAACAAGGGATTTGTCTCAATTGCTGAGTCACTGTCCTTTTCTAAAGTTTACTACAAACCATAATTGAAAATTTTCAGAAGAATGGGAAAATGGAATAACAAAACCCAATTTATTACCAGGGAGTTTAAAAGTATGAAGATTTTTTTACTGCAGGTCAGTTTTAGACTAAGACCTTTAGTTTAGACTTAATGCCTAAAGCACAATGTGGAAAATTAAACATTTCTAACTCTGTTGGTTTCTTAAGTGAGAGATTCACTTTGACTTGTGTTTTTGCCCCACTGTTTGGCAAAGAAGCATTTTCCCTGATTTTTAGTATCTTGAATTGTATAAGCCTAAATTTTATCCACTTTCCAGTGTTCTGTGAGGTTTTTTTTGGTGTTGCACCCAAACCAAGAAACCCCTTTCCCATATGCAATTTTTGTCCTGTTAAAAATTGCAGGGTAGATAAAATACATTAGGCAAACCCAAGAAAAAAATCTCAAGAAAATGTCTTGAATTGTGAAGAGGAAGGAGTTTGAAGGAGATTGAAGTAGGTTTGTGAGGAGCAGGAAGAGGAGAAGGAGGTGTGATGCCTGTGAGAGACCCTGTAATAGGTGTTTGGAGTTAAAACACGTAAGGGCACGTCCTCAGTTTCCCACTGGTTGAAGTGAATGATGTGAAGACAGTTTGTGTGGTCTGGGAGTTAGGCTGGAGAAGAGATTATGTAGATTATGTAGAGCTGGAGCAGAGTATGAGGTGCAACCAAGCCAGGAAGCAGAATTTGAATCCAAATGTATTCTCTGCTGACATTTTGCTTTGGATCCAAACCAAAGGGGACTTACCAGAGCACCCATCCCACCCAGTTCAGTTCAGGTGGGAAATTCCAGCTGGACTCTAGAATTACTTGTGTCTCAGAAAGCCTCCTTTCCCCATAAATATTTTTGGCTGTAAACAGAAATAAATTATAATCTTAATGACTGTGATAATTTTACTCCTATATTCAGAGAAAATAGCTCTTTTCTGAACAAAATAGTTCTGTTTTAAAAACAGCCTTTTGGACTTTAATATCTTTATGCATAGCAGCTTTCTGAAGATGGGTCTGACTGACTGACATATTTAACCTCACAGTCTCTGTTCTTACCTGTGTTTTTAAGGAGTATGGTTCCTACAACTTTCAGAAACCTTTCAGCAGTTAATAGTTAATAGCACCAATAAACAAAGTAGCCTCTTAATAACAAAGTGAAGGCACTTTCTCAATAAAGTTACAATTTCAGCAGAAAAAAATGTAGATTAAAAGGAAACACCTGCTCCTGTAAATTACTGTGCTGCAGGTACCAACCCAGGAGACTCTGCAGATGGTTCTGTATTTGCAAACCTGACCTCACCACCCCTTCATCAATCTCTGACTGATTGATTCTCTCCAAAGTAGAACAGACCATATCCCAAGGTACCAGAAGACACCTTTGAATTAGTCCCACTCAGAATACCAATTAAGTGGTACTTTAGTTTCCTTTTTGGAATTCTTAAGGAACAAAGACAAAGAAGTCAATTGTCTTGTTAAATAGCAGCGCCGACTAAAAGCTGATCAAGTCACACAGTTCCAGGAAGAGCTCCAAAGGGAATTGAACTTCAGGATGTGTAATCTTTGATGGGTTTCCCTGCTGACTGGGAATGTGAATTAAGTTATGCTATGCCCTAGGATTCTGCAATGGACAAAAAGAAGGTGGAACCTTGATCCTTAAAATGATACAGTAGGAATTCATCACTTCAGATAGCTTTCTTTGCCCGCCAAGAAAAAGTAGAGAGATCATGAGTTCTGTATGTTCATTTTCCCTCCTCAACTGTTTTCAGGGCTCTCAATTCCTTTATTGAGACCCAAGATTGATTATGCTGGTCTTTTCCTAACTAGGACAAATTTTCTCATGTGTTTCTTCCAACGTTTCCCTATGCAAAGGCCTTGTACAATGTATTGGGACCAGTCTAATCAGTACATCCTTTTTCTTTGTGAAAGAATACATTGACAGCTGTTCTGGAAAACAGCCCTTCTGGAAAAAAAAAATAGATACAAGTTTATGTTCTTACAAAACAGCTCTTATGAAAAAAAAAATAGGTTGTTCCCTATCCAGTCTTACATATTCCTATTTTGTCACCCAAACTCCTCAAAATTCAGAGGAATGCTGAGTCATATGGTGATACATTTTGGGTTCCAGTAATACCAGTAAAATATTTGTGTTTGTTTCCTCTTCCTCGGGCACTTTGAATTTTACAGCTTCTTTGTTCTCTGAATGCCTGAGATATGTTAAATGACTTCCACTCACCTTAAAGAATATACATGCCTTCCCTAAGGAGAAAGATTTGGAGAGTAAGGGAAATTAATCTGCATGCAGTTTGGCAGAATTCTTTGTAGTTTCAGTTTCTTCCTGGATCACTGTCTTGGGTTATTAGTTGACTTTGGGGAGTCTTCTCTGCAATTTGTAGGTGCATACATGTAAGGCCATCATCTAATGCCCTGTTCTGAGCACACACCGCAGACAGCAATAGTCTGCAAAGCAACCTGTGCCCTAAAGCCAATGCTGTGGGATTTAGGTATAGTAGAAAGACATACAAAATTAATATAGGAACAGTAGCTTATGAAGAATCTATCCTATTCCTTGGTAAAATATCTGGGGATTTTCTGTTGAAAATATATTCTGTGTTTGCAGTCTATGGTTTTCAAACTTTATCCTACATCTATTGGATCTTTTTGGTGGGTTTGTCTGTTAGATTTAATAGCCCTTGCTGTAAAGCTTGGGTTCATGACTTTTTGATGCTGTAGAACTTGGGGCTGGAGGTTTTCTTGCTGTTTGGCTCTAAAAGCATCACTAATTCTTTAAGCTGATGGCACTTCTATTCAATGCATATTTTTCAGGCAGTCTGAATTGCAGAACATAGTTCTTACTATGCTCAGACGCTTTTTCTTTTAAGCTGTAAGGAAACCAAAATTAATGTGTACCTTTTCACTCCTCAATCATGCATGAAAAAGATCACCTACAACAGAAATATGACAGCCTTACTGCATTTTTTGCATTAGGAATTAACTTCTGTGAGTAGTTGATGACATAAGCCACAATGAATGCAATTACATGAGCAAGATTCTGTCATCTATTTTGTATATCTGAAAAGAAACCTGTTTAACAGAAGTGGCTGAGTATTGCTGTAAAAAGCTTTTCATTTGAAATTTCCACTGTGATATTAATTAAGTCTGAGAAAACTACCCATTCTCAAGTTTGGATAATTCAAGAGAAATCTCACTAAAATCTGATACAGTGCTGTCATTAGCAATTAATGAAATACCTAAAATAATAAGGAATGAAAAGAAGCAACTATCTTCATGGGAGAAAAAACAAACAATAAGCTTTTTGATACCAAATTTTCTGGGTTTTTTTCTATATACATTGGATGAAGTGGGCTTTTTGCTTTTCTGGTCATGATTTAGTGATTTTTATTCTATGGGAAATATTGTCCTTTGTGCATTCTAACCCCAGCTCTATAGATTAGCAGTCACTACGTTAAGTGTTTCTTTATTCCCAACCAGTTTTACCAGTAGCTTTTAGAATATACCCGTCACATCTAATTCATTAGAGTTTGGAAATGTGACACTCGAGACATTTGGAAATCTGAACCATCAAATGTTACCATGTGCCTAACTAGAACATCTTAATCTTTTAGAATTGGATGTCTTTTGATGAAAAAAAAAACCTCTGCGGCGTCCCGCTGTCCGTTTGGACAAAAGAGCAGATGTGTTCTGTGCCTGTGTGCTCCTCTGTCTGTGGCAGGATGCAAACCACCAGAGCTGCAAAAAGTTCCTCGTTCATTTGGAAAACATGAATTACAACATTAGCCCTCAGAGTTAATGGTGTAAACTTTTACTTAAACTGAGTCTGGATTACTTAATTTGCATAACAGTTTAACTATAAATTTAAAATCTAATGGTAAAGTGCTAGAAAAGGGAGATCTCTCTATATATTTGTGTGTATCTATCAATTTGTTTTAAGGTTTTCTTTGCAAATATATTTGATCCTTGCTGTTTTTCAGTAAGTTTCAAATTCAGCAAGTAAAGATAAACTAATTGTCAAAGATTTTTTAAAAGTAAGTAAAAATGTGCTTATGGAAAACACAAATTTTTTAACATATGCCTCCCAGAAAAGGCAAATGTTATGCTTTTTAAAGGCACTTTCTAGTTCACACTAACAGCATTATGAACTGAGGTCCTGGATGACCAAAATTACAGCTATTTTTAACTTTGGACACTTGGTTAGTCCCATTAACTGCAGTAGGATTACATAAATATGTGAAGTTAAGCATGAATGTAAAATTAGTATATAGAACATCTAATTAGAATTCCCATTTTGTTTACTAACAGTATTTTTGTAGGACATTTCTTCACTTAATATTCTAAAACATATTCACAGAATATTTGTGTGATAACTATTATGTATTGCCAAAAGGAAAAAAGTTCTCAGT
>JAOXNG010000002.1:4628638-4644584 GCA_028566535.1 Scolopax minor
CAGGGGATTGGACTAGATGATCTCCAAAGGTCACTTCCAATCCCATATCATTCTGTGATTCTGTGCTCTGGGGCATTCAAAACCATATTTGAATTGTTCTGAGTTTGAATTAATCCATAGTTAGAATTAAATTGAGGAAAAAATAATTTAGAAAGAAAATAAGGTGTTAAAATGCCGTATCACAGTATCTTTGATAAGAAGATACATATGCTGTATCAGGCCTATGACTCAAAAGGTCTATCACTGCTCTCTGAGGCAGTGGCATATTATGCTCCATTCCTTTATTTTTAACCAAGATGATAGCTATTGTTACCTCACAGTGAAGCCAGCTTTTAAAAGCTTCATGTGGGTGAAAGAAGAAGAACACCACCTGTGATTATCACACAGTTTTTCAAGGAAACAATTGGTCTAGCCACAAGATACTCCAAGCATGGGTACGATGGTACAATACCTCATCCTCTCTCTGTTTGATGGGATGGTCTCATTATCCTTCTTCCAGAAAAATACAGGGGGTGGCATTCCCACAACTCTGCACTCTAGTCTGACAGGGTACCCTTCAGGAACACCGCAGTTCTGAAGCTTCTCCAAAAACATGGGGGCTTTTTTTACTTCCTTTGCTGGAAAAAGAAAAAGAATTCTTGAACAACAGAGATTTTATTCTTTGTTTATGCTTTGAACAATGTGGAAGAACGTGACCAAAAATATTCTTGTGATATCAAAACAGGTTCTGAATTTTTGATGGGGTGTTGGAAGGAAAGTGAAATGCCATGACATAGCCTCTGTAAGGGAACATAAAGAAAATAATAAGCAGAACTGATATTCATAAAAGAAGTATGCGTATTTAGTGGGTCTAAACATACTGCCATTGCAGGAAATTAATGCCAGTTCTATGGATTTCAGGAGCTCACATCCTTTAATAAAGCTCACAGGCTTTATTAAAGAACAGCATTCAGATTCATGTTTTTTATATTTAAAAAAGAAATTAAGCCAATAAAATTGGGACTGACATCAGTCTCACAACATATATTATGAATTCAAACACTAAGTATTTTCTGTGGAGAAAATTAAGAATGTCATTTTGCCAAGACAAGAGAGGTGAAGTGATGATGAGAGAGAATTCTTACTGCCCTCTTTTAAGAACAGAAGTGCACCTATCGACTGAGCACCAGGTCCATTTCCCTCCAACAGATGAGTTTTCTTGCTGTTGAACTCTTCTGCTACCAGTGGATTAATTATTTGTTTATACTTGTCTGTAGGGAAACTAAGGCACTTCTTTTGAAGAAGTGTGTACAAATAACTACAGCATTGTTACTCAATTATTCTTACCTACAACCGTGAGCTCCAGACTAAATGAATTTTGTCCTGTTTTATTAGTGGCAAGGCAAGTGTAAGTTCCAGCGTCGTTTTGAGTGAGAGGATCAATAAGCAGAGAGTGAACTCCAGTCTCTCTGACCAGCATCTTGTGGGTGCCATCTGGTAGCACAGGTTTGCCATTCAGAAGCCACGTCAGGTCTGGAGTTGGTAACCCGCTCACCTAACAGACAGTGAAACAGCTAGAGACAAACGGCAGCCTGACAAAGAGCTTTTAGTACATTCGTAGGTGAGCCTTTTTTCAGATACCATCTAAATGATGTCAGAGTCTAGAACAAAAGGATTTTTATTTCTCAGCTTCTGTTTTTTTTCTGCTGATTAGTTCCAAAAGGCAGAAGGATAGAAAACAAACAAGCAACAAAATCCAAAGAGAAACAAATACATGAAATGCCTACATTTTTCTTGGTCAGAAAGGAAGAAGCTTGGTCATGTATCAGATTCACGAAAGTCTCCTAGTAATCTGCTACTTTTCTTTTCTTTTATTTAGTGCTGAGTATAAATCAAAACCGTAGACCCAAACCACTAGAGAGTTTAATAGGGATGAAAAAGAGTTCCATACAAATGACTTAATATTTCATAAAATCTGATGAAGAATGATATAGTTCTTTGTAGCTGTTAAATTTACATGCTTCAGAGCACTACATATTAAATATTTTATAGAAAGATTATTAGGCTTTATTATACTCTTAGAGATCGTTCCAATAGATAGGAGTACTTACTCATGTCTGAAATATTGCTTTACAAATAATATTCTATAAACCAGAGAAAGAGGGAAGTGGAACTTGCCTGCACGAGGAATGCTGTCTTCCAGGTCTGTGCAATACCAGACATGCTTTAAGGCTTCACAAGCTCTGCCAGGATAGCAGAGCTAAGAATAACCAAATTCTTTGGCATGCTCCCTAGTAAACTTTACATTGTAAATTAAGTAGTAAATGAATCTTGTTCATCTTCAGGGCATTAACTTCTGCTTCAGAGCTTCTACCCTTTTGGAGATAGGAGACATTCTGGAGCATAGAAGAGGTCAGTGTCAGTGCTACCACCTTTGCTGTGCTACTGCAGCACAGAGAGACCACCAAAATATGTTTGAACAGACAAGATTCTTAAAGCTGTTCAATAATTGTTCATTGTGTGTACCCTAATCTCTGACAACTCTCTCGAGGGGATTTGACTCTGTAAATGGGGACGTTTCTGTGTCTGTACATGCTGGGGAAGCATAAAATCCACTGGGCTGCGTTCCCTCTTTTCAGGGAGTATTAATCTGCAGTAATTCAGTCCAGTACAATGGAAACATTTGTTTGAACAGTATACATGCTGAATCCTCTCTTTCTCGTGGTTTTGTGCTATTCTGGATTATGTTCAAGAATCTGATAATGGAGCAGGAGGACCTGTCATTCCCAGATGAACTTCTGGAGTTCAGACTGGTAAAGGACACGCTGAACGTATCTAGTAATTTGAACAACCTTCTGAGTGAGCCTTCTATTTCTGGGGTTGCGTTTTCTGTGTTCTTCATTCCATATAGCATGTGTTGAAAAGAAATCCCCTGAACCAGCTCAGAGACAATGGCAATAAGAAATAATTTTTAAAAATGAAGCATTAAAACTTCAATAGAAAGTGCATATGCATGTAATAAAGAACATGAAAATACCTAGCAATGCATGTACAGAGGTATGGGAAATGAGAATGAACAGAGGAAATAAATAATACCTTACAATCCAACCTACAAAGTCTCCCTTCGTGTGCTACCATGTCACCTGGAGCCTGTAGAAAGTATGGCCTGAAAAAGCGTTCTTGAACCGCCTCTTTGTCTCCTTCTGGCACCCGGGGTCGTGTCCTGCAGCACAAAAATTGCATATATATATATGTGGGAGCCAAACTTCTTTTTCCTGATGCTTAAAAAAAGTTAAATAACAAGGGCAGAAAGAAATGGGCTGATCGTAATTTAATGCTTACATATTTTCCACTTAGAAAGATTATCAAATTAACTATATTGTGTAGTATAGTTGGATACCCAAGCTCCCTTTCTCTACTTTTTGCTTTTTTGGCTGGATTTTATCTTGTTAATCCATCCCTTGCCTTTAATTCCACTGCAACAGGTAAATGAAATAATAGTTTACACTTAAACTTCCCTGTATTTGAAGATTACCTTAAAAATATTACATACTATAAGTGACCTCTTGGGAGGGAATTGCTGCTGTTATTTTCATTCTGTGACTGAGAATTGAAGCACAGCAGCTAGTTATTTTGAAATCCTTCAGTAAGAAGCACTAAGACAGTCTGAAGGACTTGTCTTTCCTTTTACCTGTGAGGCTGAATTGTCGATATTCGGCCCCGAACAGGGATACTCTGAACCATCAGGTGGCCTGAACAACTGATTCTCCCCTGCAAATCACAATGGAAACAGAATTAATAGTTGGTTAATAACTCATTTAATTTCGAAGTATAAATAGTTAACATTTACAATGCATCAACTGGGGTTTTTTGTTTGGTTGGTTGGTTTTATAAATAAAGTAACTGGAGCATGGTGTAAATATTACTTTTTCAAAGCAAATGCTATTAGTATGCTGAGGTTGGGGTGTCTTTGTATGTCTGGAGCAGTGTGTTTCTCAGACCCGAGAAGGCTGTGGCAGTGGTGCTGGGTAAGCCAGCTTCAGCAGTATCTGTCCCTGCTTCTTCATTCCTGTCTCCCACAGGTACTCTCTTCCAGACCCTTTCTACTAGTGTTGTTGCTTGTGCAGCCACATAGAAACTGAAAAGTAATTGGGCTGAAGTATCATTCACAAAAAGGGAAAAATTTAAGCTGGAAAAAGTTGCCTGACTTGGATGTACTGCTAAATAAACATCTAAGCTAGTGAACATGGTGAAGGAGAGTGGTATTATGGAACAAGACTATTTGCAGATGCACATCTTTGCATCCTAGATAAGGAATAATTGTGTTTGGTAACACTTCCAAATTTGGCATGACATATTGTTTCTCCTTGTTCTATTCTTTCTGCCTACAATATCATGTCTGTCTTGTCACCATATCTCAGAAGGTATCTATCAGCAACAAAAGCAGGGTCAGGAGAGAGGGCAGGAGTTATTAATGTGGAAAAATGTTCTTAATGATTGTGACTGGGATGTGTAAGAATAGGGGAATAGTTCCATCATTCCTCATTACATGGTGTCCTCTCCTGTCCTCTGAAGCATCTGATTTTTGATACAGTCATCTTTTGCTGTTGGGCTTGGTGGCCCAATCTGTGTTACTATTAACAGGTATTAGAAAAAGGTGAAACAAGCATTTTGTAGAGGAAAATAAAACACCTTACTTGTGGGTTTGCAGCCATAATTGTATAGTTGCCATCATCATCATTAGTAGAAGTTTCAATATGTAAAGAACACGTTCCATCTTCTTCTCTGTTCATTTTGAAATGCTTGTTTTTCTTTGAAATCTGCTTGCCATCCTTGAACCAGTACACCTGTAGTGATCAGAACCCCCCCAGTGACTTAACACTTGCTCTGTAGTGGAATAGTGACTAGAAAAAACATAGATTAGAACATGACATAAGTTGGCCAATTGCTAGTAAAAGTTTTAGGACATTATAAAATAATGTCCTAATTATAAAATGTGCAGATCAGTTACAATGTGAAGTAGAATGATTCCAGGTTGAACTCAGCTGCAATATCTCCTTTGCATTCTCTTTCCTTGGCTACTGACATATTACTGGTCATCTTAGATCAGTTCTTATCTTTCTGAGAAGTTAATTTTTTGGGGGGTTATGAAGTCCTGTTTCTCTTGGGGTCAGGTAGTTGTGAGGCAGTCTACATCAAGGATACGTGCTCAGGATGTCAAATACTGTTATTTTAAAAATTATTTTATTTAATTTTTTATTAAGTTATTTTAGATATTGTTATTTTAGAATGTGGGAGGGAAATAATTTGTTTTAGATCTCTCTCCACAGAGCCATGTTCTTAGGACTGAGGCTTTCCAGAGAGATGTATAAAAACTGCAGGTAGTTGGTTTTTATTCCTTTACCGCTAACAGTGAGAATGACCTACCTTGGGAACAGGTATTCCAACAATTTTGCAAGTGAATGTAATAGGAGATCCTTCCATTACCCGAAAATGCTTGAGTCTCTTATCGAAGATGGGTGCTATGTATTTGCCTGTGGGAATTTCCTCGTATTGGACGTCATCGTCTGATTCATCCACCGGGGTCCGTTCAAGGCGAAATTCTATTTCGTTCATCAGCCTCTGCTCAAAGCTTGAAATCCTGTATTCCTGCAGAGAGCAAGAGGCATGGTCCTGATCAGGATGAGCTCTGCTCTGTGGTTCTTGCAGTCATTTGCACTTTTAGACTAACTCCAAAATGAGTGAAAATAGGAAAGCCTATCTAAACTAGGACATATTGAAACAGTCTGAATTTGATCTGCAGACACAAGTTCTCTCACTGCGCCTTAAGTTTGCAGAATGTGACTAATGAAATGCAGTTTTTTTTCAAAGGCAGCTAAAAAATCAAGCATGTAATTCCTCTAAGTCCCTATGAAAAAAACTGTACTTTTGCACTTGATCAAAAGATATCATTAAAATATACCAAATTTTTGAGGATTTTGTGTTTAAATATAGTTTGCCTGCTAATTATGGAAATAAATACTGCTATGGATTTCAATTCAGAATTAAATAAGGAAAATTATACCTACTAAAAGAGAAAGCTATGAAGAAAGTGAAATATTTTCAGAGTTATTTACCTTCAGGTTAAAACTTGACTATATTTCTAGCTGGTGTAACTGAGAAAGCAAAACATATCACATTTAAATCCTTAGAAGATTAAACAGATGATGCAAGAAAATCAATATATTCCTACATAAATGACTATTTCCAGATAGTTTGTTGTGATTATGAGCCTCCTCCTAATCCCCTGATGTCAATGAGAAATCTCTTGTTACCTAGCTTGATCTAGGCAAGGATCTCTCTTGCCTAGACCAAGAGGCATTTGACCAAACGTCTCTTGCTGTGACATGTGAAATGCCACACCAACAGTCAGGTTCTGTTTTTGACAGCAAACTGATGTGTGTCCTGGGCATGGTGGAGCACTACGCCTGAAAGTCCAGAGCTTGTATTCCTACTGACATTTCTGAGAGCAGGCATATATTTTATTCTACTTCTGTAGCAAGCACGGATCTTCAGAATCTCACTTTAATCTGTCAGACAGTGCTATTACAATGGGTTTTGTTGCTTTGTTATAGGAGAGAAAAGATCTGTGGCTTGGAAGGGAAGGAAGTACTCGAGCAATTCCAAAAGTGAAATTCTCATTTCTAAACTAGTGAATCATAAATAAGGATGTAGCCTATCATTAGATATATTCCATTTGCTGAAAAAAAAGGTTCAGAAAATACATCTTGTCTGAAATCTTTCAGAAAGTTAATTAAAGAACCAGCAAAGATCCCAAATTGCTGGGACTTGCGTCCCTGATCATTTACATATTCCATCGTACTGCTGATCGTGCTCTTGACCAATAGTTCCCAAATAGTAAGGAGCAAAGGTGAAGAGTCAGCACAAAATTTTAGCTGGCAAAGTCTTCTGATTACTTCAGGAGACCAAGGAGATAGAAGTGGCCAAAGACTGAGAGGTTAAAAAGGAGTTTTGAGGAGACAAAGGTCTGAAACTTGAGAGGAGGAAAATATGGCAGCCATGAAGCCCAAGTTAAAAAGCTGGAAATTTCTGTGATGGAATAAATGCCCTGGTAATATCTGGTTTTGGTACTGTAATGATCAATGTCATATATTGTTCTTTTCATATAAAAACTTTTTTGGGGGGGTTGCTGTAAGGTCAGATTAGCTATGGTAGGAAAAGACAGCGCAGAGTAGGGAGAGAAGGACTTTCATGAGTGAGCTCTCAATACTGGAAACCATGTCTTCCTTCCACTCCTCCCTGCTTCTCTGGTGCTGCAGGGTTGTTCCACACAGCTTTGGAGCAGTGCTGAAAATTATGAGGTAACAAAAGTGTTTATAGGGAGCTTAAGTTGCTTAAGTTCCTCTTCAAGACACCTTCCTTACCTGCAACACTCCCTCTCCACTCTGGCAGGGCCAGTCTGTCCTCTGGTACTCTCTTCAAATGTACCACTGCGAGTACAGCTAGGAGTTTTTGAGCTTGCAGGTCTGAAGAAGTGGGTGAGACGTGTGCCAAGGGGTGGGAGCCAGCCACTAGATGATATCCACTTTCTTAGGTGGCTTGCTTTGCTCTGTGGGCTGACCAACAGCTGGTGATCAGCAAACAGCCTGATAAAGTTTCATCTTGTGGAGCTTTTTTTCTTTCACACAGCACGTCTCAACAAATCACTCAAATAGATCAAATTCTAATCTCATTTAAGCCAGTGTAAAACTGGACATTCTCTGATGTGACCAAGCAAAGCTCTCATTTTTCCATTTAGGTGGCAAGAGCTGCCTTCATGTTGTTTAGGAAGTTCTTGGCAGCAGAGAGCAAAATCTGTGGCAAAAAAATTGACCTACTGAGAAAGGATTACTTTGAGTGTCTGAACTTTCCAGTAGGACTTGAAGATACTATATGAAATTCTCCTAAGAATTAAATTTTTTTTCAGGGATTTCACATGCTGTGTGGTCTTTGGAAATGTGGAGGCTAATTAAGGATTAATTAAGGTAGAAGTAATCTCTTTCCCTCCTTCTCTTTCTATTATCTAAAGATTTGCCACATAAATAAAGGTCAGGGAATGTAGCAGGTATGGTACAGAGAGCATCTTTTCTTCCCATTTAAACATGTTAGTGTTTATTGTGTAATGAATCTCCCCAAAAGTGTGTAATTACTTTTGGATATTGGTTACATGACAGAGTGATTAGAAAGCTAAATTCATGATTTTGAGTATGTTTCTCCTTAATCAGATTTGAGCTCTTCTGAGCACTATTATTCCCTTAGCAAAGGTAAGTAATTTTTAAAGTTTTTGGTATGTTTAGAAGGCAAGGGCTGATGGACAGAGTAGGCGAAGAGAAGATAGCAGATCGGGTACCTTGGAAGCGAGACACAGCAAGTCCATGAAGAATTGTTACTCAGAGAGGGCAACTCTGAACTCAGATGAGAATGAGTGGGGAGGAAAAGCATTAAGACTTCTCAGAGTCAGATAACAATCCAAAAGAAGTAGTCTAGAGACTAAAAATTGAAAAATGGCTTCTGCAAGAGCCAACACCTTTTAGTTTTTAAGCGCAAGACAATAAAGAACAAAGGAAGAAGAAGTAGGGGGCCTGCAGCTGCTCTCACATACGAAACCATTCAATCTGCATAATCTGGAAGTCAGCAAACCAGTTATTTACTGCCCTGAGAAGCTTACCAATATGTTACATCGTTCTCTTATAGCACTACACAAACCTGCCACTGGACTATCTTAGATGTATACAGTGTTCAACTTTATTGAGCTATATGCATGTTTCATTAGACCTACAAAGTGTGAATGTGATTGTTTTTATCAGAATGATGTAACTGATCTCTAGATCAAACTTTCTTTATTTCAATTTTCTGATGACTGTGCCAAAAGCAGGTTTGGAAATGAAAATTGTTACTGACAAGAATAATGTTTCAAATAAAAAAGGCAGTATTGTACTTTCAATACATCTTGCTGGGTTTAGTCAGCAGTTTTTCATGCTGATTTTTTTCCCAGATTCACTGCTTTCCAAAAGAATTCACAGTATATAATAAGGAATTAATAGTCTAATGTTGCTTAGCCATTATGTCCTACAGATGAAACCAATCAATGGTTTTAGATAAATACAATTAACATCTTTCATCTATTCCAAAGATACAAGTCTTAAATTGTTTAACCAACAATAAATTCAACTCAATTCTTTTCAAACTGGAATTAACCTGATGTTTCTTCCCTCTCTTTTAGATCTGAGAATGTGAACACAGTGTCTAATTCTTATTTTTCCTGACTGTGTGCTGAAATTATTAACTTCTTACAAACTTTAATTCAGTAAGCAATAAGGGCAGTTCTTCCTTTTCATATATCTGCTTGCAGAAGAAAATATAATAGAGGAAGGAATGCATTTCATGGGACCACTTTGAAGAGACAGACAGGCTTTCTCTCACATTTTTTGAGTGCGTGCACATACATCTCTGGATGTATGTGCACATACAATAAAGGTAGCAGTTTATCAGAACCACTGCATATTGCTGCACTATCAACACTGGGCTATCATTACTGGCAGCTGCTTCTCTGCCTGTGGAACCTACTGGAGTCATTGTGTTTCTGTGCAAACCCAACAGTCTCTGGCTAGGAACTGTGCAGGCCATTTGTGCTTGGTCATTTTAAGGAGTTATATACAAAAATACATTTTAAATTAGAAAATATTGAAGTTAGGGTTCCCACAGACCCAAAGTGTTGCCTGTGTGTTGTGCTCATACTTCAGTTTGTTTTTCTCAATATGTGCATATATATGCTTATATAAATTTACACACAAACCAACAAGCTAACATTGCTGTGAAAATTTTAACACCAACATAACTGAAGGTGTTATATATGTTATATAACATATGCTATACCAAGCTTCTTACAAAGAACAGGAATCTCTGATATAAGTGGAAACACACAATTGTATAGAGAACATAATCATGAAGGTTTTTTGATTTTTTGGTAGATTTTCTTTTAGGATTAAGAAAAGCACAAGAGAGTTGTTAATATAGCTTTCTGAAGAAGTGTTTTTATCACATAAGCCATAAAACTATTTCTGATTGTGATTACATAAGTGGAGTAGAGCAAAGTGTTGGTGGCTGTGGGTCAGACAAGTATTTCATAAAGTGTCACACAAAGAACAAGTCAATGTGATCACTGCGGACAATGTTAAAACTAGGCTGCAGTTCAGTGTAATGAGAAGACTAAGGGAAAGACTACAAAGGTTTAAGCTTTGATTTTGGATCAAAAGTGCAGGGTTCCAGCTGCTTTTTGGCAATGTTCCTGAAACATGGTATTTTTACAGACTTGTTTAATACAGTAGCCAGATATTTAAAATGGTGCGGTCTCCCAGCTAGAAAACTGTAAAATTAAATCTCCTATGTGGAGGTGTAAATGTTCTGTACAAATTAGAATATAGATAGCACATATATATATAATAATTGTATATAGTTATCTATATCTTTTTAGGCTGAGTAGACTGCAACTTTTGAAATCTGTATATTTTGCTTCCACGCATTAGCAAAAGGGGAGTAAGGAGAAGTGGTTGCATTAATCCTACCAGGATATAGCCAGAGGGGTAAAAGACTTAAAACTGGCCAGAGCAAAACACTGGTGAGTTTTATGTCTTAAGCGGTTCTGTATAATTTTTCTTCAGTCATTAATAGCATCTTGTAAGTGATCTGCACCGCGTTATTGCCACAGAGCTGTGTAACTCTGTAAGTGTATATGAATGTAGCTGAATCGGTTTAGATCCCACAGTGAGCTGTTCTGCAGGAGTGAGCTACAAGAAAGTTAACCAAAAGGGAAAGAAAAAAAGTCAGATAAGTTCTAGCAGATATTTGGGGCAGAAGGAGCAGTGAAACGCGACTTCTCTTCTGGGGAGTTGCTAGCCCTGTAGTAATAGTTGTAGTAATATTTTGCAATACTTTTGTAGGATGCTGCTGGATGGCTGTAATTTGACCAGCATGGCAAACAACATTTTTTTTCCAGTGCAAGTCCTGTTGAAGTACAGTTTCACATCATTTTGGCTCTGTGATTGATCTATTTGGCTCCATCACCATCATATTTTGAGCACCTGACAGTAAGGCACCCTTCAGGGCAGACCTGTTGCTTGCGTTTTACATATGAGAAACTGAGGCCTAAAGTAGCTAAGTGACCTGTTAAGGTAACACAGAAAGTCTGTGACAGAGCAGAAAGTTGCATCATTCTGGATCTCCTGGATTTAATTTGGCTCCTGGGCCACTCTGCTACCTGTGAACTTTTTTGGAAAAGAGGGGAATTGCACAGACTGCAGTAATTCCTATAAATTTCTAAGCACCTCTGTGTGTGAATGTGAATTCTAATATCCTGTATCTTTTGAAGTTAAAGCCCGTCTTTCTACTGACTTTAGCAGGACTCAGATCTTAGTGAAAATACATGCTAACAGTTTACAGAATCTTGTAGCATCAAAACAATCTGATGTTAGCATAGTAACCCATGGAAATTACCATATATAGAAAGGCCAGAGGAACTTTATTTGAATGTTGATTCTCATATAGTGCATAAAAATGTCATTCTCTTTGCCACTCATTGCCAAATCAAGACAAATTTTCCAACTTAATCCCATTTTTCTAACTTTTACTAGACTGACTTTTTGGCAGAGTTATTTTAAATCCAGTTAACAGAAACTGGCATATTTTGCATCTCAGTGTCTGCTTCCAAGCTGTAACACTCCTTGGCTTCAAAGTCTCCTCTAGCCTACTCTGACTGAAATCTTCTGTTTAGTTTGGATTCTCCTTCCCTTCCCCCCACCTCCTTCCCTTCTCAGTGATGGGAATCAAAAACCAACAGATCCAACGTGCATGCTTTTCTTCACTTATCTTGCCTATGAAGAAGTATCACTGAAGTGACTTATTTTTGCAGGTGAATTATGTTGGGCCATCTTACATAGCTCTGGGCCATCCAAATGGACACACAAAGCCTTGAAGAGTCTACACAGCTAGACAATATTCTAAATACAGTTCAGTTCAAGATGATAGATCAAGAGGAAGACAGAGGAGAAAACAAATGAGGTTTGCATGTCCAGCTCCCACAGACTTGTCAGCTGGAGTGAGTGGCTTAGGTGTGTGTGTGAAAGCACGAGGAGCTCAGGTTCCCTTTCCTAGGTGACAGCAAGCCAGGATCCTTACCAGGAAAACCTGTCTGCATTTTGTTGATTAGATCTAGGTCTTGAGAAATCAGCTACAAGAGGTTGTTTCTCTATTAATTCCCATAATTATTGGGAGCTTACACTTATTAAAAACAAGATATAATCATCTGTCTTTGTCAGGTTCTTAAATCTCATTTCTAGTGCAGAGCAAATAAGCTTCTGTGAGGACTCCTTGTGGTTTAATTCCCATCCTTAGCCCAAAAATTGCCTACATTTGCTGAGTTTTGAGAGATGATGTGAAGTTTGGTTTTGAACAAGATTTTTGGAGCGATTGAATTAAGTGTAATTCTCGTGCTCTGGAGAACAGAGTTCTTGGTGATTCTTAGGATCTTTCTGAGGCTGACTCTTCAGAATGGGAACTGTGAGGAGATGGTTCTGTTTGAGCAGTGTTGAGGTGTTGGTGGTGTGGCCTGTGTGATGAGCTGAGTTCTGCATATGGCTTTGCAAGCGATGGTTTTTAATGATCCTGAAGCTTTTGGACAAACCTTGCATCTCTTCTACTTTGAAATTTCTTATAATAATTCCCTAACAAAAGTGAAGAATATTCATGTGAGGGCTTTGCATAGATTTCTAAACAGCTGTAGGTTTCCTCTTTGTCCTAAAAATAAGGCATGCTCAAAACACAAGGTATTTCCCTTCCAGGTTTCAAAGGGTTCTGTTCTAAAGCAATTCAATTTCCCTAAAATTCTGTAGATGAAGTCCTGTGAGTAGAGCTGGGGATTTGTTTTCTTCAATCTTCCTGGTATTATAATGTACATTTATTGCATCACCACCCTTTAGATTGTCATGTTGATATTATATCTCCTTATTTATAGTAGATTGCCAGTATAAGTCCCTGAAGGCAATTTTATTTGGTTGCATTTATGATATTTCTGAAATATGTTAGATATTAGGGATAACATTATTGCTGTTTTAGACACTACGAGGAAATCATCAGACAATTGCTCAGTAAGCAACCTCTTAACAACAACAACAACAACAAAAAGTTCCACTCCTTTAAGTTAGTTTTCCAACAACAATCTTCACGAAAATTACTTCCAATTTAAAGGAAACTAAGTATTGCTCACCTAACCAACAGGGCAAATGGCTCTTTTTGGCCAAATTATAGAAATGAGCTTCTGTAAGTACAAGGCACCTTAAAGCTGACATTATTGCAGCAAAGCATATACAACACCTTTTCAGCATGGAATAACTGGGCTCAGCCAAGTTGTCATTTCTGACAGGTCTGTGTAATGAGCAAGAGAAAGCTGAGATGGTCAAAAAGTTTTTTCACTTGTTGTTGATGTGGTTTTATTTTACCCGAATCAGCAGGGTAGAGCTGTTTGGGGTGATAAGACCATACATGTGTGTCTCATTATGAGCTCTGCATTATCAAGTTGTTGTCACCCATGCTATCGCACTTAGCCACATTTATGTTTGGGATTCATTTTGTGCAATTTCTTTACATTCTTAACCTGGGAACAGTGGAAAATCAGATTCTCTGGAGCATCAGAAACTAGCTAGCAGGTCTAACCATGCATGTTAATCCTACATGCACTTGAAAAACCACTAATAATGGGAAGCTCTGATTGGGTGTGAATTTATGTTTTGCCCTCATTCTTTCTCAAAAGTTCTTGAAACACATATTTGCATTGAAGAGTATGAAAAAGAGCATAAAGGGGGAGAGAGTAATTCAAGCCAATAAATAAGAAAATAAAAAATTAAAACTTTTTATTTACAATTCTAGTGACTAAGACATCTTCGTTCAAATATTGCCAGGAAAGCAATGCAGTGGTTGGCATAGGGAAGATTCTCAGGAAAAGCTGGAATTTATTTCAACACTGATTTTCCTGGTTTATTTTGCATATGACCCTTCACTTCTCTGTGCCTTAGCTCCCCAGTATGTCAAGTAAGAAGAGTGTTTCCAGTCTCCTTTGTAAAGCATTTTAAGATGTACAGATGAGAAGCACTTTATAAGACCTAGGGATTAGTAAAAGCACAACAATAAAAAAAGATGAAAGGGATCAGAGGTTAGAATTTGAAACACTAATAATAAGATACAGAATTAAGATGGTAAAAAATAAATCCATTTGAGTTGCACCTTGAATAGCTGGGGATGGGGAAGGGACAAGAAGAACAGAGAAATAAAACCTTTTAGTCAGTTGTCAATATCATCAGTACAAAAACATACACACATACTTTGTGATGCCATTTGAATTATGTACGAAAATTTGAAATAGGACAGGAAATAGAAGCTATTCATGTGCATAGAAAGATCAGATAAGTAAATTAAACTATATGTTGAATTCTGCTGTAAGCAGATATCCCTTAAGGCTGCAAAAATAATGATTTGATTATCAAAGCTGCAGAATGTGTAGCTCATCTCCCTTTGTGTTACAAGGAGCCTTTCCATTAAATTTGTTGTTAAGCAAAATGTCTATGGGAGACTCATTTTGGATACTGATTATGCACCTCTTAGGAGAGGAACTCATTGCCTTCCTTCTGCATGCTGGAGTTACATTCCAGCAAGGAGATGCAAGGTCAAGCTATCAGCCCCATGTCTACCTGGAATGAGTATATTCTGTCAGCATATTCAATAAAGCAATTACAATAGCATTAATGCAAATGACCAATGTATCAGATGCAGTGTAGGGGTAGAAGATGAAAACATTTTGACATATTCTGCCCCAAATTTTAGAAGCTGTTTTATTTCATATGGCTCCACGGGAATGAAGGTCAGCCAAATAGGCAACCCATGCCAGAGGACTGTACGAGTGACATGAAGGGAAAAGGTGACTAGTCAAGGTTATCTTAATTGCTTTGGCTCAGCACTTGAAGGCAATCTCATTCATTTTCCAGGGCACTAGATCACTGGTGGTGAGATGCTTAGCACCTCTGTTCTGGTGTGCAGTGGCTAAATGGAAACAAGAAATTTCTCTCTTCTTCTTTGCTGACAAAGAGGCTACCCCAGTGGGAAAACAATAGTCCCCATTCATATCTAGGTGTTGTTGAAGGGATGGAGAAAGCATAGCAAGGCCATAGCATCTGCTGGATGAATGTATTTTAGGGAATACAGTAAATCTTCCTAAGAATGTTGGTCTTTAGAAACATTTGGCAGCTGCTATGCAACAGACACATCAGACCCTCTTTGAAAGTAAAATGAAGTCTGCTGGATGTGAAGCTACGTGTAGAGGAAAAAGGTAGTAAGGATATGCTTATGACCACTCATATGCCTCCTGCCACAGCACATCATATGTTCAATGAGACTTGGGTATGTTACCATTGATTCAGCAATGTGGGTGGGCTTGGGACAGATGCTGCTAAAGTAGCCAGGATGAGAACTTTGCAGACAAGCTGCTAAGATGGAACATGAAAACCCAAAAGATCTCAGTCTAAGATATTTTGTTTTCTGTGTTCTGTGGCTTCATTTCCTTTCTTCATCCTAGTCTCTTCCCCATCTATTCCCATTAGAGGTCATGAAAGAAAACCAGATCTTTATCATTTCCTTCTTTGGAACTCACATTATATGTTTTATTAGGTACCTATATCAATATTTTTCATTGAAATCCTATATATTACATGTTACATCTCTGATATATCTTCTTTTTTTTCCAGTAAAGAACACATTTGAAGCAAGAAAACCTTATTCAATCAGCACCAGTCAAATAACTGTTTAAAATTACTAACCATATCTTCTCAACTGTGTTAGATTGGAGGAAATTTTGGTGAGTTTATGGTGACTTGGCAGGAGCCAC
>JAOXNG010000002.1:4644684-4654802 GCA_028566535.1 Scolopax minor
GGTGTTTTTAGCTATTTCCAAGTAATGTCAAAGCAAAAACTCACTGCACACCTACGAAGGCAAATCTAAATACTTTGACAAAGAATCAGCACCTCTGCTTGCTTTTCTCCTTTTTCTGTTACAGTTACTACTCCTGATCAACCATAAAATAATTATTTGACTTATTGCATTAAAACGTAACATTAGAGTCTTGAACATGTATTTTCAATAGTCTCTTTACTACATCAAGCAGAGGTGAGGATTTCAGATGCACACGTAAAATTGTAATCACAGCATGATGAAAAGTACTAAAACAGACAAGTGCAAATGAGACAGATATGTGAGCCCAGTTTGTAGTTCCTACAACCAAAAGATATAAACCAGGCTTAAATACTTAGCTTCCTTTATTATTGCACACTTAATTCCTTTATTTTTATTACTGTACAGGATTTTGAGGTTTAATTACCTCATATTTCTTTTTTGTATTATTTGTATTGCAAAGTTTTGAGGAGATAATGTCATTAATTTCTACATTTTGCCTGTAAAGCTGAATTTCCTCTATTTATAGTTGCATAATAAGCCTGTAAATGTTTTCAAATACCAGGATAAAAGAATCAGTTTGCATGACACGTTTATATTTTTTCCATTTGCCAAGTTCCCCTCAAATTCTTGTTCTGCCCTTTTATCCCCATGCATCCTTTTGTTTCTACATGACATACTCTAACTGAACATTACCAAGATATTTTACTTGTAAAACTATACTTTTGGGAAGTAGAGATAACACTGGCTGTGCTCTCCTTTCATCAGGTGGTGCAGTAGCCCAGACAATCACTGAGGTTCTGAGACTTGGATGCTTTGTCTCGCAGGATTTCAACCTTCCAAGAGGAAGTCTCCAAGAATAAGATATTGTGGGCATGGAGATGAGTGGACAGGTAAGTTCTTTGTCCTTCTTGTCATCTCACTTTGCAGAAATACTGAAACATCTACTACAGCACGGACAAGAATCTGGGTGTTTTTC
This sequence comes from Scolopax minor, assembly GCA_028566535.1. NCBI lineage: Eukaryota > Metazoa > Chordata > Aves > Charadriiformes > Scolopacidae > Scolopax > Scolopax minor. Next base: position 4,645,682 of record JAOXNG010000002.1, read on the forward strand.
CTAGGAAATAGGCAGGAGAGCGTTGCATTTTTAATCTCTGTCTCTCTCAGTTTGTCTCTGTTTCTTTTCTCCAACACAAACTAGCACTTCCTCAAACAACCCTAACCATTAAGCTGAAATGCTCTCTGAAGTGTCCTGCTAAAGGAGGGCCTGTTCCACACTGCCTGAAAGTCTTAAGTTTTGTTCATTGAGCTGGAGAAGACGAGAGAAAGGCTCAGGTTTCCGTTATGGGAGCTGTTCAAAAAGGTGGAATTTCCAGTTTTTTATCCTGCTGATAAATAATGCTTAATTATTTGTGCAACCTGGGACAGCACCAATGGTACACATACCCACGGGCAAGGAGTTAGGCTGTCCTTATGGGATTTAAGAGTTATGAATTCGACTGACTTCAGGCCAAGAATGAAACTGGGCTAGGTCCTGGGATTTGTCCTCACCTCATCCTGCAGTTGTGTAAAGCTAATCCTCAGTTTATCTTCTGTTTGAAGGAACTGAGCAAGCTGACTGAAGACATTTGGTATAAATGAACCACATTTTTTTTCAATGCTCCTAATTGTGATGAAATTTCACCTGGCAATACAGCATGCCACCATCTGCATAAATGACAGGTATGGTGTTCTTTTCTGGTAAAAATGACAGGTTATTACTGCATGTACTTGATCAAAGTTGCAGCTAGAATTCTAGCAAAATCATATTGGTATTTCTGTCAGCACTGCCTGGTTATCAGAGCTATAGAAGACCAGAGGCTAATCTGTTCTGTCTCATGCAACATCAGCAAAATTACCAATTATATTCTGATTCTGGAGTTCCTTATTGTTGGAGATGAATGATCTACTGGATGAAACAGGAGCAGTACATCTGGATTGTTAGATATCATGCTGAGTGCATAATGCTGACACTGAGAAATATCTTGACTTGTAAGCTAAACAATGGAAGTCAATGATGGATAAATAGAGCACCAGGATGTAAATCACTCCCATTTGTTACTGCATTGTATATAGTAATATATAAGACAAGATCAGTACTTTAAGGCACAGACTTGTCATCTGCAACTTTCATTCTGGATGATCTTTACATGCTCTGCAGATATTGTAAATGAGACCAAATGCTGCTATTGAAATAAAATGGGGTTATAATAAAATTGTCTAAATAAAAATATGCTATAGGACACATTTTATGAGAAGGAATTTTAAAAATAGCATATAGAAAATACAAGGAAGCCAACACTTTGAGATTCTTATGGGATGCTGTACTCCATTCATCATGCAGTGATCTCTCACATAAGGGAGAGTTGTATTTGTATTTAAGAGAAAGTGAATAAAAGCCTTTCCCTGCCATTATAATAATCAATTTAATGCAGTTATGCTATATATAGGATGAAAATGTCTTCTTTTTAATTCTGTGTTAACTTTGAGAGGAAAAAGCAGGACAAAATCTATGGGTGTGAATCCAGCACTCCAACCTATTATTCTCTCGATGCTGATTGTTCTATAAACGGCAAAGCAATAGGAGTTTTGGAAAATACTCCATATCCTCTCATCTCGTTAAATAATCACTGTTTTCAATGCAGAGAAAACTCAGACTTGGATTTGCTGGAGTCAGGCTGAGCACTGATTTTGTGGGAGGCAGAAGCATAAAATCAGAAGAGAGAACTGCGAATGCACTCAATGGGAACTGATTGGAAAATGAGGGAACTTCTATTGAGCAATCCTAAAATTATTTTCTACTTCATCACCATCGGCATTCTAATTACTATAACAATTAGAGAAGTGCCAGCTTTGAAGTTTTTCAGTGTTTGGGGGATTGGGAATAAAGATTTTGGTTTGGTGTCATACAGAATAGCAAATAAGTGTATAAATAACTTTCGCTGTCAGCAGATAACTTTGACACTAGCAGTGATCATTGCTTCTAAAGGGGTTATCATGCAGTTAACTCAGAAGACCGATTGGTATTTCACAGTAGCTCTCTAAATAATTTGTCTTACTACCATAGCAAGTACAAATTGTAACACTTGTGATTCATCTGCAAAACATACTGCTTGCCAGTTGTTTTACTCAAAGTGCTTTGGCAGCGTGATCTGTCAGAAAGAAGGTCAACAGCAATATTTAAAAAACAGGGATTACACTGCAGTTGTCCACAAAGGGTAACGTGCTCCAGAGACTCTATGACTTTTTGCTTATCTTTGCATGTTCTCTGTCAGAAGGGCTAACAGAACTTGTGAAAAGTTCCCTTGTTAACGACAGATGAGGGCAAACCATTATTTGCTGCGTTAGGCCTGAGCTGGAAGGGCACCTATGGAAGGCTCTATGGCCAAGGTGAGAGTAGCATCATTGCCTACAGCCAGAACGGCTAGATTTAGCAGTCCTTAGGGTGTCCTACTGTCATTTGAGGGTGGTTGGACCTGATTTACAGTGATATTATCAAAATATTATTGAAATTTTTTATTTCTTCTTTAATTTCATAGGCACCGAACAGATATTTAGCTCCTTGAACTTTGTAAAAGGCTTATAATTTTGCTAAACTCTCATAATGCTAGGCCTATAGTTTGATGTATGCCAGTAATGGCTACCAAAAACTTTGCTAAATTTCTAACAGGTCTCTTCTCAATTCATATAAGTCAGGAAAATAGGCTTAATGCTAAAAATTGAATACCATATTTTAGTTCAACCAAATTAAAAACAGAAACCTTTTCTTAAACTGTTTGATTACTTTACTGCTTAATTTGTATTAAAAATACAGTGTATGAATGTGTGTGTGCCATGAGTTGAGCAATTTGTAAAGTGAAAAGACAAAATCTAGTGTACAGAAGCTTCTATGAAAAAAGTTTTACATTCCTACCTGTCTCTAATAGAGATGATCAGAAATTAAAAATGCTACTCAGTCACAAAGTAAACCCTCTACAGCTGCATCCCCACTTACTTCCTATTTAAAGCTCCAGTTTGCTATTCCAAACCAGTACTTACCAGAAAAGCTTACTCTGCACAGTGTTGTAGCAGCTCAACCACACAAACACCTTTTGTTCCACAAGTCATAATACACATCTTGTTCATGAGTGAAATTTATTTTAAAAGCACTTGATTTTCTTACCTGCTGACTACTTTCTTGATTAACGTCCTCTTTGAAATGTGGTTTTCTTCCCAGGTCCTTTACAAGTGCAGCTTTATTTTCCCGAATAGAATCATCTGTTGCTAACGGCAGAGGCTTCAGATTTTTCTTTCTTAATCCCTGGGTCGGGCTATTAAAAGAAAATTCTGATACTAATATGCAGCAACCGGTATATATTTTTTTTGTCACCTCTGTGATATGATATGTTACACTTCAGTTGTCTGGAAGAACCTATTATTTCTACATTCTACATAAATTTAGAAGTCAAAGCACAATATCGGATTTGATATTTTCTGGTACTATTTTAATGGTGCATCCCATTCCACTAGGAATTAAGGACACTCATCTTATAGAGAATAAGCATTATAATACTATAATAAGCATCTAAATTCCATTTATATTTATCTTGGAATAATGATGTCACAATGCTAAATAAATTTATGTAAGTGTTACCATAGGTATACAATTTCTATGTTTTAATTTATCAGGCAAGAATTTAAAAGTTAGTATGATTTTTCGTTGATCTTTACCTCACATCTTCATTGATCATTTACTCTTTCCATGAACTTCTACTTCTTTCATTTCTCTTACCCTTTTATGACACCTAATATCTGCAGTTCTTTTTATTTTTTATAGATGTAGTCTGTTTTATTTTAGTATTGAAAAATAGTATTACTCTTTTATTTTAGTGTTTGAAAATAGTCGAGTTCTTAAAGTAGACCTGTCAGGAAACTGAGAGGAGTGAACTACTAGAGACCATGCAACGTTCTAGTAATTTCCCAGGAGCTGGGGTCTTAGTAACAGTGGGTCTAGGTAAAAGGCATAACCGACAAGCAAGATACCTTCCTTCAGTTGTTCTGCAGATGTGGTGGTCTCACTGCTTTTGTAACCAGCAGTCAGAAATAGTAAAGCACTTTGCAAGGGTGAAGTGTTGTTAATGCAAAGAGAATAGAGCTCGAGCACTTGTGTGCCCGTTGGGAAGGGGAGGGGGGTGTGTGTGAGGAGTTGCAGTTGATTTTTGCTTGTTGTTGCAATGTTGTGAAAGCAGGCTGAAGGCTTGAGTTGGGTATGGTTAAACCCTTCACGTGTAACTTTATTACGAGCTGCCTGTGATGCTGGGGCTGTGAAGGCCTCCAGATGTGAGCCACAGAGTGATGCCAATGATGTGGCTGTGCTGGACAACTAGGAAATCTGTGAGGAGGAGTGCGGTGATGGTTTGAAGGCAGGATTTCTTGGCACACAGAGTGGTGAATTTTATGTATATAGAGACACTTTTTTCTGTCGTAATTACAGAATGGTTGATGTAGTATCAGCAAAATAAGTAGGAGATTGTGACTTACTGATAGCTATCACTACCTTGTAACTGGTAAAAGGGGGAAATATTCCTTCGTTTAGAGTTCTATGAATAAAAAGTTGTATCGATCCACTGGTGCTAGCCATGCTAACACAGGGTTTACATAGTCCACAAAAGGATATTAATTTCAACTCTACTAGTAAAGAAGGAACTCTTAAGGCCACAACCTTTTCTGCACATCACTATCCTTATTTGCTTTTATGGTGGTAGCCATTTTATCACAGAAATCATGCTGGATGGCAATTAAAATATTAATGTGCAAAATGTTAGAGGTTTTCTGCAGAATGTTAAATCTAGAAAGTATTGCAACCAGACAAATACATTTACATAAGTTAGATTTACCTGGACTAAGAAATAATATACATTATGAGATACCTGTTAAAACTTTACTTATTGCTTACAATAGGTAAGAATGTTTTTATAGTTCATATAGGCAAATGGTCTTAGGGTGACTTATCTTGCAAGCTCATGAAATCTCTTTTCTCCCACTGTACAGTCCTATAGAGCTCTGAGCCTTCAAATTCTTGTATGTATCTGTTTATAAACTCACATTTCTCTTTACTGAATTTATTTTACCCTTGACACATGTTATTGTAGAAACTACTATCCCATCTTTTCTTAGTTGTTCATCTAAAGGTTAGATGAAATGACTGGAATATATTAATAACTTGCTTTTCTATTTTATGAATGACTTGCATTTCAGTAAACTGCCCACTGAACAGAAATAGATCTTATTTTCCCTTACGAGCATTTCTTGTCCCTGCTTCTGCACATATGGTTTGTGCTACTTACGTTGCTGGTGTACTTCTGGGCAGTCCCATAGCATTAGTTGATGGTGCAGTAGGAAGTGAAGGAAGAACAGAACTAAGGAAAGCTGCAGGATTCTGAATTCGGCCCGGTGGGGAGATAGGAGCAGGAGTCACGCTCTGCGGCTGAAACTGTTTTACACTAGATGTAGAAAGTGTTAATGGAGACACCATAGATTCTTTAGGGCTTGGTAGAGACTGTTCACTTTTGCTTGTAAACCCTCCTGAAAACCTTGATTGGGCAGATGGAGGATTGCCTGTGAAGTTTTCCTTGTTATTTGTTCTTTGAGTTCCTTGAGGGGTGTTGCTGAATGTTGTAGCTGAGGAGCTAGAAGAGGAGCTGGTAGGTGGGGTACCTTGTGATGGTAGGAACTGCTTAGGTCGGGTATAGCCAAATGCTTGTGAAGCAGAGGCTTTGGTTTGTTTGTACGTAGTTGAGGTGGACTGTTGATGGAGTGAAGTAGCAGAATTCAATAAAGCTGTGTTGAATGACATCTCTCTTGTAGATGTCTGATATAGCTGCTGTTGTTCAAGCAGGACTTGGTTCTGGAGCTGTTTCAACTGGGTCTGATCTCTGCATATAAAACAAAGACAGGCAAAATTGGTCATGAGCCCTCAATGTGCTGGCTGACTACATTTCTATATGCAAATAGCAAGAGAAAATATTCTGTGTCCTGTGATACAACAAGAGACAGGGGAAACGTGACCTATTCTCTAACATTATGAGAAGACCATAGTCTGCTACTAAAATAAACTTTTCCTTCTTCTCACCTTCTTTGCCAGAGGCTTAAGTACTTTTTGTCTGAAAATTATTTGACTGAAATATAAATATAAATCTCACTTGAAAATACCATGGGGATAGCATTGTCAAATTCTGCTCTGTCACCTTAGTACTTCTCTGCTTGTGTAACTAAGAGTAGGAGTTGTTTATCAGATTTTAAATGAGTGTTTGTAAGCCAGATTGCAGTTATTTAGCTCCTGTTTAAGCAGTTCCTGAAAACAGCATTTTGGCTAATAAAGCTTTGTAATAATCGACCAAAAGAGATGCTACCAGTGTAGTATAGGTGGTGTTGACATTTGGTGACAGGCAGGAGTGCATCAGTCAGAGAGGACTTGCATTTCGTGCAATTGTTGTTTCCTAGATGTTATCTACTGTATATATCTTCAGGGCTTTTTTTACTTTGCAATTAAGGAAAACCATTTTGCATTGTCAAGTGGTTTATTTAATTATTAGGTGTATGGAAATGCAGCATATGGAGAACAGGCTAACTTTCCCCCTTCCAAAACAGAAAGGACATAGAGGATATGGAAAATGATCTTGTAATTAACTGTCAAGTGCTAAATAACTACTGTTACAAAGTGAAAAATGTGGAAGTAGAGACCAACCACAATGGCTACTGACAAACCAAATAGATGAAGCCAAGAGAACTTCTTTTTATTTAAAAGAATTATTGTTTCTATAATGTACTAAAGAAAAATCACATTAAAGGTAGATAAAGATAGCAATCTCAAGTTTAAAAAAGTAGAACCTTAGAGAGTTAGAAGTTTTGCAATCCTGGTTTTCTGTCCTTTGTATATATATCTGTATATAAATGCACTCCTTTGTTACATTGGGGGGCATTTGAGAGAAATTCTGCTTTATGCAAGCATTGAGCAACTTAAATACTGCTTCTACTCCCTCCTTAAACACATTATAGTTCTGAAAGTAAATAGGGCTGTGAATACAGGCTTAACAAGTTTAAAAAATACTGCTCCAAGTTCTTCCTCTTTACATGGTATGTAAGTTCTGTCTTCTTACTTGTAATGTTTATGCTATGAAATTACATCCCTGCTTAAGAATACCAATGAATTACATTATAAAATCCTTCCTGAGCCTTTAGTTAAAGCTTCTGCCTCTTTAAGAAATGAAACGAAGGACTCTGCATGTTTTTTACTAAACTAGATTTGGGAGGTTCCAAAAATGCTGAAAAGATGTTTCTTAATAAACTGCAGTGTGAACTCCATAAATTGTCCTCTAAAAAAACTACACTACTTCTTAAAATTTCCCCTTGAGTTCACAGTGCACTAATCATGCAGGTGCTTTATACTTCAAGTGGTTTCACATTATCAAACATTTCCAAGTATTTTATCTGTTTCAGGAAAATAATAGGTTTATGAGACATAAAAGTCATGAGGTATGGCCTCTGGGACTACAGTTGCTAGTGGTCACTAGCCCATACTATGTGTAAGACTGAATATGTATGATTTTGGCAAGACTGCATACTCAGAATTGAGTTAGATACGTTTGAAGAACCTGCTTTTATTTTGCCTGCATAAAAGCAGTGTTGTTCACCTTTTGTGAACAACAACAGAAGACTATTGTAGAATTCAGTAAAATTTCAAAGGGAAAGCATTTTTCTTTTAAATTTGGAGAATGCTCTTCCGAGAGGGACATACAGAATAAAAAAAATCAAGCTCGAATAAAAAAAATCAAGCTCTGTAGAATATGTTTTCTAAGAGAATGGTTAGTTAGGCCAGCACTATGTGATGCTGTCTTTTTCTGTTCTGTGTTTCAGTTGCACTATTTGCTGTAGTGCAATAGTTCTGGTCTATGAATTCTAAATAATACCAGGTGATGCTCCTGAAACTTAGAATCTCTTTTACTTACAGCTTTGGTTTAGCCAGTACTGGGGGGGGTTCCTTGGATGGTGATGTTGGCTCTGGTATTTTCATTGGTTGTCCATTTATCCTCTCTTGGAAATAGTTGGGTCTGATTTGGTTTGTAGCACCAGGTCCATCCTCTGATGATGATTCACTTCTTTTATCATCTTCAGGCAGCTTGAAGTGCACACGGAGACCTGCCTTGGAACTTGATCTGGGTTCATTGTGGTTCACAAGAACACCTTCAAGTTTAGGTTTGTGGGTTTGATTTACTATATGATGTCGCGGAGGTTCATGTTCAGCAGCAATTAAGTTGATTGAGCTCATTGTGTGAAGGGTAGCAGCATTACTGCTGTCTTCAGATGCTGAAATAGCAAGTATCAAACTTTTGGTGACATGGAAATATCATAAATTATAGTGAAATGAAGTCACAAAAGTTACAGTTGGGAAAACTTACTTTGATGTCTTCCCAGCTGTTGGATTGAGTTGTTTGACCTCATTTGTTTAACAACAAATTCCCTTACCAAAGTCACATTGTAAAAGTGGCGAAAAAAGAGACACAGTTCTACTCTGGAAGATCCAGCAGTGGTCTTCAGCCACAAAGGTCCCCCGTGAATTCCACCATCATTCCACCACCAGAATATACAAACTTTCTTCCAAGAGAATTCTCTAACTTTTTAGTTATGAAGAACACTGCCAGAACTTGAGGTGAATTGGAGTCAACAGTGCACTAGACTTTTATGTACTGTGCTTTGCTCACTTAATTTGGCAGCATAAATCTTGGCAGCATAAATCATGTAGACAGTATGAAAGAATCTGTTTTGAGGTTTCCTCCTTTGGGCTCTGCACCAAAGAGTTATTGGAATAGCAAGCTAGACAATCCATAGAGATTCTAAAAATGGCTATTGCCCAAATCTTGAGGTCAGCAAGAGTTGTGTTTTTGGAAGGGCTGTGAGATTCCTTCCCTAATGCTCTTTATTCCTTTATATGTCTAATCGGGGAAGGACGCATTGAAAAAACATGGCAATCTATGTTCAATAAGCAGCCTGGAGTGCACAGTGCAGCAGTCTCCTCTGCTTCTATTTACTAGCAAGCACAGGACTAAAAACAGCTCTTACCTTTGACGATTAGATGAGCTATACTAGATACTGTGCCATATTTATTGCTTGCAGTACAGGTGAAAGTGCCAGAATCTTCTGAAAATACTTCAGCAATAACC
>JAOXNG010000002.1:4825212-4840871 GCA_028566535.1 Scolopax minor
AAGGGGCCTCAACCACCTCCCTGGGCAACCTGTTCCAGTGCTCCAACACCCTCATTGGAAAGTAGTTCCTATCAATGCATCTGGCACGCTCAAAGTGGTGATGATATAATTCACCTGACAGCTGCCTTGATGTAAATTGGGTGCATGCTCAAACAAACAATCTTTCTTTAATTCTGGGCTTTTATCAGAGATGTGCTCTGTCATGGAGCAGTTAGTGGAAAGCAATCAGTAGATCATAAAGCATTTTCATTCACGTAGCTGATGTCTAATTTTGGTCATACCGTGCTAGATTTACTCGCAAAATGTAACAATTAATGTAATGGAAAATATCCTCTTTATCTCCTCCTCAGAGACTGACGTCTGTTTAATCTCTTTGCTATACTATGTAATGATTACAGCTTATGGGTACAAGAGAGGTAAATTTTATAGAATATATAAAAACATCCATGCGTTCTAGAGTCTCTTGCATCACTGATGGAAAAACAGGGCAAGTTGAAAGGCATTTATTCTCACCTGTCATCCACACTGACAAAAGCTTGCTCACACAGGAAACATACACTGTTGGGGTTAGTTCTATGTATAGGGAGTTTACTTTGTGCAGGCTGAAAGTGATTAATCAGCGTTTATTTGTATGGACAATATTTTGTTATCCTCAGACATCTGACTGACATTTGAAACAGTAGGTAGGGGGTTCTGCTGCTTTCATTAGATCACTTTTTTTCCCCAAATTTCTAGGGATTGCACTGAAGTAAATTTTTAACACAAAAGAATGTTTTATTATTGATGCTTTAAGTTACTTTGATATTAATATCAAAAGCGAACCAAATATTTTGATACTAAAAGTACCAAGACATTGCTTCCTTAACTACTGCAATATTAGAAGATTTACAAGTCTGTAAAGGCTGGTAGGAACTGGATAGAGCATTGGAAGAACTCCTGTGCAGTTCCTTAGAAATTTAGTATTTGGTATAACCATGACAAAAAATCCCTCACCTTCAAGCCTAACAAATAATGGCAATAATAGACAACAACAACGTGATTCAGCTTTGCAGCTGTGATGGCATCTGGGCTTGAAAATCTCACTTTAAAAACCCCCAACCTTGAGCCTCTAGCAGAGCTCGGTTGCTTTTCCCGGAGACACGAAATAACCTCTTGCCAAGGGTTTCAATTGAATGCTGGGAGACCTGCTGCACATGGCAGTAGGAAGGTGTTAATACCTGGGGAAGGCAGTGGGGCAGGAGAAGCATTACCACAGCTATGTTTTTCTTTTTTCTTATAACGATCTCATTTTGACTGTGTATTCTGCCACTGCAGTACAAGCTGTGTTGACAATGGATCAAAAGGGCACTCTGTATTAGCTACTGTGTACTTCAATTATTTCTGTGTAGGATCTGCAGAAAATTTTTGCATTCAACATCGGGATTCTCTGTTAGAGAATTCAGAGTAATTTTTCTGTATTCCTTAATCTCCATGAGCCAAGAACTACTTACGCAGTTTTAACTTGTATTTGAGATTGGAAGCTGCCTCTGATATTTCCTGACAGTAATGCTGAAGATTAAGGGTCTTACAGTCAAGAGTTTTCACTTGCAGAAATTATTATTTTTTTCATGTTTTTCCATTTGTTTTGTTTCCTTTCCTCCTCCTCCAAAACATATGAATGAACAGTACATAAAATAATATTTTACATAAAAAGGAGACTATAGTGAAAATCTGAGAAATAGAATATACTGTTTTCTGGGAATGGTAGTTAATTAGTAAAGACATTTTAAAAATGTCTTTCAATTGATTTTTGATTTTTGGACAGCTTCTAATTTTTTATAGTATTTTATGTCTTTCATGCTGGAAGTATGAGCCTGTAATCAAACTCGCTCTTAAAAATGTAATCATTGAAACTGCATTAAATGCTCTAGAAATAATGTTATAGGGCTTGTAAAAAGAAAAGATATTAAAATTCTTATTCCCAGCGTGTTCTCTACCAACTGGCTCATTTGTGTGCAATAAATAACTTCATTTACTTTCTTTGAACCACAGTCAGAAAAATACCCAAGGCCTGTTTAACTATCTGAGCCAGAGTTATTTACGTTGCTGTCTCCATGTGACACACCAAAGCAGTCGATGTCAAGTGGCTGGTCCTTTTCCCCACTAAACTCCATGCAAAGGATGTAGAGCTCAGGGCTTTTGTCTTTCAAACACGTGTTTATAGAAATGCTTTCCAGAGGATGTTTGTCAGTTACTTTTAAAAGTACTGATTTATGAAAAGCAGTAAAATGTGTGAACTCATGCGCGAGGTCTAAAGGTGAGCTATGGCCCAGCCAGCACAATTCTCATTGGACACCTGTGACAAAACCCCTTTTCCATAGAGCAGCTCAAACCCCAAGCTGTACTGCAGCCATTAGCTGAATTTGCCTGCTGGACTGAAAAGTTCATACACATCTTTTCCTTGTACAATATTGTTGATGATTGAAATGCCATTTAACAAAATGAAGCAATTCTATGAAATGTGTTCATTGAACACATCTAGATCCATACTTAATATTATACTATCCATGTTCTGGCACAGAGAACAGGTTAGAAAGAAGATTAAAAAACATCAGTGATGTTAATAATGAAAATAAAGTATGTTTTAAAATATCCATATAAAACTTTTCTTTCAGAATCTTTTAGAAATCTTTCCTTGGTGTGACAGCTCAAGCAATGCCGTAGAGAACAGTCTGTTAGAAACATTCTATTGGAATGTGGAGGCTGTGGTCAGATGATGAGGAATGTGGAGTGGGATGCTATATAAAAATAAGTTCTTTATGGATGTTGAAGTGCAGTGGTCAGAAGCATAATGCGGACAAAACTGCAGTAAACATACATTCTGAGTAAAATGATGTACAATTTTTATGTTGAGAGCTGACTTCCGCCCGCTGCAATCCTGCTTTGTAAGAAGAGAGAGCATTTTGAGATGTATCTATACTCATTTTGGATATTTGCTTCTGAGAGAACTTGGGAGATTTAAGCCCGTGCTTCGGCCACAGAGTCCAAGGTCTTAACTCAAGGAACCCAAAGCCCAACTAATAGCTAAAGGGTGTTTTAAGNNNAATCTTTTTTAATTTTTTTTTTTGTTTTTTTTTTTTTTTTTTTTTTGTGAGGAAATATTAAAATAAGCAGCATCAGGAGTTTGCATCAGAATTAATACAACAGTGAGATTTCTATTGACTTTGCTTTGATCATACAGAAAGAAGAATAGGAAGATGAGGCATATTAAGTAAAATTATCTGTCAAATTTGATTGAATGGTTTTGCCCTTTCTCAGTACATATGCTGAGCTTGACTGCCTGTCTCTGTAGCAGAGCTCATTGCTTATTCTCAACTATATTAATTTGACTTTTTTTAAAATTTTGAAAATAATGTAAATTCGCTTATAGAACTTACACCACTATTGTCTCTTGTTTCTTTTGAATGTAGGTTACAACACTAGTGAACTGTCCACAGAATCCTTCTAGTAAGAAAAAGGGCCGTTCCAAAAGAGCTCGTATCTTGCTAGCTTCTGTGGAAGAAGCCACTTGGAATCTGTTGGACAAAGGGGAAAAAATTGCCAAGGAAGCAATTGTGTTTAAAGAGGAACTTCATGCAGCACTTGCTGATGTCCAGAAAGAGAGTAAGTATATGACAAATAATTTAGGCACCAAAAGGAATTAGTTTAACCATGTAACGCGGGTATCAACATGAAGCTGGGATATCCATGAGAAATGTGTTTTGATGTGCATGTCAGAACTTTGTTGTCTAATTGTATGTTCTCAGATACCACTTCTAAGGAGGTAAAGTGTGCAAGCAGGGCCCCATTATGGAAAAACTCTTATATCAGTGGAAGTTTTGTTGTGGTGGTTTTTATTTATTCTCCAATGAAGACAGGATGCCCCTTGTTAGTTTTAGTAGCTGGTAAACGCAAATGCATGCAAAGTTAATGCATGCTTTAATGCTGTTCTTGAAATGAATTAAGGTCTTTTAGTTAAAAATTTGAAAACAGAAATCTTCCCTGTTTTGTACAGTAGTAAGGACTTAATTTTGGAAGTTGTAGCAGTTCCATTTTGAGACTTCAGTAGAAGGAAGATGGATTCTTTAACCTACTGTAACAGTCATCCCCTCGTGATAGAGCAGCTTGTCTTTGAGTTCTGCTGTATTGCATTTTCTCATGACTTACCACCCTATTTCCAACCAGGCTCCCAAAACAGGACTGGGTTTTGTGATCTGTTCAGAACTCTGTATGAGCCACTTTCTTTCCACCTCTTTGTTACTTTGTTGGTTTTTACTCTCTCCATGAATAATCAGGGCCTTTTGTATGAATATGAAGTTCAGGCTCAAATAGCAGTAAGCTGGATGACAGACATCCCAAATGTCTTCCTGCAGAAATCAGCCTTGAAAAATGATTCGGGAGAAGGTTTTACAGGAAAAGGGGAAGAAGAGCAATGCTTTTAGTGTCTGTCATTTGAGAATTATGTTCTTTCATTAGTGCTCTGTGAATTTTGTAAACAAATGGTTCCCGAATCAGATTAAGAGAGCCTAATGAAAGCCTTCCCAAAAAAATAGGAGCAGACAAGCAAAGAACAATGGTCTGTACCATAAAGTTACTGTCAGGCCATGTTGTTGAATGAGCTAGCAACCAGCCTTAGCTTTATCAAAGGGCAAAGGAGGCTTCAGTTGCCTTTTCACTACGAAGCAGTGTGGTCTATGTTCTTCTGCCATGTGACAACTTCTGCTTGAAGGACTATGTGTTAACCATTTAAATCAGGTCCTTATGTCACCCTGCTCTTACTAAGGTTGCAACTTAATGAAGATTTTTAAAAATTTTGTCTTATTGTCTGCCCCATGTGCAGCTGGGCCAGTTTCTGAGTCTCTGCTGTTGTTCAGGGTAGTGCTCACTAGCTATTGGCTTCCTCTGGGATGGCTGCATTTTAGAGTTTGATATAAGCATATGGTATCTGAGGTACCTTAAGGTCCTTTGTGATTAAAAGCATTATGACCAGCAAATATCATTGTTATCTGTCACATTGATCAGCTGAGGCTTTAAAAAAAATAATTCATTTTTGAGTACATTTAAAATGTTAGCACATCAATTTCAGGCAGATAACACAGGACAAGAATAAAATATATAGGTTTATATTGATTTTTATACATAGATAATATAAAAATATTTCACATTTTCAATTTATTTACTGATTCTCAGCCAAGGCCAGAGATAACTACAAAAATAAATAATACATAAAGTAGATTATATATACCTCATACATTTTAAAAGAAAGTTAAGTCCATGTTATCGCCTATCGTTATGCAATGACAAATTGAGTATTCACAGCTGATCTTCCTCCAAGGATTTGCCAAACCACACAGGTTAGTTTTAAGAAGTTGGTGAGGAATTGTAAAATAAATAGCAGTATGTTAATTTTGCAGATATTTTTAGTCCTTTGCAACTGTGTATTATTTTTAGTTTGTGGTTTGCCACATCATATATTACTTTATTGCCTGTTATTCAAGTCACATTTTGCTGCTGTGAAATGCCTCATGTTATTTACTTGAAGCTTTTTGAGAGGATGTGAGTCGTAAACTGTGCTTGCGTGCAGTCACCTGCTATGCATGCCATAGCATATAGTATTTAATTTTCTGTGGGCATATTTTTCTGTGGGGGCTGGCAGGTGTTTTATTAATATGCTCTTGAATATATTACAAATTTTTGCATATGGCCACAGCTTGTATTTACTGTGCAGTGGAATTTTGAAGGAATGCTCTAGATAATTTCACTCAGATGTGAACCAAACTGACAGTCCCAGAGTTGCACGCCAACATCTGGAAAGAATAAATACTCTTACCTCTTCTCACCTTTTAGCTTGTGTCACTCACTGAGCTCGTTGAGTTGAAGAATATAACATGCAAATTAAATCCTTATTTCTTTTGAATGTCAATCACCAGTGTAAAAATGCTGCTTTGTTACTTCTGGAGATCATTAGTAGGGGTTCCTTTTAGAGGAGTGATAGACTTCTTTCAAGCTGATGTTGCTGTTCTAAAGTAGCATAATAAACTCAAATTTAAGTGTTTTAAACATTTCTTACTGCCAGATTTCATGTATACAGCATTTAAAAAAAAATGCTTGGTGACTCATAATGTGCTGTGAATCAACAGTAAAATAACTGACCCCTAAACAAAGGAATAAGAAACATTATTCAACTGTGAATGCTTCCAACACTAAGCATCAGACTATAATTAATGTACTTACTCTGATATTTAATCAGCTTTAAGACAAAACAGTGATGTAGTTTGTGTGGGGAAACATTCTCTTGGGAATTTGCATTAAAAGTCAAGCATTATGCTTCAGATAATAATTTTTTTTTTACATCATCAAGGTGTGATTGCTTATAGTTTTCAAACAGCTGTACAGCTGTACATAGCTAAAATGTTTGGTAGTTATTGCCGTTGCTTACTGACTATATATGGTCAGAAACAAAACAGTTGTTGTCTGTGTTATTTCTATCTATTGCAATGATAATGTTTCATGCATTTAGCTGTTATCGTGCCCAAGCGTGTTCCTAGATAAGCCTTTCATCACACGTAACAGTGAACTGAAAGCAAGTTACTTGCTGCAGTTACATTTTGAGCCTGCAGTTACTCTTTAAAAGGAAATTAGAAAAAATAATTTGACATTTCAAATGTCCATATTTAATGTCTTTTGACACTAAGCAGGAGAGACAAGACTTTGCTGGCATGGAAGAAACTATCATTCACTGCCAAGAAATGGAGAATGTACTGTAGGAAGGAGAAAGTAGTCTCTTGTATTATACTATATTCTTATTTGTTCCTCCCTCCTCTCTCCCAAATCTTAAAAATAAGTGTAGCTCCCTCATCCTATATTGAGGTATATGTGTATACTCTGCATCTAAGGGACTTTTATTCTGGGAGACAGAATTTAGATACTCAAGTGGCTCAAAATAATCTATGCTACACGCCCTTTCATCAAACCAAGAACAGATCCCTTCTAGAAAAGTTTCTTATTTCACCATCACTGGATCAAGTGTCTTTGAGTGGGAAAGGGAGAATGAAGTGTAAGGCATGAAGGGGGGGTGTGTGGTGGCTCTGATTGCACATTAGAAAGAACTGTATGAGATGTGGAAGTAGGACTTCCTGATATGCAGTGGTGAAATAATTACAATGCAACAAAATACAGTGGTATCTGAGTGGGGTGAGAGACTTTGTGGCAGGAGAAAAATGTCCTGTAAACATCTACAGAAAGCTATTGTGAGAGTCTGAGTTATTGTGGTGTTGAATATTAGGAACATGCAGGAGGTATCATTGTGCTTTGCCCTGACACTGATAGTGTCACTTCTGGAAGGCTGAAGCAGAATCCTTTATTTGCTGTAGCAGATGGAGATGGTATTTCTGGGAGCAGAGCAGGTGATTATAGTAGTGACTGGTATTGTTTAAGCTCTTGTTTTTATAAAGGGTAGGTTGTTTTGTGGTCTGATGTGACATTGACTCCCAACCTTCTTTGGTACTTCTCTGATTCTACTTAAGTGTTAGTTCATGCCTGTGGAACCTGAGGTTGCAAAATACTAGTGTAAATGAGAGTTTATAAGTGTTGTATTGTTAGTATAAACTGTTGATTTTTTTTTTTCTTTCTCAAGCTCAAGACCAGAAAGATTGAAATCCTCTATTTTTACTAGGCCTGATACCTCTCTCCCTCCCTTAGTCAATGGACTCCCTTTGAGACCTTTGTTTCTCTGGAACTGTAAATCCACCAGCCTCTAAGGGTGCAGGTCACAGAAGTGGGTGACAGGACTTTGTTGGCAACAATACCTCTGTGTGGGAGGACACAAGAAGGGCATAAAATGAACTGCATTCCATGTGGAATTTGCACTGCTGCAGTTAAAAAATGAGAGGAGAAAGCCAGATGTAAAAACAAATAGAAGGGAGAGAAATGTGATGCTTACATAGGATTTAATAGGAAAAAGAAAATCTCCTCAAAGAAATAAATGAAGAAAGTGTAATTCTGTTAGTCTTGCCTAAACCAATAAAGGACATGTAGCTGTTGCCCGAGCGTGGTGTTGAACAATGGCTCTGCGGGGTGCTCCCTGACTGCAGTTAGTGATGTTACTGCCAGTATCTGTGTGGACAGATTGTCTGCCATGGGCTCCCAGCCCAGCACAAGTGTGTACCTTTTGTCAGCTATTTGCTAACAGCAAATTTGCCAAGAATCTTACGGTTGACTTGTTTTTAAAGGAATCTTTATGTAGGTTTTTGGATATTTTTGATGCTGGATAAAGTGCATAGATCCTCTAATTTTTACAAAAATTACCTGTGCCTGAACTGTTGGTTTTTTTTTTGTTTGTTTGTTTGCTTGTTTTTTTTATTTTATTATTTTTCTCTGTGCTCAAGCACATGCATAAGTAATAGTCATTTGACCATAGGAGTCAGTAACTGATTAGCTACTGGTAGTAGCACCGTTTACTCTGGGAGTTATCTATCTGTGTGTGCTGAATACAGTCTTACAAGTAACAGCCTTCCAATAATTATATCCAGACCTTGGTTCTTTGAATTGCTTCTCATTTGAATATCTAAAATAGTTGAAATACTGTGAATACTCCCATCTTTCTGCTTCCTTATTTGTATCACTAAAAAGGCGCTGTCTTTCATGTTTCATTGTTTGTGACAAATGTAATTATGGAAGAATATCCACTTGATGGGAATTACAATAAAATGGATGAAATTGCATCAAACTGTCATGCCATCTACTGCATTGTAAGAAAGTTATCATGTTATTGTTGGAGCTGTCATTTTCTGCTGCCTGTGCTCATCTCTTCTCTCTGTCTAGGCTGCATTTCATTGCTCTGTTTTAAGGTCATGATTTTATACTGGTCATTTTTATCTGGCCATCTCATCTTATGTCCAACTCATTTCTAAGAGGTTGGGCGTATTCAGATCCTTCTGAATTGTCTTTGCTGACACTGACTCACAGAATCACAGAATAGTTGAGATTTGAAGGGACCTCTGGATGTCATCTGGTCCAACCCCCTGGCTAAGACAGGGCCCAGTCTGCCCAGGAGCATGTCCACTCAGCTTTTGAATATCTTCAAGCATGAAGACTCCACAGCCTCCCTGGTTGGCCTGTACCACTGCTAAGTGGCTCTCACAGTGAAAAAATGTTTTCTGATGTTCATTCGGAACGACCTGTGTGTCACTTTGTACCCATTGCCTCTTGCCCTGTCACTGGGCATCGCTGAGAACAATTTGGTTCTGCCTTCTTTGCACCCTCCCTTCAGGTATTTATATATACTGATAAGATTCCTCTGAGCTTTCTCTTCTCTAGCCTGCTCTCTTGACCTTCCCTCATACAGGAGATCCTTTGTCCCTTAATCTTTGTGGCTCAAGTACCCAGAGGATATCAGTGCTGAAATGGTGCTATTTTCACATTTTAGGACTGTTTAAGGTTTTGATGTGTCTAAGGTGCTTGAAGGACACCCAAATCCATGTGGCCATTCTCTTCTGTAAGGCACAATAGCAGAGACCTGGGCAAATAATCCCATGTGGGGCCTGTGAACATGCAGTTCAGCCTCGTGTTTATGGGTAGGGGGAAACATTACATTAGAGGCTTCTGAGGAGCTGCTGTGCTGTCAGAGGATTATCTTTTTTCTTTCCAACTCTTATCAAATATTCCTGATAATAGCACTGTCTCCCGTCCTCAGCTAAGCTGTATCTCTTTTCTCTCCCGATTCATTCAGTTCCTAACTCATAGGCTCACTGTTCACTCCTATTTGGGCTTCTTACAACTCAGTACTTTCCCTCTTTTCTAACCAGCCAGTTCCAGAATCTGCTTTCCTGGTCAGTTTTGTTTGGACCATTGTGCACAGAGACTCTACTAGCAGGATACACAGAACTTAAAAAATAAGATGTAGTTGGTCATTGGGTAATGGATACAGTGCACTAAGACTAATGAGTGACTGAGCAGAGCGTTAATGTATTTATAGGCCCCAGTAATGCTGGCCTGTTGTCAGTGATGTGGGAAAACATTGGTCTCCATTTCTCCTTTGGAACTGTGGATCAGTTTTGCAGAGTTGTTGTCTTGCAAGTTCCTGGGCTTTTTGCCTAAGGTTTATGAGTTTTTATGTCAGCATTTTTTCCTCTTGGATTCTTTGATTGCTAATTACTGTCTTTACAACTCCACTTCCGTCTGTGTTTTCACTTATCTTGTATGATGTTAGCTAACATACTTTCTTGAACTTTGCCAAAATTTTCTCAGCTAAGGTCATATAGTTGTACTACACCAAACTAGGCCTTGGGTCACAGAGAGCTAAACCACAGGACTGAGGATTCCACATAGTCTTCCTCTGGTTGGCCAATTCTCTCACTCCTCTCCCCCTGCCAAATTTTCCTCTTAAAGTAACCAGTTCTATTTTCTCATTGCCTTCAGCTCATTAATTCTCTTCTTAGTTTCTCCAGGCTTAACCTGTTTTTGCCAGAAGCTTTTCTGAACTGCAGTAGATTCTGCACCTAAGAAGTTTTCTGTTCCCCAAAGGTTTCCTACATGACTCAGTACTTATCTTTTTGTCCTGGGAATTGTGTGAAGTTAACAGACCACATAGGGATATAAACCTATTTGCAAATCTGGTTTACAGCTGAGTTAAAATAAGTCAATAGCTGTTTTGCCTTTTCACACTGCAAAAGCAGTAGTGATTCTGGTCTGTTTGTTTACCTTGTAAGTAAATGCTAGTAAATAACAGGTAGTAGGATACTGCATGCTGTTTTCTTCCTCTCCTTATAAACACTTCAGATGTTGTCTATGTCTAAAAGATCAAAGTAGTCAGTCCATAAATAGTGGAACAAGGAGAGTCTGTCTTCTTCAAATTGCATCTCAGCCCTTCTGTAGATTTTTTGAAGCTTATTAGCAGGTGAGCTTTTAATGCCAGCCCCAGCTTCCCATCAGCAAGGGCTTTAACTTGTTCTCTTTCCTGACTTCCTATTTTCATGGAAAAGTAGTTACGTACCTTTGAGTATCTTCCTCTATTTAAAAAATGTATTGGAGATAGTTAGAAAGTTCAAAAGTTACCAGGTGGCCAGTCAAGCAGTAATGATGTTAATTTTATTGTCTTGGGAAACAGCATCTCTGTGATGCTTTAGTCAGTGTTTGTGAAAATGAATCCTATGGGACCAAGGTGGACAGCCATACACTCATACATCTTAATTGCAGAAAAAAAATGAATTGTTTCATGTTTTCTTTTCTTATTAAGCCATTGCATGTACCAGGTTCCTGGTTTTGTGCAAATGGTTTCCAGAATCTGACAGTTAAAAGGGTCTGAATTCATGCTATGGTGTACACATTCCAAATACATAAAACCCATCTGATGTTAACTTAGACTTTTACAGCCTGAAAGACAGTATGTCAAATTTAAGATATTCCAGACCAATAATTGGCAGGACAGACAGATGGTAATTAAATACTATGAAAATAAAAGGAAGACAGTTTTTGTTATTCACTGACATTGCTTGTTCTCATAAATCTGGAAAGTTTTCTTTCTATTTGAAGTCATAAGAGAAATTAAAGGGCAAGGATTTCTGTTTTATGATAGTGAGTATGCACTGTATTCCCAGTGTCCTCATTAAGGCACAATGAATTTCCAGAGTTAATATCTTAAATTCCTACTAAAATTTCTCAAATTGCTCTCAATTTATTAACAGTTGTAGTAGTCACCCTCAAAAATACATCTGAAGATATGTATGCACGAAAGCATGATTTACTGTCTTTGCTTCCCCCTACCTCAAACTACTGGGCTTAAATCAGTGCTTTGAAACTTCTAGTGCTGAAAACTACTCATCAGGAGAGGTGTTTCTGTCCATTGCCGATGGGGAAATAAAAACCCTTAAAAATCAGTTGTTCTGATTAATATTTTATTTTTATTTCCTGTAGTTCTGTTTGTTGTGATGTGCTCAGCTATGGTGCATTATCTTACCAGCTACTAGAAGAAAGGTCTAATTTGCTGTTCTGAACACACAAAATTGGTATTTTTTACTTTCACTGTTTTGTGATGTAGTAGGTGCTAGAACCAGAGCTCAAATTAGCATTATTTTTATTTATGGTGTTTGCTAAGCACGTACTTAAGATACGTGATTTGCACAAAGACTTTAACAAATCCAAGAGAAAACCAGATGGATTTAGGGACAGGTGTTCCTGGAAAATGGAGGAGTTTCAGGATGTTGGAAGTATTCAGTGTTCTGAGAATCAGCCCAGTGCTATCTTAGGGGCTGGAATGGGAACTCTGTAGTAGTTGGCTGGTTTATTTCTATAGCATTTGCTCAAATTCTTCTCAAATGCAGTTTCTAGTAAGAACAGTAAAACTTGTAAACACAGTAAAACTTTTTTCTCTGAATCTTGAGAAATGAAGTGTCCTGGTTTCAGCTGGGACAGAGCTTATTTTCTTTCTAGTTGCAGCTATGTTTTGGGTTTAGTACTAGAATAATGTTGATAACATATATTGTTGTAGTTGTTGCTAGGTAAGGCTTATATGAAGTCAAGGACTTTCTCAACTTCCCATAGAAGTGGAGAGGGAGCGTAGACTGGACAAGTTGGCCAAAGTATATAAATGAATATAAATGAGGGTGGGCTGGGGAGTGAGAATCTGTGATTGCTGCTTGTGATGGGCTGAGCAATTGGGTAGTGAGAGCAACTGTACTGCATCACTTTATTTTGTATATTCTTTTACCAGTATTACTATCATTTATCTTCTCTTCCAATACTCTTCTATTAAACTGTCTTTATCTCAACTCATGAGTGTTTGTCTTGTTTTGGGTTTTTTTCCTCCTACCTTACCTGGGGGGCCGGGGGGAGCTGTGCGTAGCGGGGAGCGATCATCTGTGACGTCCCAGTTGCCATCTGGGGTTAAACTACCAGATGAAGTCACGTACAGAACCAGCCTGGTGAACTCTGGTGCCATTGAATAGTTCTCATTCAATTCTGACTGTGGGAGCACATTAAAGTCCATATCTTTGTAACTACAGGAAATCCTTTATGTGTGTATGTATTTCTATCAATATGCATTAATTACTGATTGCATGTATTTTGTACAAACCCTGTTGCCTGGTTTTTGATTTGAGGACTCCAAAGCTTAGAAAAAAACACATCCTTGGTTCACGTAGCAAAACTCCTTTGTATGACTTCAGCTTTTGAGTTTACTACCAGATACTATGAAGCAGACCTGCCAACAGTGTTCCTGCATGAGGCGTGTCCAAACTTCTTGCCATTGAGTGAAGCTCTACAGTGCTAAAGCTGCTGTTAATTTTATTTCAGCAGGCAATATTCCATCCTTACTTTTGGTCAGAATTTGCAGAACAAAGTGAAATCAAAACTACTCGTTCTCTCTCTTTCTATGTAGAAAACCTCCATGGTAAAATGACTGCTAGGAGAAATGTTCCCTATTCTTATACAAAGACTTGGGTAATTTAGATATAGGTAGAAATAATATTGCATAATAAAGGATTGAACTCTGGAGCAATGTCAAATTTTTAAAATGCCATATTTTTTTACTGTTGCATCTGAAATCCAGGACATACTTAAGGCAGTTGTCAACAAAGGACTGGCTCTATGAATATGTAGTCTTTTAATAGCTACATTTACTAATGATGTTTCCTCATTTTAGCACAGCTGAAATTATTCATTTTTGTGACTTTTGATCTGTCTTTGGTTTCCAAGCTTATATAGAGGGTCAAACGTTTATATTAGCAGTTTGTGTTTGCGTGACAAGGATTTTCCAGTGCTGTTCTGTGTAGAGTGAGCTCTCTCAAGGTTGTGCCATCACTAGCAAAGCTCCTCAGGTGATAATAGATTTTGAAATGCTTTTAGAAATCAATGTAATGGCATTTTGTTTTTCTCAAGGTAAGTCTAGGTGACAGACTGCTGAAAGTAAACTTGGGTGTTTGTTGTTCTTGTTCAATTTCATTTGTAAAGTTTCATGTTGGAGAGCAGTATGTTGTTGCCTACTAACACAGTTGTTAGCTCTGTTGCATAGATTTCACATATTTTATGTCTAAGTCAGATGTTGGAGTTTACGAGATTTTCTTTCCATTAACTTAGATTTATAATGAGAAGAGTAATATTTGATTCTCTTCTCTGACCAGAAATTATTTAATAGCAAGGACAGCAAAGTACCTAGTACTATAAAAAGCAGTGACTGGAAAAGTTTAACATAGCGCCCCTGGCCTCGGTGTGTGCGGTTAAGAGTAATGGTGTGATTGTTAAGGGAATTATTTTACAATTAAACGATTCAGAAGAACAGAAAAGGAACATCATTCAAGATGTGGAACATTCTGCATGATCTGTAATAATTGACTTTAGTTTCAAGGCATTTGGGCAACAAAGAGATGCTAAATTTATGTGTAATACTTGTGACTTGCCAAATAACTGAGTTTTAACTATTTTTTTTTTACCCTGGGTGTTGTGATATATGTCTTCATTTTGCAGGTCAAGCCTTAAAGGTATCAGCAGAGGCATTTACCAGCGATCCCTGCTTTCTGCCTAAGAGGCAGGCTGTTGTCCAAGCAGCACGATCTCTGCTTACAGCTGTCACAAGGCTTCTAATTCTAGCAGACATGGTTGATGTGGCATACTTACTGGAACATTTAACTGTGGTGAGTAGAATTTGACTTAACTCAGACTCCCTTTGGCCATAAAAGTGTCTGCTGATGGTTCTTTCTGCTTTGAAAATTCTTTTTGTGCTTGGGAATTGCAGATTTCATGCACATAACACCTTGGCAACTGGTAAAAGGGTAGATTCTAGATAAGATTATAGAATGAACCGAAATGGGAAAAAAAAAAAGTCTTCAAACTCAACATATTTGGCCTAGGCAAGCACATGGTTATCAATAAATTCTATTTTAACTTCTTTTTATTTCTTATTTCCTATTTTCATACTTGAATTGTAGCTTTTAATGCATGAAACCATTTTGATGGTTGTAGCGATACTAGGGAATAATCTATTTGTAGGAAATCTTAAAGGTGGAATTGTATGTGGAGGTTTTCAGAGGGAAAGAACCGAGTAGGTAAGGGTCTGTCCCTGTATTCAAGACACTTAGTGAGAGATCAGCTAAAAGGAGAGAGAGATGTGTGAGAGAGGCCTCCAGCAACTGTCCAGCTTCAGATATGTATTTGTACACTGCAGACAGAAGACTAGAAAATCGTAATGTTGGCAAAGCTTTAAAAATTGTGCAGTAGAAAATAGTCTCTAAAAGCCACCTAATTTTTTTGACCCAAGGGAATAATGTCTTTTGGAAGTATCATAATAGTGTTATGTTTTGTGTCATCTTTTTTTCCACCTGGCTCTGTACAGAAGGGGTCATTCTTCTATTCCCCTATAAAACTAACTGATGGTTGCTGAATTAGGCAAAATGTCCATGCTTCTGTTGTTCAACATCAAAATACTTTCTTGTCTACATAAACTTGAGTTCCTTTAATGTCAGCCATAGTGAATCTTAGCAGCATCATGTGTCTGACCACAAAAATGTGTTTACTGTTTCTTCTCTGGCTGCTCCATTCAGTCTGGTGTGTGGGTATGTGTCTTTGCTGGGAGGAGCAGGGGATTTTTCTGGCTTTGTTCCTTTTCTGGTGTTTTTTTTTTTTTTTTCACCTAACATTGTCAGTAATGT
>JAOXNG010000002.1:4885090-4897761 GCA_028566535.1 Scolopax minor
TGTCAGTTACATTATTTATTATATTTATTTCTGTAGTATTGATTAATTCTGATCATGTAGAAAGGTCTCCTCCAGCCCAAACTATTAAAAAAACCCACCAACAAAACAAACCACAACCATATTACTGGACCAAATGGAGACTTTTTCCTTTCTCTTAATTCTCTTTCTTTTTTATATGTTCTTAAAACGGTCTTTCAAATATTTTACTTAAGAAATTATTTTACTTCAGCCCGGTAATCTTTGGCTGTGCCTATAATTTAGATTTTTTCAGCCCAAACTAATAATTTTAGAGTAAATAATGTCTTATTAAACAGAATGCTCTTTCACAGATATATTTATGTTTCTCCCGTTGGAATTACTTAACAGATGAAGCCCTGAATAAAAGGTGTATTCTTGAAATGTTCTGACTTATAAATCAGAATATGAGATAATAATTAGATTTTTTTTTTTAAATGTTAGCTTCTGAAACTTCTCAGCTTTTCCTGTCTATTTGGTTTTTATAAAGGATTCTTGCAAAATACCAGTTTGTATGCCCAGGAAAACTTCTACCATATGCACTCTTGTTCTTTGTATGTAAAGTACAGAACTTTGCAGCACAAAGTTATGTCCTAGCACGAAGGATCAAAGACAGTGATTTGTTGCAGCCGTAGCAGTCTGCAGAGAAAAACTTGTCCAGGTTGTAAGAGAGCTAATGCTTTGATTAGACTAATAGACAATGCTTTTGAACAAAGGATCCATTTTGAACAATGTCTCTAGGAAAATACATTCTTGACTGTTAATGAATCCCATTGTTTATATGACTGCTTTTTTCTTTTCTTTTGCCTTCTGAAAAAAATCTAAAGTAAATGTTTTCTTTTTTTCAAAGATGCTATTTTTTGAAACAGAAACACAAATATTATTTTTAAAAAAGTCTAGTTTATTTCTTGTCTCCCTATCTTACTCTTTTCTTATTTTAAATTGTAACACAAATATGCATGGGTCTGGGTGGGATTGAGATCTAAGGATTCCAGTCTAGCATGGGCTTGCTTCTATGAGCAAATGCAAAAAAACCTGCTTCATGCTTTCAATTAGAGAGCTTATGGAAGTAGTCACCTAGTTTTGACAATCCTCATTATTAGGAAACTGCCATTTTTATATTACTACTCACATGTCTCATTATCTTGATATGAATAGTCTTAATGATGAGGTTGGGGCTATAGGTGTAAGTGAAACCTTATGGTTTGATTTGAATGTGTATTTGTTTGTATGTGTAAATACTGTCAGGTTGTGCCATGATCTGCAGGCTTGCTTTTCAGAATGACTTAGGAAGCCTGCTTGCCCAAGCTGAGAAGACTACCATTTTGCCATCTTATGTGTTGATTACAGAAACTTTCCTTGCGGTTAAATTTTAGTAGCCTTAGTCTGCTGTTAGCAGAGAGCCTGGTCTTTGAAATATTGTATGATATATTGGGTGTCTATGTTGAAAACCAGCACACCCCTCCCTCCCTACTACCACCCAGCCTACAAAAGCATTGTAAGATGTTAAATTTATTGTCAAATACTGTGCATCTTCATTATTGGATTTAATTACATTGCATAAATGCTAAACAAATATAAACTCTTCCTTGAATTTTTCATATTATATTTGATAATATGTTACACACATTTTTTTAGCTTTTTGGATGTTGCACTTTTTCTTAATATTTCTCCATTGTAATAGTTAGAAAATACTTTCATAGCAAACTATTAAACCCATTGTTAGACTTATCCCATGATTGAAGATAGCTTGAAGTTACAGAAGCATTTCTATCTGAGAAAACCATACTTTTTTTTTCTTCAAGAATAATTTCAATTGGATAATCTTTGTTCAAGTGACTTTTTATGATTTTTATTTTTTTGCAATACTGGTAAAACGCAACAGAATTTAATGCAAATATTTAGCACATAAATATCTTGTATTCATATTTTTAATGGCTTATACGTTCTTGGGAATATAATTGTGTGGTGGTGCTATTTTAAGAAGTTCAGGAATGAATTAAAAGACAGTGGTAGAGTAAATCTTATATGACAAGCAGTCAGTATTTTCAGGTTACATACTCCCTTCATCTGGGAAATAAGTCATTTCAGTGGCCCCTGATTGCCTTAAACACAGTATTAATAAATGAAAAACAGTGTTTCAAGAGGATGAAATGGAGCAGTTTTTGAGGTACTACAAAATCTGCTATTAAAAAAAAAAGTCACTTTGCTAGGCTTACAATTTCCAATCATTTGACTGTACAAAGGTTTTATTACAGAGTTGTAGGGGAAATGAAAGTGTGAAGAAACAGTATATTTTCAAGGTAAAATATGAACAGATGCACTGGACAATAGGAGGGCTGCATAAGGCAGTCTGCAGGTGTACAGAGCAGCAGGAGACTTACACAAGTCAACATTCATCTTCATTCTGAAAAATTCAGTAATAAAAACTGAAAGAACTGCATTAACATCTTTATAGCAGGGAAGTCTTTAATTACCACTGAGTTACAGTGCACTGGGGAAGACTGGCGGTGCAGTAAACTCTGGGTTTTTTTTTTATAAAGTTGAATATTTGTGGCAATATAAATGATAGGCATTTATCTATGACATAAATAAGACCAAGCATGTAGAAACATGGACAGTAATTTTCCTCTATATCTGTGGAAGTCTGCAGTATGTTAATAGTTTGTTCATTAAAGAACTACTCACATGAGTAATTTTATTGGAGTCCTGTTATTAGCCACCTTAGCATAATGGAACAGCCAACCTCTAAACTGGTTATTTTAAAAGACTAAGTTATTTTCATGTATATGTCTAAATTTGTTGGTGTGGAGGTAAGGAAAACAAAAAAGTGCATTATATATTTGCATTGTAAATGTTTTAAGAGTCACTGACTGAAGTCCAATGCTTTACTTCAGAAATATTCGTGAAATAACAGGCTTTGTGATTTTAAAGAGTTAGCTCTAGGTTGTGGGCACAAATATTTCCTTAGGATATTGCATATTCCATGACTATGTTAATTCACCCTTAGGAGAATAAAAAGTCAATATTCATATAATACTGTAATCCGAGCCAAAAGACCATATGGCTTTGGTTCTGCCATTTTTTAGCAGATAAAAAATCCCGTTGAGTTGAATGAGACTTCTGTGTAAAGAGACTTAAAGCATTAGTCTTCATGGCCATATGCCAATAAAGCTGTTTAAATGTGTAAGTAGATTCACATTCATGGACTGGTAGAATAAACATAAGCAAGAATACATTTATATATTGCAAAATTACTTCCAGGAGCCAGTCAGCTCTAAAAGTTTACCACTTGTGTTTACCTGGAGGAAATTGGAAAATGCATTTCGATTGAACTGATCTTACACAAAATTATTGTAATATTGTCAATGTTTTGTTTCTGAGAAACTTTTTGAAAATGGGGGAAAAAAGTGGCAAGGGGGAGAAAAAATGTTTTGACTAGATGGAATTGCTGTATTTTGACATTTGTTGTCAAGGTAACGTTAATCAACTAGAGGAAGTTTAGAAGGTCAGTTTCGTACAGCTCAATCACTGAACAACCATTCAAAAAAACCACACCTTGCTAAGTCCTTCCTAGCATTCAAAGTGGTGTAAGACAGGAAAGAGTTCCTCAAAATGCATTGCAAAATGACACAGTACTTCTGGCAACAAGTTATTGTGACACATAATATATCCTTGCATGTCCTGGCTTGTATGCACCACACTAAAAATATTCTTCTCCTCTGTTAATGTCCAGCACATGAAAAAAAATAAACAAAATATGTTGCCTCTTACACATTCCTGTATACCTATCACCTTGATAGGTCCAGAGCTAGAGTCTTTCCAGTGGCTCTACCTCTAAAGACATGTCAAAATATCTTGATTATGTTGTCTTAAAGAATTTCTGAAAGATTAGTAAGGGGTTAAGTAGGAAATGACTAAGGTCAGTAAGCATGCAAGCAAAGAGTGATGACTCTGAGAAAATTCTGTCTTTGTTAACTAATAATCTTTAAACTGTAGTTATTAGAAAACAGGGAAATATGATGCTATTCTGTATTTATTCAAACAAACCAAAGCCTGGCTTGATTGTAGGTTTAGATTGAGTAAATAGAGGTCATGACAGTCATTAGCTTTGCTAGACTTGCTTCTAACAAGTGAAAAGATACAAGATTGTAAGTGGTTGAAATTCAGTGGTGATGTTAGTATTTTTTATGACTAAAATTAAATTAATTTATTGTAACACTAGTTAGTAGTGTGTAGTGCCTGTGGTTTGTTAAAAAAAGCTCAGGAACTGTGACAAGAACCTGCTGTTGTTCTTTAGCTCATTTGTGGGTGTTTATCACAGGGTGGTAACTTCTTTGTTCTGAGCTGTAAAATTGCATTGGAAAGGAGCTAAATCATAGTAACAATGGAACAGAGCAGCTGTATAGTTGTCTCTTGACTTCTGTATTGAATATCCTTACCACAAAAGTAGAAAATTCACCAAAGGAATCTCCAATCTTAAAACAGGCATTTGGTTGGAACTTGGTTCTTTAGATGTTACTACAGTAATAAAAATGCACCACAGTGTGACAGTTGAGTTTTAATCTACATGAGTTATATATAATTATAAATCAAATTAATAGTGAGTGAAGAAGTAAAAAAAAACCCTAGAAACTTGTATCCCCAAAGTCAGATTGGCTTTGATTTGGTACCTGCAACTAATCCCATTCATGTGCTCTCTGAGCAGAGAAATTTGGAGAGAACTGTGGGCTCTTTGTCTTGTGTTTCCCCCTCCCCTGCAAAGGGCTCTGCAAAGCCTTTTGGGGCAGCGTTCGTTGGCTCAAAGCGATCCTGGAAGGTATAATTCTGGTGATTGGCAACAACTCCAGCTCTGTGAAATCAGACTGTCTCTGACAAAGCGGCTTGCAAGAAGAGTAATCAGGGAAAGGTGTTCTTTAAAAATATGGATGTTCCCCTCTAGCCAGGGCATAGTAGCTGCAGCAAGGTTGTGTTCAGCTCTACACTGTGGTATTCTTCTAGTAAAAGAACTATCAGGGCCTCAAGACTCTACTTTGGGTGCACATTATCAACAGCAGCTGCACCTTCCCTGTTCCTTGCTTTTAAACATATTTAATCATAACACTGTATCCAATTATGCTACTGCCCTCAGCTTTGCTGGAATTGGGTCTTTTTATTATGCTTTTTGAACAGGTTAGAACTCTGTAATGCAGAGGAACCTTTTGACCTCTCTTGCCAGATAACAAACTGAAGCTTCATTAACTAACCTTCCTTGCTTTTAAATTTGAGTTTTGAACTTTTAATAATAGCCACTGAGATTTCTATACAGGTTTGAAAGGTTACTCTACTGTGTGTAGGCACTAAAACACATTTGTAAGCTCTGACAACCAGTATCTCAGGAGTTATCTGTCTTAGCAGTTATATCTTCAAAGAACTCCAGCAGATCTTTTTTTCTCACACTCAGATTTAGGGGTCTGTAATTTCCTTGTGCTCCTATTGAGAGCTTCCTTAAACAGTGTCGATGCCTAGTGTCCTCTCTCATCCATGGTCAGTCTTGAGAGTATGTTATGTATGAATGAAAGAGATGGTTCATACAAAAA
The DNA here is from genome assembly GCA_028566535.1 of Scolopax minor. Lineage (NCBI taxonomy): Eukaryota > Metazoa > Chordata > Aves > Charadriiformes > Scolopacidae > Scolopax > Scolopax minor. Next base: position 4,890,685 of record JAOXNG010000002.1, read on the forward strand.
CTAATCTGCCTGGTCTTGTTATAAAAAACCCAAACAAACAAACCAAACAAAAAATTTGCCTGCAGAGAAGCTTTGGATTCCTTTTGAACATTCAGTGGCTCTGTGTGGTTCTGGTTCTTTAGGCAGTCGATGGCAGGAACCATACTTAAACAGCATAGTTTGTCCAGCAAGAGAGAAGGGTTATAATTTTACTTTGGTTATTTTTTTACTGCAATTGTAGTGGCATTGGTTAGGTGAATCTCAAGGTTTTCAGTACTGTTCAGAATTTTATTCTATGTCACATTTATGGTGCCTTGTTTTTCTAGAACAGTGCCTTGACTTGATTCATCATAAACTGCAATTCTGCAGTCTTTTGGAAAGTCAGCTTGTATTATGCAGCTTTATGTCTTGTCTCGTGTATGAAGTAGAGGGGATGTAAGTAATAAACCAGAGTACAACCTGTAGAGTATAAATAAGTTAAGAATAACTGAGATCACTGTGAAAACATATATATGGTTATTCTTGTTCTTTTAGACCTCTATTTGACCTATATAATATACAAGATATATTACAAGGTTTAATAAAATACAAATAAATATTTGTATATTTATTTGTACAATACAATAAGATACAAAAACACAAAAACACTTCATAAGCCTAATTTCTAAATAGCTGCATTGCAAGGTTGGAAAGGAAATTTAATTTTGTCTGTATGTGCACTCCTTATTACTGTTAGGATAATCAGATCTGGTTTTATTCATTTTATTTGCTATCTGAGTATTTGTAAACCATCTCTGCTCTGACTAATGTTTTGGACACAAGCATCCATATTATTTCCTTCTGTGAATTTCCATCAAAGCATTTTAATTGATCCAGATGTTTCTGCATTGACTTCTGTTAACACCGTGCATGGAGGATATTAGAAATGGGGTTAATTGACTTCTAAATGATCAGGAGTCATCTTTGTTTACGTGCATTGGTGAATCCAAACCCCTGGGGCCTCCCATGTTGGGATGGCCCTCTAGTTGACCTAAAAACCTTTGGTGGACTAAGCTGCTTTTGCTTCTCTGTTTCTGCTGTGATGACGTGTACAGAACTGTGATCTTAGTGATATGCAGGACAGGTGGAAACAAAAAAGGTGTGTAGAGGCTTCAGTACAGAGTATTGCATTGCACTACTCATCTGGGCAGGAAAATGTGTCTGTAAACTTGGAAAGTATGGTACTCAAGGTGAGATTTGATAGTGAAGCAATTTTGGTTTTGTTGATCTCTTAATGCACTGAAGGAGCATGTTCAAATATTTCTTTTGGGATCTTACAAATAGCTAATTCTTTTCTTTTTTACAGTATGTGGAAATGTTTGGTTGAAAGGCAGTGGACCAAAAAAAATTCCCACATTTGAAAGTTAATTTGCTTTTCTATTAAAATATAATTTAATCTCCAAAGCTCCATTATGTAACATTTCACGAATGTCACAGGATCTTATAAGTCTGAAGGACTGTTATTAACAAGATGGAATTGTATTTTTTCTGCATTTAAAATATATCAGTGGCTTACGTAAAAAGATAATAACCTACCTTTCCTCCCATTGTTATGCCTAGAAGGCCAAGAATTGTGGAATGCTGTCTTTTTGTATGCTCACCTGTCAGAAAAGGTGATAAACTCCCATTATCTTTCAGTAGCAAATATGATCACCCATCTTCAATGAGCACAGCAGATTATTTCTTTTATTTATTTATTTTAATGGTTAATGGCTTTGATTCTTTTAGTGGGCATGGCTGCCTGTCTATTTCAGAAAAAAGTCATCAAGCTGATCCAGTGTGTATTTGTGGTACTCTCTGTGTTTGCCAGTATTAGGGATTGAGTCAGGGGCTTCCAGCTTCAGGAACAAATATATGAATTTCTGTAACTAGAGCAGAGAAGCAGGATCTGTGGCCCAAAACGCTGCTTGTGAGGATCTCCTTTGGAGGAGCAGGTGTAATGGAGTGGCATTCCTGGCTTACACACTCAGATCCTGTCTTCTGCTATGCAACAAATGCTAATAGTTCATATGAAAGCAGAATGAGCCTTGACTGCTGATAAATTTGGCCTTCATGTATTTGGAGTGGTTTTCTTGTTCCTAATTGAAACATGTATGAATGTTAAACACTTTGGAGACAGCTTATGAGGGTGTATTCAAAATTAATTTGAGCCCCAGACACTTCTGAAGTAATTTTCTTTTCATCATTCCTGCTTTTTCTTTACTGTTGGTAGATAAAAAAATATAATGCTGCTTTGCACAGTTATTTATTAACTTGCAGTTGTTTATAGTCTTTCCAATAGACATTTACAATGTATTGTTTTATTTTGCTCTCCGTTATAGTCCTGACTGAATCTTTAAATCTAAATGTTAGTGGAACTGTATTTTAAGAACCTTCTGTGGTCAGGTTGTCCGAAAGCCAGTGAAATCATGAAGTCATTTCAAACATGGTGGAAATGTGGGACTCAGGTGTGTCTAAAACAATTCTTGAAGGTATAATATACGGTAAAGATCCATGTTTGATAAACTGCATGCAGTGCATTTAAATATGTATAAATTTTCATGAGAACAAAGTGGGTTAGCACTTCTCAGTGTAAATAATATAGCAAATGCATTATTTAAAATGCATATTGAAATGGAAAATGTTTGACCTCTTTCTGACCTGCTTACCCTTCTACAGCTCATCCCTGAAAATGCCTGAGCAAAAAGAATTTTCAACTCTGTTTCTGTTTTTAATGTGTAGAGTGTACTTGTGGTTTCTTTACCACCAGTAGTGAAATTGAAAATATATTTTATATATAATGAACACAGAGGAATATGTACATAGCTATCTGTGTATACTTACTGTTTATTTGAGAAACTACAACTCTAATTCATCTAGGTTTGGAAGATTTTGTTTCATTTAATTGCAGCATTGGAATGGGAGATAGTAAACCTGAAATGGTATAAATAGGTTTTAAGTAAATAGGTAAATAAATAAAATTATAGTCTATATAGGTTTTCCAATATAATTTCCCATACAGAGTGAACTTTCAGGCCTGAAAGTTCATTCCATCTTTGGAACGGAATGGCTGAGAGAGAGACTTCTTGGGCTCTGGTGTGTATTATTAAAAGAAACTGCAAAATAGACAGGGCTGTAACTCATTAGAATTCTCTATGGGGGAAACACATCTATCTACAAGCTATTAATATTAGTTCTATAAATACAGTCAGGTTATATTTGTGCATGAATTCCTTATGGGTATTATAAATACAGTTAAAAATGTGCTCTCCCATACTTCAGAGAAATTTTTCTATGTTACATACAGTTTATCTAGAAGAAGGGAATTAATATGTCTTTGATAAAATTATTTAAACAAAGATAATTCATTTTCCAAAATGAGCACTTTTCAAGCAAAATAAATTCCTTTCGTCGTTGTTTGTGGTGAGGAAATCAAAATTTGCTGTAGCAGTAGAATATATTTCTCCTTCTAAATTTGCTGGTTTGAAACACCAGTCTGTGGTGTGAGTTGCAGTAGTATTTTTCTTTTGGCATTCTGTTTTATGTGCTCAGAGCTTTCTAAATATTCATCCTTAAGGCTGAAATTTTTCATGGATGACCTTTTCTCAGAGGTGAACTTATATTTGAATGCAGGAGAAAACACTGTCTAGTCCCTTACTCATAAAGTTATGAGGAAGACACAGAAATTTAATCTCCTCTGGAAGATTCTTAAAAGTTAGCTTTATGCTTAGTGTGTCATATGCTCAGTGTAGAGCGATGATACGTGCTTTTAAGATTGGAATGTCTTTTTAAAATGGCAGGCAATATATAACTTGAGATTCTGTGTTACTCTTTCTGATACAATTCTAAAAAATCCCTGAATTCTTAAGGAACCATAACATCCACATTTGGACATAATTTCAAGGTAACGTTTATAGAATTGTCTGTTCCAGTTTTCCCTCCTGACTGACTCACACAATACTAATGTTTTAATCACAGCTTTTACAGGCAGGCAAATATAGTTTATCTTTTAAACATATTCCTTCAAGGCCAAAAAAAGAAGTCATTATTTATCTATACAACCTGGAAAATGTGGAGGCTGTTGTTCATGTTTGTTTGTTCTTTGAAACTACTGGGGTCCTGGATCAGCCAAGCATCTGGGTACTTTTTTAACCACAAAAGAGCAAGTATTCCAACTGATTCCTATATGACATCCTTCAAATCTTTGCTGTTGCAGACCAATATTTGCAAAATATCTGTCCAAATCTAAGGAAAAGAAGGCATAAAGTGTAGAGGGAAGGTAATTTTTTTTCCTCTCACTTTTTTTTTTTCCTTTCCACAGATCTGAAGAGCTGGCAAATGGTGATGAAGTAATAAGGAAAAAATAGTGGTAAAAGGAGAGCATTTGAAATATAGAAACATTTATGAGACTAAAATTTCTATGAGTAGAATGTGGCTCTAGGGTTATGCTGGCAAAACTTAATGCCCTAAATATTTTTTTCTTGGAAATTATTAACTACCTGTCTAAAAGCAGCCGGAGCTGGCTTTCCACCTATGTAATGAATTCCAGGTGGTATGTTTAAAGATGGGACTTTATAAGCTTTGTCATAAGCTTCTTGGGGAGAAGACACTGTTGATATTCTGAAAGTGGGTTGGTTTTTCTTGGTTCTCTTCTGAACACTTTTTTCCTCTTTCTACCACTATCTAGAAAATGCTCATTTTCTAATTTCTCTCTGCAAGTATCTTCATATTGCACTTAATAAACTTGCTGAACAGTCCAGATTGCCTAGGTCTTGATGTGGGATTATACATTTTCAGTTACAGTCCTTGAGCCATGCAGACAGATCAGTGTTTTCAAATGCAGTAGCCTGGTTTTCCAAGTTGCTAGCAACACCTTTTTTTCTCACTGAATGGTTGGTGTTATATGCCTAATGCTTATCAAAAATATATGTCACTGCCTTAAGACCTCAATGCCTCTCTGGCTGATCACACTTGAAAAAAGTAATGCCTATTGAGGACATTGGCAGCAGTGGAGTCCCTAAATTATTACAAAAACACTGGGTATTTGTATGTTCAGGCAGCAGATGTTAAAAATTCCAAACCATTTTTGTTTTGGCAAGATGGTTATGGGGAAGATGGTATTATTATTATTTTTTTTTTAGAAGTGGATTTTAATGGATTTTAAAAAAGCATAGATGAGTGACATGTGCCTGGAGGTAACTGTAGTACACATTTGTCTGTACTGTGGTGCTAATTGTAACACTTTGCTGTGCAAGTTTGCAAGGATAGGGTAATTTTTTTTCCTTGTTCTACAATCTTGTTGTATGCTGAGCAGTAGTGCTATATACTGGCATGTACATGTCACGTACATGGTCAGCACACCTGCTTTTGATGTTCTGGTGTAGTTGCAATTACTAAAAAATTATGGCAAGAAAACTGAAGCCACTGACCATGGCTTATGTGGAAGAACATGATTCAAATTTTACCTTTAGCACAGTGTGGCACTGAAAAGATAGTAGTCTACAAGTCTGTTGCCATGTAGCTCTTCCAAGCTGGGACTGGCAATGTGGAGAAGCAGAAAATTGAGATACAATGTTGCACGTGTTCTTATACATAGAAGTTGTGCTTAATACTAAAATTTGTTCAACAGCTGATTGTGTTAACACGGTTTAAGAGTTGGGATTCAATATGATGTGCAAAAATACATGAAAGCAGGTGCTTAAACTGAAGTAGAGCACCAAAATGTCAAAACAAAGGCTACTTCTGCATCCTAAACCTGTCCTTTTCAATAAGAATTTTTATTTACACGATTGAGGGCCTTTTTACCCTACATCATTTTTATTTGATAACCTCTGACCTTTCTAAACTAAAACAGAAAAACTAACTGATTTTGTAAGATAGGAGGGATGAAGCACAAAAGTATGTATAAATGGGAATTATCTGCCTGATGTCAGAAGACTGGCCTAACTGAGGGAAAAAGACCTAACCCAGAGGATATGATGTGACTACAAAAAATAAGTTTATTTATTGTTTTCTATCAGATTTTGTTTCTCTCTCTCTCTTTTTGTTAATATGACAGCAAAATAGTTGCATTCAGAAATCAATTTTCTCATTTACCTGAAAGGTTTGTGCTTACTTATACTTACTTTAAAGTCGCTACCACAAATGAAGATTCTGTGAAATATAATTTCTCTTAAAAAAAGGTGGAGGGCAACAAACAGCTAACAGTAGCCTTGGCATTCAAGTTAATAAACATAAATGTCTGCTGAGTTTAGAAAGTTCTAGATTAAGACCAGCAGTCTTAATTTAATTGACATGACTGCTGATAAAGCATAGGCCTTACCTGTTTCATCTGTTCGGCTCTGACTTAGCCAATTTTTAGCAGCAGAAGGTTCTGACAGGCTTTGCAAATTATGCAAACATTAATTGTAAATTTTGAGAGAAGGAAAAACTATGGAAGTTTCTTTCATACTTTTTAGCCTGCTTCAGACAAGAAGATTTTTTTAAAATAAGTTCAATACTGTTCTGAATGCATATAGAATACATGTTTTCATATATAATATATTATATTAATTATGGATTATAGATGTGTGTATATATATATAATTCTCATTTCCTTAAGAGACATCAAGTCTTTTAGACTTTATATACTTTATATACCTTATACCTTTAACTACACGTGTTCCCATTTCTGATGCTGGAAAATATTCCACATCAAGTTTCCATACGATGATAATTTGCCCAATATTCTCTGAAAGTGAAAATTCTCACAAAATTACCAAAATGCAGCCACCTCTGATTAGAAGTACACTAACGCTGCACTTCTCAGCGGTTTAGGGTGTGAAGTAAAACAATAGATCTTATTCAACTGAAATTGTGAGGGGAATTTAGATAAGTAGAAGGTAATTATCCAGGTTAGAATTTGGCCGTAACACAGGAGTTGACACCTTCTATCAGGAGGTATGTAATCACACAGCGTGATTTTCTGCAAAAAACACTATACAGAGCAGTGCTAATTTCCAGTGCCCTTGTGAACAGCGTTTCACAATATACGTTATTTTCAAGACTCCCAGAAAATTCTCCGTAACTGCTTTTAAGACA
>JAOXNG010000002.1:4919588-4933498 GCA_028566535.1 Scolopax minor
ATCACTGGAAACCACTGAAGAGTCCGGCTCCAAAATCCTTTAACCCACCCTTTAGATACTTGTAAATAAGGTCTCCCCTCAGCCTTCACTTGTCCAGGCTAAAGAGTCCCAACTGTTTGAGCCTTTCCTCATGAGGGAGGTGCTCCACTCCCTTAATCATCTTTGTTGCCCTACACTGGACTCTCTCCAGTACTTTGCTGGAGAGAGTTCCCATTGTTTGGTGTTCACAAATAAGCAATCACGTATAACTGATGAATGGAAATGTGACCATTTAGGTAACATTTGGGTTAGGACACAAACCTTTGAATTTCTTCTATAAAATGAATGAAATTCTTCAGGTTTTAGACACTGGTTACAGGATATATCACTTCTATAGCTACTGTGTTATACTGCGTATTTTTGCAGTATATTGGGTCATACTCTTGGGCTGGTGACACAATTCTGTGAAGATGATGTGAAATTCTCTGAAGCATAAGGAGGAATAGCAGTGTGAGATGTTGTGGCTGTCAGTACTGTTGGAAAGGACGCATCTTGAGAAAAACCCAACTGTTCTAACCTTTGCCCCTGACATATAAATCATCTGTTTTATAGTATAAATCATCTGATAAGAGTACTATACTGATTTTCTCAAAGTTTATTCATTAGCTGTGTGCACATTTCTAACATTTATTTTATAAAACTTTTAGTGTTTATGCTTTTTGTATTTCATTTTACACTGGTAAAAATTATATTGCATTCTGCATAGAAGTGCCATCAGGGGAGGTGAATAAAAGTTCTCATCTAAATAGCATCCATGTATAGGTAATTTCTAATTTTTATAGGAATGTTAAAACCAAGAAATAAAGTTCTGTATTTGCAGCATTTCTTGACAAATACTGATGCTGTAAATTATACAGCTGTTCTTCCTTTGTATGGATTTTGTAGTACTCACAGCGATTTATAGGTCCAGAGTGCAGCTGCTGGAAGTCATTTATTCTCAGTTCTGTATTAAATCTATCATACACAAATGCATTAACATTCAGTTCAGAGCTCAAGGGCTTATAGCTTTTTCTTTCTTGCTCTGAGTTGCTGTCCTGTAAGTGTTTGCAAGGTGTGCAGAAAACAACATTAAAAATCTTAAACTGATATGCAAGAAAAAGAGGAAACAGCATTGTCCATGAGAAGTACTGAGAAGAAGCTCATTTTGCAGTTTAAGCTGAACAGTGAAAACAAAACCTACTGTTAACATTTCTGAAATTGGTAATGCTAATCAGCTTGTTTTGATGGATTACCACTTCAGTTCCATCTGCTTGAGTGCCACTCTTTACGCATGTCAATTTTACATGTCTTCATGTTACAGAAATTTAATATTCCTTGCAGTGTTTGAATTGTGTGCATCTTAAGAGAGTGTGTGAGAATATGTCATTCATTTACTTGATTCAGCTTGTTTTATTTTTACTTTTGAGGGTTTTTTTTAATTAAAAAAGTAGTTGTTTCTTTCAAATATTTGGGAAGTATTTATAATGAATGTTTTAAAATTGCTAAACTATAACTGGAGTTTGACAGAAGAATAGGAGCAAGGGCCATGAATATTTGTTGAGCAATCTGTGCAAAAATAGCAGTTGGAACAGGCTGTCAGATACAAGTTGTGTACCTGTTTATTGTTGATGATTTCACATCTTTCATATTGAGATATTAAGTCTAGGAAAATTGAACTGTGCTGTGTTTCAAGACCAGGAAAAACTTTTACCTAGGGGAAACTGAGCTTATTTGTTGGAGAAAAGATCCTGAGCTCTTCTGACAGGTGGAATAGATTTAGACATTATTATATGTACAAGAAAGTGACTAAATCAGAATGACCTAAATGTCAAATATCTGGTATCTGTTAATAATCTGTTTCAGTGTGTATCAGTGAAAATGTTAGTGGACCATGTATAACATGACTTTTTGCTATTAATACTTTTACTGTAGATATTTCTAAGTAGCTTAATACCACTAAGGCAGAGAATGAAACAAGTGTTCAATCTAATCAATATTCCCCAAATCCCATGTAGTTTTAAAATCTCAGAAAAGAAGCAAGTAAAAAATAACAACATATGGTGGTACATGAATTGAATAGTGTTGCAGAAATAAATAACTGTGGATGAATGTCATTCTGTCACATTTTTCAATGAGTCATCTTCCATTGAAAAAATCCCAAGCCAAAATATTTCCTTAAAACTTTAACAGCTGTATTCTGAGCATTGTACATGTTACTATGTTAGTAGTTCATATTTTCCATACCTTTGAAATAACTACCATATGAAAGATCTTGTATTGAGTCTTACTCAATATGTTTTACTTTGTGTGTGTGAGAGTGATTACAGAATAGTTTTAAACTGTCACTTCACTCAAATGCCAGTTTTCAGGTGTCTTTACTCCTATGAAAGAAGTTATGTCCTGCTTTGGCATATCTTCTGAACTTCCTACTTCTGCAAGCTCCATGATCTGCATTGTTTGCCTTGTATTACTTTATTTAGACGTGTATGCACAAATCCTTTCTCTAGTCTATTGAAAACTGTGATAGATTGCTTTAGTATTAAACTTTACATGATATTATAAATTTTCTTGACCACCAGAAGTACGTGCCAATCCTCTCAAGAATGGACATTAATGAGCAGTTTGTTTAGCTGAAAGCATAAGATGGAATTTTAAACACCATAGGTCAAGCTAACCCTAACTGATACAACACCCTCCTAAAACAAATAATTACACATACCAGCCATTTAGCTTTCTGGAAAGAGATTTCCAAGTCACGTTAAGAACTAAGCAATGAAAACAAAGGAAGTTTAGATATTAAAAGAAAATGATGCCATGAAAACACTGGGATTCTGAAAATTTTGAACTGTATTTGATGGCAGCATAAAGACAAGGTATTCCTTAGATAGAAATGTTAACCAAGAAAATCTGATTGCTGCTTTACACATTAAATTATGTAAGAGGACTGTAGGCTGCTGCTGTTCTACTTCTGGGTATTTCTGCAGTGACTATTCTATTTCCAGGTGCTTGAAATCAAGTAAGGTTGGTATATCATTGACTTCTTCCCATCCATTATTTCCTCATCTTAATCTTCCTTATACTTTTTCACTCCCACTGTTTTGTGTTGTATTGCCCCCATTTCCTGTTTTCCTCTCTTCAAATTAATCTATATTTCTGCTTTTTTTCCTTCCTTTCTTTCCTCTTCTTCACTTCATTAGCCATCTCCTGCTCTTCAAGATGTGACAAGATCTTCTAGAGGTTTTTAACCTCAGATCTGGTGTTTAATGAGGGAGCCTTCTTGTTGATAAATGCTTCCTGCTCTAGTTCCAGGCATGCTCATTTGTGACAAATGTGACTGTAACTGTACTAGGAAAAAACCTTTGTGAGCTAATAATGAAGTGATATATGTTTGCAGAAAAAGGATTGCTGGGCTCAAAGAAAAATTCTTACAGGGAAAAATTGCTTTGCTACCTTTCAAAATCAGCTACTTCATCTAGGAGACTGATAGTTAACAGAGCAGGGTATTAGAAGCGTGGGGACCAAATTTTGAAGTAATGGATAGAGAAGTGACAGCAAGGTGTTGCTCTGTCATCTGTAATGGAGCTCAAGTTGCTGAACCATATGAGACACAGCATATTGAGCAGTAGTTGCAATCTGATGCAACGAACCCATCAAAAGAAACTGGATCTTCCCCATCTGAACAGCAAATTCTTGAAAAACATAAGTAAAATTTAAAAGCTGGGATATTAACTAGTTATGGGCAGTTTTCAGTACTTTGTATAAGATCGCTTTGCTTTTCTGCGGTTTTATATGTCAGTTTAAGTAATAGTAAATAGGTATAGATGCAGATAGAAAGTTGCAAAACTTCGTTTCTAGTGGTAACCTCAGTCCTGTAAACCTTAGTTTTCTCTAAGTTGACTGAAAGTTATGGAAAGACAGTTCAGAGTCTTCCTAAAGGCAGAGGGTATTACTTAAGGCTTAGTCCTTGATGATACTGACATGTGGTTGCACTTGGAACACTTCACGTTTTGTGTATTCCTTCACAAGACTGATGCAAACAAAGTCTGCCCACAGTTTATAGCTGTATGGAGTATAGGTATTTTGTGTGTGTGTATATATATGGTGCATATATACTCTGTGTACACACTGTAGTATAGTTTAGGATGAGATGCATAGAAATGCCAAAAACTTCTGAAGTCAGGAAAAATACATTTGGAGGCCAGATAAGACTTTTTTAGTTGAAAGATAGCCTGGAATTCCTGACATTCAAACACATATTGTGTTGTTGCTTTGTAAACGGATTCCTGGTTTTGTCTCCAGACCTGGTCAATCTATAAGATATAAGTGTTGTTGGGGGATTATCAGCATTCAGCATTGTCTACTAGAGAAATAGGAAAGGAAATATTTTAGATTTCTGGAGTGTAACAGTGCTAATTTAATTCATCTCCAGTTTGGACTGGAGTCATACCTGGAAACCTATGTATTTTTGTAAAAATGCAAAAGCATAGACAAACTGGCTTTGGACATACATTATTTCTGTGAAGTAAAAGATGGAACGCTTTTAGGAAGAGTTTCCATCCCTATGACACTGAAAGCTCTAATAATTTGATTTCTAGAGATCTAGAGATTTTAAATCTTGTCAGTGAGTGGGGAAGGTAGCAGCCAGACTGATTCTGTCAATGAGAAACGCACGAAGATGTTTTTAAACAAATTTCTTTGATTCAGTGCTGTTATGAATTCAATGGGATACCTTCTTGGTGGTGTTTCACTTGCTGGGAATGCATGTGAGGTGACCGTTCATGTGGTACAGCTCCAGCAATGTTTTGTTTGTGCCAAGGAAGCCATTTTCCTGAGTCAGGCGTTTTTCCCCATCTCTTTTGCCGTCTTGTGTAGGCCATCAGATTCAGAGGTGTAGTTCAGAGTCTGATGAGGAGGAAAGGGGCCATTAGATCATGCTGTTCAACTTCCATAAACTTAGTGTTTGTAGAGTAAGCAGGGTCAGCTTTGTGATAGAATTCATGACAGGTGATCCCTCCTGATGGGAAATGCTTCTCTGTTCAGAAGAAGGTGGCCCTGAACCACTGTCCTGCATCCAGGTGAGCCAGCCGTGCCAGGAGATGGTTTTACCAAGAGCCCAGACCACCAGGAAAGTTTGTGGTGACAAGTCAGGTCAGAGGACGAGCTGGGAAGTCAGTCCATGGATCGGGTTGAGGTGAGGCCTGGTGAGAGTAACCAGGGGAGAGACAGCCCTGTGGTGCCTCAGACGCGCTGTGGTGACAGGGCAGGATGGAGCTCTGGAGGTCAGTCTGTGGGCTGAGGTTTGGATCAGGGGGGCCATGGCCAGGCGGGGGGCATGGCTGTGGCTGAGCTGGAGACCATCAGTCCCACGACATAGCTCAGACAGGGACTGAAGGTCCCAGAGAGACCTGAGCTGGGGCTCCGGGGCCCAGGGGTGAGGGTGAATGGAGGCCCCACCTGAGGCTGGGCAGGGCCTTTGGGGCCTAGTAGTGGTCTTAGGGCCCTGACAGCTATAAGTCTTTAAAACCTGTGTGAAAATATTATCTTGGACAAGCTGCCACAGCTGAAGAGCAGTATGGCAGTCACTATCAACCCCAGATCTTTTATCACTTTCTTGTCTGAGAGATATTTTCTTCCACTGAATAAGACTACATGGTATTTCTGAAATATATAAACTGGAGCCATATCCAGATAAGCAGTGAATGAATACGCTCGGAAGAGTTTGAGCTTTGTTATTGTTTTTGAGTCACCAAATGCACACAATTTGGCAGTCACTTTTGACCAAAAGCTGAACACTACAGCCCAAGTATAAGCTGTGGTAAAAAGTAACTCTATAGTAGTATGAAACTGTGGGGGTTTATATGTCTGTGTTTTTCTTAGATATATAATTCAGTTCAATGGCATCTGCCTCTGCAGAGAGTCAGCTGGGGGACTGCAGCACACTTTATTTGAAGCTGTCTTTGTGAGCTTTATTTTGACTGCAGCCAGTGCAGAATATGGCAGTGTGATTTATACCCGCAGTGGTGCCTGGATCCCATGAGCTGTGCTGATACGAATACTCAGTGAAAAAGAGTGGTGTATTGTGCTGTCAAACCTTAATTGTATTAAGTATGATAAAGAGCATTTTTTTTTTCTTTCTTATTGAGATAATGCACCCGAAGCTTAACTGTGACAAGTAGTTTTCAAGTTTTCTTTTTAAAATCTTCTTGTCCATTCACCATGTTTGGCTGGAACAATCCAAAGCTGGGAGTCTGTGGCTATCCATTCAATTTGCATTTTTATCAGGGACAAACAGATACGACAAAGACAGGATGGTATGTCCCAGGGGGGTTGGGACAGCAACCTGGGGTAGTATCACTCTTAGATTGGCAAAGCTTGGAGACAGGATTATCTTTGATCTCAACTGGTCTCGTATGACATATCCAGAGCTCAGCTGCTGAGTTAGTATGGAAGAACACATCCCAGACTATCGGAAATAGTCTACTAGTCTTAAAAGAAGTCAGAATAAGAGGAAAGTAGTAAGCTATGAAGTAAAAGAAAACCAGGGTAAAGCTCAGTAATGTATCTGGATGAACTACAGATGCTCATATATTATGGTACGAAGACAGTAGTAGTAAGAAATGGTTTGGAAAATTTCTTTGTAGTCATAATTTGTCTTCTGCCTCTGTGGTCATTGTATGTGTTCTGTGCCTCTTGTTCTGGCTTTGGTTTTTAGAAATAATTCAATCCTTTATGTACATACTTTTCCCTTCAAGGGGAGATTTTAAAGTTCCCTTTAAGTTTGGAAACTTGTCTGAAAAGTGTGCAAGTCATTCAAATTTAGCACAGTGCCCATCAACTTGTTTAGAACCGTGATGGTTTGATAGTTCAGAGGAGAATGTTAACACTCTGCTTGTAGTTCTCAAGTGATATGTTCTGTCAAAGGATGACTTAAAAGAAACGATACTTTCTCAGTGTTGCTTTCTTGTGTTTCCTAGTGGTATATTCTCCTTGACAAGTAAAAAAGGAATCAGATGGTTTCTGTATTTTTCTCTCCAGAGGAAAAGTTTTACAGACTATGGGTTAAGAATGCATTTGTAGAGACTAAACTTCTTCCTTAGAGGACAAACTACATTATTCTGATAATCCACATATGTCAAGATTTGATAGAGAAGTCACTTAATTAGAGGGGTTTTTTTGTCCCATTTGTGCAGAAGATTGGACTAAGATTATCAACTCTTTTTTCCTGTTCACATCAAAACTCTTGAGGAATTAATTTTTCATCAAGGTGGAAAAGAACAGTGACCCTACAGCTTCTTTTGGGCTCTCCAAGGCTCACAACTGAACAACAAAGTTGAATTTCATTAGTCTAAGCATTATGTTTTCTAAAAAAGTGCTATTCAACAAAAGTGGATAGCTCTTCATAGGTGAGTTTACCAAGACTGTGGTTCTGAACCTGTACACAGTATTGTGCAGAACAAAACATTCTGTCTTTTAGAAACATTAATACATTGAATTTTTTAGACTGTTTCTGGACAGGTTTCCGGATGCCATGTTACTGACTGGCCATTACTGGCCTTGTGCTACTGGGTTGCCAGCTTTAGAGTTCTTACAAACCCCTCGTTAACATGGGTAGACATGTTCTTTTAGATGGAGGAAGTCAGACATTTGCATTTGGAAGGACTTTGAGTTTGATTGTTTGCAGGTGATGCAGCAAAGTAAGAAATATTTAAGAACAGAAGGCAGCTCAACTGAAGTGTTGTATTGATTTCCCATTGTATCTCTAGGTCTGTAGATTCAGCACAGGAGAAAAGGGAGTGTTCTGTTGCCTTGTAATTTAATTTTAAGAAAGGTTAGTTTTAGTAGTTAGAACAAGAGTCTATGTTTAAAAATAAATAACACTTTTTGCTGAGAGCGCACTAGAGAAATTGTAGGTGCCTAACGAAGATTGGAGGTGCACTAGTATTTCCATTTGAGCACACAGTTGCCCAATGACTTCATTGGGCAATGTAGTAATTCCTGCATAGTCATGATTAACTGATATACTAGTTTATTGAAAATATAAAAATATGTTAACATTAAGAAAATAACTCGGGTTTCTAATTCAGGCGATCAGCTGGTTAGACCATTGTCTGCATCTGTTTAAGGCTCCACTTCTTTCTCTCTCCCTTCCTCTCTCTCTCCCTTCCTCCCTCTCTCATTTGTGGTGATTTTTTTTTTTGGTTTTATTTTGTTTGTTTTTTACTGTAGCCCTGAGATTTCCAAGTTAGCCTGAGGAAATAAAGTGCAGTCCTATGTCCAATGCATAACTAGCAGTAAATGAGATTTTAAAAACATAGGACTGGTTCATTTAATATTGAATGCTCTTTTCTTCAGCTAGAAACTTACAAACTTTAGGAAGTGAGAAGTAGATACTGTGATGCTTTTGTAAGTAATGCATATAGAGCCTGATGCAATGCAAAGGAAAATAATTAGAAAGACTTCATCCTGCTTTAGAGCAGGCCGCAAGCAGTTTTGTATGCATTTTGTTGTTCCTACTTCATTGTGCCTCTTCTCATCACTTGAAGCTGGTGCCACAGGCTTTTATTGTTCTGATGTGCTATTTTCCCTTCCTTTTTTTATTTCCTCCCCCCACCCTGAATTTAACTGTCTCCTTCACCCAGGCCATTTTGCAAATATCTTACTAATTTGGTTTTTTGTTGGTTTGCTTTGGTTTGGGTTTGGTTTTGTTTTTTTTTTTTCCCAAAAGAACAAGATGCAGAAGGAGAGTGGGCAGAATATCTAGAGTAAAATAGGATGAGATAGGAGGCTCCTTACAATCCTGATGTTGACTAGAGGGTTGTCCCAAAGTCCATAACTTTCAGCTGTCTGAACAACAGCTTCCAAGCTTCATTCCTAGCAACAGTTAAATCTGACCCGGCAGCTCTGTTGAACTGTGTGTTACTTGTTGACCGGGTTGGCATGAGAGAGTGGGGTTTCAAGGAGATCTGGTGAAGAAGGGAGAAACAAGATGAGTATGGTAGGATCCGTGAGTGTTTTAAGTCTATATGTAGCAGGGAAAGAGGAAAAACAGGCAGTGGCACTTCACAGAAATGGCTTCTCTTTTCATTTTTTTCATTTCCACACCTTCCAGACTTCCATGAGTACAGGATTCACCCTGACGTGCTGTTCCTTTCTGCAGTGTGCTTGGGACATGTGCTGGTGGGGCAGGAAAAAAAAAGCAGGAAATTTGTTTAGATGCTACAATTACAGAATTCCATGCTTAACGCTGTCTGTACCTCTGTCTTTCTCTGTTGTTCATGAAGAAAAACATCTGGGAGAAAAGACAGCTAATTTCCAGGCCCATTTTCTCATGTACTTAAAAACAAGCAAAATGTGGACAGTTCATGGTGCTGGCTATAAGACACAATAAAAAATTGAGTTGTTTTACACAGACTTTGTTCATTTCTTCTGAGATAAAGATGATTCAATTGTAAGTACTGCTGTAGTCCATTTTCACAATCTTTGATGAATTTAACTTGATGTTTCCTTAAACAGAGTAGAGAGAGAAAAAAAATGTTTATACATTACTTGTCAGTTTTGAAGTGCTTTTGGAAATAAATAGCATGTTCTTTTGCTGACAGGATTTGAAATCTAGCAATCAGCGAGATGAAATTGCTGCAGCACGTGCATCCCTGAAGGAAAATTCCTCTCTTCTACATTCAATATGTTCAGCTTGTTTGGAACATTCAGATGTTGCATCCCTTACAGCCAGCAAGGATTCAATTTGCAATGAAATACAGAATGCTCTCAATGTAATTTCTAATGCTTCCCAAGGAGTTGGAAATAAAGTGGGACAACCTACTCCTCACACAGCTACTCTTGGAAGTGCAATTGATGAGCTCGAGGTATGTAAACCCATAAACTTGTGAGACTGCAACATTTTTTGAAAAATGTTTTCTTTCTTTTTTTTTTAATTTTTAAAAAATTGACTATTGCTATCATAAGTGACGGACCTAAAAGCCTTAGAAATTAATGCTCTGTTTAGTCCTAGTCTAAACAGTATCACTCTAAATTATTTCATTGGAATGAATCACTTCCTTCAAAAGAGTTTGGAATTAAGTTTTCATGTACGTTCAATATTTGACTTCGTTGGAGTAGCAGGCAACAATTAGTTCCAAGTGTGTCACTAAGGGTGGAGACAGGCACATCTGTGAGTAAGTGGGCAAACCCCTGAGTTTAGTTTATAAATAACAGTAATTATCAGATGATGATGATGACCACTGCTACCTTGACTGCACTTGAACTAGAACAAGTTGCAGTCCTTTACTCCATAATTTGTCATTGAGTTAATTATGTAATTTATATAATTGAAGAATTTAGAAATCTAATTATATTTTATGCTTATCATTAAATAGTGACATAATCAGTATGCATTCACACATTGTGCATTTCTACTTCCATTATTTAACCAAATACTCGGAGTACATCAGTTCTTTCTCTACTCCTGACCTCATCCTAAGCTTTTGTATGGAGCTTTCCCTTTTTCTCATGGCTGCTATGGTTCTTAGCAGTGTTGCTTTCCATTGTCCTGCCCAAAATTGTCCTGTCCTTCTGTAGATGAGATTACAGACCATGCTCCTCATCTGGTGTAATTTGTGTAGGCCCAGATTAACAAAGGGAACACATTTGCCATATAGATCTTTTTCGTTGTAAATTCTTGGACTTACCAGATCTCAGCCTTGGAACTCCAATATTGATACATTTCCAGGAGAATTGATGTTAGGAATGATGGTAATAGATATTGTCTGGCGTTTTCAGGGAAAGGTTAAAGAAATACAATGAAATCCATATATGATAAAAATCCTTTAGTTGCAGTTTATTCATCAAAATGGACCTCTCAGTCACGCTCAAAGCTGAATCTGACAGGGTTTCCCCCCCAGAGGGACAGGCTATAATTACCTGTTACATGTTATCCTTCCTTGCTTCTCACAGTGGCTTTTAAAATCACAGTTTCTAATCTTTTTTATTAATAAATGTAAGAGAAAAAGAATCATTGAAGAATAGCACATGATTTGTTGCAATGAAACTCTAAATGACAAATAACTTACTTTAAGTAAGAGCTATCGTTTACCTGTTTTACTTATATATTTTTTTAAACAAAATTTGGCAAAAGGATTGCATCTTCTGATCTCAGATTAATTCATCTTGACTGTATGTGAATATTACCATTTTAATAATTTTTTAAAAATAAAAGTAATTAAATTTATTATTGGTTTAACATTTAAGAATTATCATAATCACAAAAGGGAAAAATATCTTCTGGATTAAATTTGTTTTTATTCAGAAATATAAGAGCATAGAAGTTGGACTGTTGTAAAAAGCTATTTGTTTATGGAGTTTTAAATGTATTTTACCTGTGTAACACAAATGAGAATTGAGTCTGTGTGAGTTAGAAAAGCACAATTTATGGAGTATTTAACTTCTTTAAATTATTTTATTAATTAGATGGTTGCACTTTTCCTTCTTTTTCTTTCTTGGCAGAAACTTCTATTGGTGAAGGACCTGAAATAACCTTTGCTCTATCTTCTTGTTGCAAATACAGTGCCATGAAATAGATTGATATAGTAAATAGTCTGTTGGGAACAAATCTTATTAAATGTTTATAGTGTGGAAATGTATCATGGAGC
Organism: Scolopax minor; assembly: GCA_028566535.1. NCBI lineage: Eukaryota > Metazoa > Chordata > Aves > Charadriiformes > Scolopacidae > Scolopax > Scolopax minor. The sequence continues at coordinate 4,931,252 of JAOXNG010000002.1, forward strand.
TTACCCAACAATCGAGTATCTAGATGTTTTGCAATGTCATTCTTCCTTTGCCAGTGCTGGCAGTGTGAAAGTTATTACAGATTTATAGGTGAGAAAACCAGCAGTAAAATTAGAGCAGCTAACTCTTAAATCAGTAGATTCTCAAGAATTTCTCATAGATGCTCCATGTCATTCATAACTTCACAAATTTGGCTGTCTATTAAGATCAGTGTTAAAAGAATGTGTAGGTGTGGATTATCTAATGCTTTTCACTGGTCTTGCATCTTCTGAATGTAAGAAGATTTGTCACAAAATGATACAATTCAGCCTGCCTGACTCTGTCAGTATAGTCATCTGATATGTGGTCCTTTAATGACTAGGGCTATCTAGCAGAGCAATTACATAGGAGATGTCAAAATACTGTAAATCAGTCCAAAATGTCAGGAAATACAACCACATTTCTGGATACCCACAATCCTTCTTTCTTGTGGATCAGAAGCCCACCAACGGAGAAAATAGGGATCTAATAATTCTGTTTGATCCAGAGATTGGATTGTCTTTTCTGCACAGATGCACTAATAAATATTTGATGAAATTGCTTGAAGACTCTAATCTGTAGGCAGAATCTTAAATATTTTCCTGGTTATTATTGCCTGGACTTTTTTTAAATTTTTTTTTTTATTTAGAGCTGAACTGTAGTAGCTTTTTTGCCAGTGAAATTTGTCCATCTTTGCATGGACTTTCTACAAACTGTCTCCTAAAGGAAGATCTTTCTACTCTTGTTTGTCTGAGATTTAAAGGTAGTCATTTTACTTGCTAAATTGCTAATTGGTTGTAGCCTTCAGGTGTGTTCAGTCTTCTGCCATGATTGAAGCTGTTTCTTTCTGTAGTAACACCTAAATATGCATTTTACATTATGATGGATGTTGTATGTGTAGCCTTGTTTTGAGGGTTCTTACTTGAGATAAAGGAGCACAACAGAGAAGTTGCTGCTCTAGTGAATGGTGACCAAGTGGCAGAGGTGAGGAACTGCAGAACACTTTGCTATTCAGAACTGAAATGCAAATAAGGGAATTTCTAATATCTGACACAATCAAACCTGTCATCCACATCAGAAAGGAATGTCCTGACCTTTGGATACTTCCCTTGTCAAGATCACTGTGGACAAGTCTTTTGCATCTAAAATTAGTTTGAAATTATCTATTGGGTGTAAGTCAATGATATATACTTTAAAAGGTAAATATTAAACATCAATGACTAGTTTTATGTAGTTTTCCAAATTTGTACTAATATGCTAATTATTAAAGTCAAAGCTTTTTCATTTTTAAAATGCTGTGTCTTTTGATATAGCCAAAGTAATGAAGACCTAGATAATGCAGTCATTAAATACTTGTTATGCAGGAAAACACAGTTCTTACTGCTGAGAACTATTTTGATTTTGCTTTTAAAGTTATGTATTATTACTCAGAGGGGTGACAGCTGAAAGGGGTTAATTTCCCCTGAGTTTCAGACTCCTTAATGGCAGTTCTTACTACTTCTTTACAATTTCCATTACTGCATTTCCCTAATTTCCTGAAATGCATATTGTGTTTGAGACATATAGTAGCTCAGCCTGCCTCCAGATAAATTGGGTGCAGTTTTCTTTGACTTCAGCCATAATCTCACTGTTATAAGGATGCTTAGCAAAGAGAGGAAATGAGGAAAAAATGGGTGTCCTATACTAATACTCCTCATGCATCTCTAAGTTATCCTTGTGAACAACTGGTATCTTACTGCCTTTACCCTTCCAGAGGAGTGTCTTCAGGTACATTTCCTTCCTTCTGTGGAAGTAGCTATTATAGAAAAAGACACAGGAGTCTTAATGGTGTAATTGCAGTAGGAAAGCTGCTGACGGTGACATTAAGAGCTGGATTACTGTGCCTGTCAGGCCTGGCTCGAGGCATTGGCAATTAAGACGTTGCCTGCAAAAGCAAAATGACTTCCTGTGCTGTTGTGTGGGAGAGCCAGTCTGCTGCCAGCAAGAGGTTAAGGTGTATGGAGATATTTCAGAGTAGAAGAGCAGGCCATCTTCATTCTGTCCAAGCCTCTTTCTTTTCTTTGGCTTTTAGCCTTCCTGGTGGGATTCCCCAGGCCCTGGCTGAGGGGAACCAAGAAGAACTGAGTAGTTCTTAACTGGCTCCAGCTACTCTACGGCACATATGATGTCACAAAGACACTTCGCAGTGAAGACAATTGGCACTTATGATGACACAAAGACACTTTGCATTG
>JAOXNG010000002.1:4954710-4967834 GCA_028566535.1 Scolopax minor
AAGCAAGGAAGGAGTCAGCTACCACTGGGAGGGGAGGTAACCATTTTCATATCTTTTGAGTCACATGGCCATCTGAGCTTGCTTTCTTATGTACTCTTTTCAATGTTACAATCTTTCTGTTCTAATAAACAGAAAGCTATAGTAAACACAGCTTTAGAGATTGGGTGTGCTCCTGCTGCAGTCATCTGAAAGAAAAAGCTGGTCTTGTTCCCTCCCAGGACCCTGTGTCTTTCTCTGAAATCTAGTATGCCAAATAAGCAGAAAATTTGCAAGGGTGACGATACGATTTTGTGTGACTAATTGCAGTGCCTACCCTCCTCATGAACTTTTGCCAAATGTAAGTTTCTTGTAGAAAAGCTGTTTGTGACCGTGTGTCTGTAAAAGCAGAGCCATGAAATCTGGAGCAGAGCACCGTGTTGGGTGTGTTGAAGGTGTGACTCCTGTCATCAGCTGAAAGGTCGTTTCATAGTAACTGGTTGGTAACTTCTATTCCACTGACTAGAATATAGAAAAAACTCAGAATATATCTTTGCTTTTTGTTGGGCAGAAATCACCATGTAAATATGACATGAGAGAGCTTTGCAATTCTTCCAGAATTTTTACTGGAGTTTTTAGGTACAAACATATGGATTTATTCTGGTATAGACTGTAGTTTGTTTGTCTGCTCTAGCTGAAGCAGCTTTTTTTGTGTGTGTCTATAATTGGGTTTGATGTTTATAAAGGAAGAATTACTTCATTATGTGTTGAACTGACTTTTTAATGATAATCTTGAGAATCTAAAAGTGTACTACCAAATGTCACTATTATATGTAATATATTTCACCGTTTAAACCACATTTTTTTTTTCCAGAGTTGAAATTAGAATTGCTGACAGTAAGGAAATAAAAATGATTGATGGACTGTTTACACTTGACCAGCTGCTAATGAATTCTCACTCAATATCTTGTTAGCTTATGCTGAAATAATACATAAGGCAACTTAGAAAATAGCCTGAAGTTCCGTAAACTACAAAGAAGAAAAATTTAAGTTATTCCGATGCTTTTGATCTATGAACTGTGATAAAAGCTGTGAGTTTTGATGCATTGTGATGATGTGATTGATAGTATAATTTTTGTTATTCAGTTGTTTACTCTTTACTGAATGGTACTGTATGTTACATTTTGGCTCAGAGGCAGGGAGCCTCTTATTTTCCCTGTTGGACCCTGTAGCCCTTGTTCAGGTGGAGCTTTCTGAAAGGAAGGGAAAGTGCATTCCCTTTGAGAACATCTGAGTGTGCTCAGCTGAGAGAAATTTCTGGGATATCCTATGCTAGGGACTACTGTCTCTTAGAGGAGACTTCAGAGAAAGAAGGTAATAATCTGTGGAACCTAAGGGAGTTTTTAAGGTCATTGCATCTCAAAAAAACCGCACTGAGAATTCTTAGCCTGAGAACAAGCTTGTAGGAAAGGAAGGGTACGTGATGAGCAAGGGAGGGATTGGCTGACTAACACTTTGATTTTTAGTTTCTTTTATCCAGCAGGACAGCTTTTTTGCTCTTTCAGAGTTGTGTTGCAGTAAAGCATAGCTTTGATTCAGTGTCTTTTTTGATTCCCTTAAGGAGAAGGTGGAGAGGGTTCTGGTCAGCGGGGGAGCACTTTCTGGAGGCTTCTAATAGCTGCATCTCAGTGGCACAATTTAAATTCTTAAATCACTATATGGGTGAGTTGGTTTTTTCAGTGTGAGAGGGAAGGAGTTACTTTCTCATCAAATATTCGTTCAAGTGTAGGAAATACCTCAGAAGGCTGCAGGTGAGTATTTAATTATGAGATTAGCTAGTGCATTGCAGTGATTGCCTATGTCAAAATGTGCTACATAAAACACTCGTTCTTATCTCCACTACTGACTCCTGACTATCATCTGTAGAAGAGCAAAAATCCCACTACTTTAAAAGGTCAAATCCTCTAAAGCCAGTGGTGGAACATTGCTGACTTTAATGGAGCCAGAATATCATCTCATTTCAAGGAGTTAAGCTCAGCTGGGTAGCTTCTGGTAAAAATAAGGGGGAATCAGGGGGAGAAAAGGCGTCTTATTAATTTTTTAAAAAGTGTGGTCTGTGTTGAATATTTCATGTTGTGCTTTTTGTTGTTGTCTTTATTGCCAGACACCCATGTTTATTGCAGTGTCTCATGAACATCCTTTGAAAAATATATTCACTATTTTTGTTAAAATGCAGGCCTGATTATGTATTTCTTTTATTCCAATTGTGCTGTGGTTTTGATCCTTTGACATTCTCTCTGTGCAGTCTACCTATTACTTTCTTTTTCTATTGACATTCATATTGCAAGATGGAAGAATTTCTGCAAAGCAGATGGAAGAAATTGTGGTTTGACCTGCTGTTTAAGCTAAACAAATTAGTAAACAAAAATTGTTGAAAAATAGAGAGAATTCAGCCTGTCTTCTTCACACATTTTTTATCAGTATTTTGTGGCAGATGAAATTTCTGACCAGGACTAGAGTCTGTACCTCTTTCTTGGCCTCAAACTGTGTGTAATTATTCAGAGTATGCCATTTCTCTTTGTAGGAAGCCTTATTACCCACAGGCAAAAGTAATCTATCATCTTTTTGTTCAACAATTCCCCTTTTCCCTCTACCCCAAAAGAAATCAGAAAAGATTTATAAGGTACTGCAGAACACAAAACCTGCTTCGTTGTCCTTAAATCAAGTATATCTGATTGCAAAGCTCTTATTTTTATAAGAATTTTGGGAGCAGAGTATTCTACAGTTTTTGGTGTGCTTTTACTAAAGGTGAAAAATGCATTTTTAAAAAACTAATTCTTTTGAGGGTTGTTGCCACAAAGTAAAAGCCCTTTTTGTCAGAATAAGAAAAAATGGATCTGCCTTGAGCTGTCCAAAGAGAGTGAAGTATTGAAGCTAAAAAGATAACATAAATTCAGATACTGTTGTCTGTATATATATTGTGTTGCTATCATATTCTTGTGATGTAACATAACATCTTATTCACCTGTTTTTACTGCCACAGCAGTTTACTGCCACAGCTTGTTCAGTCTGGATGTCATTATGTTCACTCCCCTTTCCCAGAAAATTAAATCTGATTTGAGACGAATCAATTTGACTGAGCAACTTAATTTGTGCCTTCCCATTTTCATTATTTCCAGTTTACGTGCTTATCTTAATCTGTTACCCTAAAGACCTGTTACACAGTTTTGTTGAGTCCTTCATAGTTGAATCATTTTGGACTTCCTTTTCTGTCTGCTTCTCTTACTGTTTCCTCTCCATTCTTTCTCCTTTATACACATCTACCCCTTCTCCTGTGTAGATAGAATTAATTTCCTTCCCTTGGTGGTTGTATTTCCTAAAGTTTGTGGCACAGGAGAAGATACTTTTCAGTGAAATACTGATTCATTTTTTGACAACTTTAAAGTTGGAGATACTGGCCTTGTGCAAGAAATAACTGTGAGGATCTCAAGAGTTGTTACTGTTAGCACATTTCACCCTCGTTCTTAATTGCTGGTTTGCTCATTTATCTCTTCACTCAGACAGTAAATTTATAAAGCAAGTCATGTTATTTCATCTTAGTTGACCTATTGATGCTATGATATATATGCTAAGGATTTTCCTTTTGTAATGCTTGCTTAGTTTTTTAATTATTTTCCCAGTTTACCTTTATAACTGAGAGTCTTGAAACCTGTGGTGTTAATGGAAAAATATACCACAAAAGCATAGCAGACCTGCTTTTGATATGTAGCACTGTATGTTCTCATTGCCCCGTGTAATTGAATTAATTTTCATATAGGCAATATTTTGGTGTTTTTATGTATGCTTTTATTTATTTATTAATAATTCTATCTGTGATTTACTTTTCCGCTTCCCTTGGTTTCCCTGAAGTACTCTTAGGTGAAATAGGCAATAAGCTACTTTTAACATAAGAGCTCTTGATTGAGGTTCTAATGTAGAGTTATTTATTTGCCTCCCAGAGCAGTTAGAGAATTGAGATTTTTATGTTTGTATCTGTGGGTCTTGTTTTCTTTTTCTCTGTGTCAGTTACTCCTTTTGGTTCATGTATATAATACCAGCTTTTTTATCCCTCATAACAACTTAGATTTGGATGCTGTCTTATTGATTATTCAGATATGCAAATATATTTAGTACTAAAGAAAATGGAAATAAAATGTTTGTCTTGTGAGTGCAAGGCAGAAGCCTGTTTCATTATTAGGTTGTTTGCCTGCGCGCATTGAGTTCAGACTTAAATTTAATCCTTCTCATCTCCTGTTTTATTTAGTGCCCTATTAGCTTGCACCTCCTTTTAAAAACTAGCCTTAAATATCTTCTATGCTAGTTCCATTTAATTTTTGAGAATATATTTTTTTGTTCTTGCAGTGTAACGTAGTTGCATCTGCGATGTTGATAACCCCTTTCCTTACATCCTCTCTCAGGAGTAACCCTGAGTTATCTCTGCATTTAAATCACTTCACGTTTTAGTTAGTGATCTGAGTTTTATTTCAGTAACTACTATGTTTTTGTGGTATAAGCTATGGCCCTGCATATATTTTCCCCCCTCCTCTGAATTTTGTAAAAGAAAATCTTATACACAAAGTCTTACAATAGGTCATTAATGCTTATTTCTGGAAGCACAAATTAATTCATTCTGTTTCCAATAATAATTTTGGTTTTCAGCAAGATACTTGCATATTGCATGAAGGAATCTTAGAATATAATTTAGCAGTATAAGTGATCTGAAATCAGTTCTTAATTTCAGTGGGTTTTTAATGTCTTTGCTGAGGAAAAGGTGGAACTTTAAATATCCTGAGGCAAAATGCATGCAGGCAGGGAACAAAAAAGTGAACAAGTGCTAAACAAGTGAACAAGTGAATATAGGAAAAGAGACTGACACCAATTTACATTGAATTGTCATTTTAAATTTAAACCATGAGATTGTTCTTGGGAACAGAGGCAGGTCTTTATGCCTGTTTGGGATCCGAATATATTCATTAAGATTCTTTGTAGATTCAAGACATTATTCAAAGACATTAAGATATAGAAGAAAGCTTTCAGGAAAAAAAGTAGCATAAGAATAGCTATATTTAAGTCAGACAGTAGAGAGGATTATGAATCCTGTTTTACAAATCTCACAAGTTACAATGTCTTAAAAGTGAAAATAGAAATTTAATTAATAATGCTTATTCCTAATGAGGTTCACTATCTCTATTCATATTTAAGTATATAATTTTAAATAGAATTTTTTTTTTAAGGTACTGGTCATCTTCACAAACTGCATCTGTTTTTCTGAAAACTCAAATTTCAGAAATATCTTACTTTCTTCTCTTAAAAGACCATGGGACTTCCAGTCAGTTGTAACCTGTGTGGCATTTTTCAAGGTGGCCATGGCAGATACAGGTGTAGGCCAGAAACAGTTACAATACCAACTAGGTTAGGCATAAGGAAAAATATTCTAATAGCAATAATAGGTAAGCATGGATACAGATTGACATAGATACTATGTTTTCCAGAGACAGAAGATATTTGAAGAAGTTAGGGCAGCATTTAGCACATTAAAGTTGATTTTGCTTTGAGATGGGGAGGATATGATGTTCACCCCTTCCAGTTCCACTTTTAAAGTTTGTGTTGTAATCGCTTGATGAAAGTAGAATTAGGACAGTTTATACTGATGTCTATTAATCATATGTATTTAGGGTGCACAGAGATAAAAAGACCACCAACCGACACCACATTATGTACTGGTAGAGAAAAAAAAAGATGGATTATTATTAGTATGTTACAGCATTAGCATATTTATGAGATTACATTTGTAAGATCTAGTGGTGAAGTCAGAGGAACTTGATTCAGACAAGCTTTACTGTGTGCTCAGTAGACCACAAACCTGTTCAACTCTGCAGATGGATACTTAAAAGGCATTTAACACATTTTTTTTTCCTTCTTGTAACTCAACCTGAATAGTTTTTTTTATTTCTGCGATTCTCAATTATGACAGTTAGAACTTTGAGAAATAGGGAAGTTGCAGAAAGTATGAACCATCTACATAATGCTAAAGCAGAAGTGAAGAAAAAAGCCCAACTTCTTCATGAATCTTATGTGCATATTCAGATATAACTGCATTTTTTCCTTACCTGAAAACGAGAATAAAGCTTTTTGATAGTGAAGTCTAGACTAATTGTATGAGTTTACAGGTTCTTTAAAATTAAAGTTAGTAACAGCAAGATGTAAAAGAGAGGTGCATCATCATTACTAGAAAAATAAATCAGTTTCATTATTTCTTTTGAAAGAATAAATGACAACACAATGTATTCAGTACAAATGTTTCAGTTAATGGCTTTCCATGCCTTATTTATGACACACTCTTATATAAAAGGTACTGAAATTATTGAAGTGCACAGTGCTGGAGGGACATGTCGTTTTCTTTTAATGAGTATTCTCATCTCTAGTTGATGAGTCTTTGTTCTCTAAGAAGCACAGAATTTGTATATATAATGTTTAAATTATTTGACTTTGAAATATGTTTCATTGATGCAATCACTTTATGATTAGATTGTAGATTTGTTGCTGAATTACATCCACCTTAGAAGTCTATTTCTTATGGAATGCAAAGTGGAAGATACTCTCCATGAAAGCTGAAAAAAACCTATATACCTATATAAGTGAACATTTTAAATTCCTTTAGTATTTATTACAACAACATTCATCCTATTTACATCAGTTGACCTAAGGCAACTAATATGGCAATCATCAAACATTAAATTTAATTCAAAGAAATTCCATAGCAATGCAACATTAATTAATGCTCACTTGTATATTACTATTGTTACATGTGTCGTGTCCATAGTGGTGACACGTTGAAGTGTCCACTATTATGAATGTATTAGAGCTTTAATGTAACAGGACTGCGTACGATGAATTCCATGTTGCAGACTCATTTGCTATTGCACAGCAGGTGCTTCATTGTAGTTAATCATCTAAAGAGACAGTTTAAAGAATTAGTTATTTACATACAAAATCGATGTTGATAAATTAGAATATAAGCTCCATGCCATGTGGGATTTTCACAGCTGTACACGCTGCACTTCAACTTACATAAAAATTCTTTGCAAGGTTCTTGTGGCAAAATGTTAATTCCTTAGGTGTTCATTAAAATAACATTAATCATGAACTCTGATGATGTTCACGTTGATTTATTCTGAAACTTTATAATTAAAGTTTATAAGTTTCTATAATTAGGTAGAGCAGGAAAATGGAATTTGGCCTTGTTACTTTATAATAGAACTATTAATTCACTTAAGTGGTAGATTTTTTTTTTTTTGAGGAATTTAATTAAAATCTGCTTTTAAATATGGATCATACCATGTATGAGGTTCATGTGTGTCTTTCTATGTTGAAAGGTGTTTTGCAACACTTTGTGATAAAAAGGCTAATTTTTTGTTTACCATTGAAATGGACTTGAGAAAGCTGAAAACATATTCTGCTTTCTGGTGAGCTGCATCTTGATTTTAAGAATCCTTCTGAGGGAAATCTGATAATTAAATCTACAGGGTTTCAGATAATGTCTGTACTTTAGATGACTGGATGGATGTTATTCAAGCTACCTGGAAGTCGTCAGTCTGTCATTATTAATTATGTGATAATTATATTTCTGTGTCAAAAATGGAAGTGAAAAGTGTTACTGTTAGACTCTCATTCATTTCTCCTCGCTGTGAGTAACCTGGTCTATTGGAATGTCTCCGCCCCATAGCAGGGGGTTGGAACTCAATGATCTTTAAGGTCAATCCCAACCCAAACCATTCCATGATTCTATTGTATGTTAGTTTTGACACTTAGAGTGGACTTCATGCTTTCGTAAACTAGAAGGCAGTTTAAGAGTACTTTTCTCCACTTCTGTTTTCATTTTAAAATGGTTGATTTAATCCTTATGTTCATATGTTCCTTCCCTGTTATGGCTTGTAAGAATCTTAACATGAAGAAGAAAATACTTCACTTTTTTGGTTCTCACATGCCTGCCCTGGCATTCTCTGAAGTTCGTTTGATGTGAATGAGTTGGGTTTAGTGACTGCAGTCCTTCTGACCTTGTGAGTCATTTTTGCCATCTTTTGAAGATCTATCCATCTATTTCTTGCTTGTTGTATGTCAATTGCAGTGTTGCAAGTCCTCAGGCAGACTATCAGTAGGACCCACAAGTGTTAATAATATTCTCATTTGTGTGTGTGCGACACATCTGTATCTTACACTGTAACATAACCATGTATGACAAAAAATAGATGTCAGATGTGTCTTTTCTTAATTTTTCCTCGAGTTTCATTCTTCTGCCAGCCCTGACTTTAGTAGATTTCAAAGTTGTGATCTACTGTTTGAGCCAATGCCTGAAGACACGTAGAGTCATACAATAAGATAAGAAAGATATTACAATAAGATAGGAAAGATATTACTAGCTGACTGTGTATCTGAGCACCACTCTAGCTACCCTAATAAGAGAATACTGAGAAGACCACTCTGGAAAATAGTGATGCCTATGATGTATGCATTCCTAAGAAGCTGTAATATTTTTCTAATTGATACTTCAGTCATAAATTGATACTGTTGACACCTAGAGATAAAACAACCTTCAGGCAGGCAGTAGTCATGCAGTCATGAAAAAGTTAACATAGTCAATTGTTTGATTTTATAGATTAATTTTTAGTTCTCTAAATGCACTCATGCTAAAATGAATTGAAATCCTGTTTCCACTCACGGAGGCAGGGAAGCATTACCTGTTTTTTATTCCATTCCGTTTCCCAATTGGAATGATCTCTGACCCAAACTGAGTGTGTTAAATTAGAAATAGTCGTTCTCAGTTCTGTCCCTAGTAAAGCAAGACAAGCACCTCCAGAGGGCACTGCAGCCCAGCAGAAAACTAAGCTGACCTCTACTCACTGATCTCTTGCCAGCTCTGGGGTTTTGGTCATCTCATAGGTACTTTGGTGTGTTACCTCAGTTACGTGGGCTTTAGATTGCATTAAACAGTAATTTTCTCTATAAGCAGTTGGTGGGTGTTGGAAGGGAGGTGAAGTTTGTGTTAGCTGATCACAGCAGGGGTAATGAGCCACTTATGTGATGTGGCTGTCTAAAAGACAAAAATACACCTAGCATGTATCAGGCAAAGTATTACTTGCTGCAGCTGGGTATGAACTCTTACTTAAGGACACATGTTATACTTAGCAGGGGAGAAAAAATTTAAATACCTATGTAGGAAACAAAATACATTTGTTAGGAGCTAGAACAAGAAACCAGTAAATTAGAATTCTTAACTTCTTTAAGAAGCCTGACAGCGTTGAAATGCAAGTGCCTGGATTAAAAAACCACATAAATGCAATTTTTATTTAGACTTTATCTAGCTCTTCTAGGAGTCCTGGTGTCTATTTTGAGGAGACTCCAATATTTCACTTGTCTGATAGTAAGAAACAGATCACTCTGTTAAAGAAATAGCAGGATTGAACTTTGAACTCTAAATGAAATTGGAAACATTAGTGAAGCCAGTGCGAGCTCTATCATCTTACCATGGTGGTATCTTCTTTGGACAGAAGTTTTATACTTTATTTGCTGAAGTAGGTCTTTGTACATTAGCCAGGCTTTCCTCTGGCATAAGAAAAATGACTACTCGTTTATAAACCAAACACCATTTACAAAATTGCCTGCTGAAGACTCTAAAACTCTTGCGCCTTGTGCTCTGTTTTAAAATTCACAGAAATAACAGTAGATTTCAATTCTTTGTATTGTAGAAAAGAGGCTGGGGTTTTTTCACTTGAAAAAGTTTCAGCATTTAGGATATATATATACTCAGAAATAGAGAGGATCTTTTTTGCTTGTTCAGATTAATTGTTTGCTCAAGAAATTAGTTGTTTTATATGTGTTTTTATGCCCACATTCTTTCTGTCAGTTCTCTCACCTGCTTTGTTGCAATTGGTATGTTCCCTAGGTGAAGAACCAGAGACAGATTGTCTTCCTTTTCATTTTTTAATGGAATTCCATATTGCAATCTGACACATCTCATGGAAGAAACATTATGAATTTTAGATTTTGTATCTGTTGGAGATATTTCACTGAACACTGTTTATGACTTATTTTTAAAAAATTAACATATAGAATGTCATGGGTAGGGGCTATGAAAGGTAATAAAGTTCTACAAAGAATAAAAAGGGCTTCTAAATTATGTTTATTAAATGCAGCATTAACAGTTGTCCAGAAAGCTACAGCAAATAAAGTTTTTCTGTGGGAATTTAGTGGGGTTTTTTAAAGTAAAAGATTTTTTTTTACTCCTTGGCAATCAGGCAGATTCATCCTTGTTTTAGGATGGGCTTTTTTCCATATATAGCTGAGCTTGATGCATAAGCAAAGGAAGATTTTTATTTTATTTTTTCCCCTTTGATCCTGGGTGAAAAATAAATGTTTTCAGCTAAAGTGATCTCTGCTCCCAAATGGTAGCTTAACTTAACCCTCACCTTTTCCTCTTCTCCAAGAGATGTTATAATTTCCCAACTCTGAAGACACTGTTTTCATTGAGGGTAGCATCTGTGCCACCCAAACCACACTATATGTTGTGAAAGGAAAATCCACATCCTTTTTATTAAGACTGAGTTTTGTCTTTTTATATGTGCATTATTGGCATGGGAGGGGTGGCAAATGTCTTAATCTTGCGTTCAGAATTTCCTGTTTTCTGCAGTCTTGATGAACCACAGCCCTCATACCTGTGGCACCATGTCATTCGAAACTGTCACTCCCTCCAGAAGAAAATTTTGTGAAAACTGCCCTAAAGAAACTTCTGCCTGATTCTTGTGGAAGTTTTTGTTTTTATAGATGTGGGAATAACGATTAACTCATTACAACTGATCTCTTATGAGCTAATGTTTCAAGAATAACTTATGTAACTGTTAATCGAGATGTGCTGGTCAAAATATTTTGTTTTGTGTTCCCCTGTCTCCCCTTTAGCTTTCCAGAAGACTGCGAGAAAGAAATTGGAAAGTTGGAGATCTCCTGCAAGCAGTGCTGAAATATTTTGAAATGACAGAGAAGGTGTCTGATGGAGAGCAAGCTCTAAATAAGCCTTTGGTTGGTTGGATTCTGGAAAACGTTTGAAAAATCCAAAGATGCAACACTCTTCACTTCATTCCTCTCTTGAAAGGAGATAGAAAGAACACAGATATGTAAAGTAAAATTCACCTAATGAATGTTCAAGTAATTGTCAGCATTTAAAAGACTTTGAGTGGAAAGTCAAAAATAGTTGTGCTGTGCTTTGTGATACTGTGCACATGGTATGTTTATTCAGTCCATAATTGGTATTGTCCACCCAGGCATAACATGTATTTACTGCTGTCTTCAGACCATTGAAATATATTTATGAAAAAATCCCTTGTCTGTGATAGTAGTTCAGAGGAGACAGTCTCAGACATCATATTCAGGATTCCCACTGTGCCAGGAAAGCTCATTTCCCCAATTGTATGTGTGCTTTATTCACTGTGGAACTAAGAGCACTGATGTTCTGCAAAAATCTTTTCTGGAATACCTTGCTTCAAATGATGAAAAAAAATCACCATTATTGGCCAGATGTTACGCACCCAAGGGCACCATTGGCAGGAAGAAAACGGTGACCTGCCCGGGCAGCTCCTTAATCCAGGCTGGCTTCATAGCCACCTTTATCAAGTTTAACTTCATGTGGAGATGTGAGAGCCTGCTCTGAAATTGCTGAGGTGCAAATACATGTTCCCTTTTGTTGACTAGTATAGAGCTGGTAATAGGGCAGAGTGAGTAGCTGAGCATAATTTCATACATACTTCTTCAGCGAGGTTTCCTGAAGCTTGCCAGTCAAGTCTAAATTTCTTATTGAAGCTTTTTTGTATGCAAATACTTCTGTGACATTAATTCTATGTCAAAGAATTTGTATGTTAGTCTCTCACTAGATATGTTAGAAGTAGCAGATCAAAATTCCTTCCTCTGAGGATTGTCTTCTGCACATCAAAACCTACACACGAAGGTCAAGAGAAGACCATTTCTTTTTATCAAGGGTCTTTGAGATCCTCCCATTTCTCCAAGCATGAGGTCTGGTGTTCCTTGTTGGTGATGTGGTAAAGTTTTTCCTCTAAGCTTTTCCTAAAATAATATATCCATGACCAGGGCACCGTCCACCAGCTCCAAGAACAAACCATGATTATGCAGCAGTATTTCCCTCACAGGGCAAATGTCTACCGTGGCCACTGGGTGATTCAGTTTCACTTCCTTCTAAAAACTCAAGCCTATGCCCAAACCCCAAGTATACACTAAATATTTTTACCTGCTTTTATCTTCTAAGACTAGAAATAATTAAATAGTTCTGCTCTTGGGAACTGCACCACTTCATTCCAATGTTTTCTTCCAGGTATGTTAAAATAAAATGGCATTTACAAGCTCACTTTGAGTAACAAAATTTATTCACGAGAAATGATTTGGAAGTGACAGGGTCTCTCTGGGAGACACGACGTCCCTCACCAGCACTATTTAAAAGGGAGGGGAAAAATAGGAGCAGGGAGGCCACAGCCACACCAAAAGCACTGCAGATATCAACACTAATGACCTGCAACAGTTATTTTACAGGGACTAGAGTTGGCCAAGAGCAAGGGTGACAAAAGTAACAAGAAAAACAGAAGTAATGAAATTAGCTGCCTATTTTGCAAGAGGAAATAGTGGGTACCGTGTAACATCAATGAAATCCAATCCAATATGCATCTACTGCTGGCACCGCAGCCCAAAGGCATTAGGTGCCTTTCTGCAAAGTGTAGCATCCTTGAGCCCCTTCATGTTTTTGGTAAACTCCTCTGCTCCTTCCTGCTTGAGTCTTCCCAAAACTCTAAGACACGTGCAGCAGCCTCGAGGACTGGGCATAACAAAATCATCTTTAGAGAAAATAGAAGGAAACACTCAATATTTACATGTAAACAGCGATAAAGTTTGCTTCAGCTTGAGGCCCTCTTCATGCCATGGAGAGACCGTGTGTTCTGCACCGTGGAGCTCACTGCCTGTTTATGGCCCAAACCAGGCAGATGGTCACAACAGAACCCAGAGTGGCAGGAACCTCTGGAGAGCCTCCAGTCCAAGCCCCTGCCAACCCCAGG